>OY829522.1:11535210-12135210 GCA_963691665.1 Clepsis dumicolana | reverse complement strand
CATACTATGAATGTTTCATAAAAATAAAAACAAAAATAATCAATAAATCGATTATTTTCATTGACAATAGAGTTTATTGAGAAAAAGGATTTCTTTACTTATTTTTTCTTTTCATATTTGCAGAATTGTTTAGACGAAGACAAGCTTTTGCTAAGCATAGAGCACTCAAGTAGTAGCTTCCAATGAATTCGGCGGAAGTCCGCTGATTTGATAGTCGAGGACGCAAATAACCCTCGATCGCTTGTGAGGATATGCTGTGAATTTTCGGGGAGACATAGACCAGGATGTTCTGAAGGAGTCATCGTGACGAGTTACCAGTTCTGCGGACGATTACCACATTCCATCTCCACCTCCACCATTCCAGATCCAGAAAACTAGAAGATTATAAGTAAGAATCACAGAACAGACAATAAATGTTTGGTCTCTTAGATTAATTGTTAGTGGTGTTAGTAGTTCATAGTTATAGTTCATAGTTATTTATTCATAATAATTCATATTACATGTCGGATCTCATAGTTTTTATACATTATGTCACTATATAAATATACAGAGTAGGTTACTAAAATAAAATAAGTGTACTATTTTCTATTAAAATACTTAGAGTATCTTACATCAATGTAAAATTAATTTGCTATTGTTGCTAGTCATGTCAAGAATAATATGAAATTTAAACATAGTCTAATTACAGTGCAATTCATTAAAAATTAAATCAGGTAACATTGAATTAACCTGCACATTGACTGTGCTATGGTGTATATTCTAGGAACTCTTTAAATGTGTAGAACGTGCGCTCGGCAAGCCAGCATTTGAGTTTATGTTTAAACGACCTAAGCGACGGCGCATATATGACTGGCGCAGGCAGTTTATTATACACCGTCGGACCCATCACGTGGGTCAGTTTTCTTGATTTCGCGAGTCTATGTTTGATGCCCACAAGTCGGTCGGCGTTTCGCATTTCTCGCCCGCACGCCTCTCCCCGGGTCACGTATTCTCCCAGGTTACAGCGCACGTATGTGGCTACCTGCAGTATTACCACAGACGGCAGCGTAAGAATCTGTAAGGATTTAAAGTACGGTCTCGCTGATGTGTCCTGGCTCACCTGTACAATAGCTCTGACGACAAGTGGAATCAGAAATTATGATATCCTTTTTTTTATATACGACTAGGAAGGCAAACGAGCAAGTGGGTAACCTGATGGTAAGTGATCACCACTGCCCATAGACACCCTCAACCCCGGAGGGTTTGCAGATGCATTGCCAACCTGGAGAGCTAAGATGAAACGTCTCTTGTGCCCGTAATTACACCGGCTATCTTACTCTCCACACCGGAACACAACAGTGCAAGTACTGCTGCTTAGCGGCAGGATTAGCGATTAAGATGGTAGTAGCGATCCGGACAGACCTTGCACAAGGTCCTACCATCCTGCAGTAGAATAAAGGTTACCTACCGACATAGCCCGAAGAATTGCGAAACTTAAGTGGCAGTGGGCGGGGCACATTGCTCGCAGGACTGATGGCCGATGGAGACAGATGGTTCTCGATGGTTGGTGTCCGCGGACCGGGAGACGACGAGCTGTCGGTAGGCCTTTGACAAGATGGAGCGACGTCCTGGTAAAGATCGCAGGACGAGGTTGCGTTGTCGTGATAAATAACAGTTAGCTATACATATATTAGTCATTATCATCATCAGCCTATTACGTCCCACTGCTGGGCACGGGCTACCTTCCACTATGTCTGTAACATTAGTGGTTTCATCTGTGATTTTAACAATAAAATTAAACATTTTGATTCGATACTTAAAATTTGTTTTATCATATACCTTATCGGTTGAACTTTACCCATCCTAATGAAATTTAATTCCTTCTTTTTGGATCTCAGTCCCGAGACACATCTGTCTATGTAGAGTTAGTTTCCTACAAGGACGATAAAATCAAGTGGACTGCCAATGGCTATACAACGTCGCGTTCCTGTAAAATAATGAGCCTGCTGTAGCTAGTTTCACTATAGAGAGGTCTCTATAACATTAATTTTGTATGACACTTAGACCTCTGGCTAACACAATAGCGCCATCTATGAACTGAAAGAAAAAACGAATTTAGATGGCGCTATTGTGTTAGCCAGAGGTCTAAATGTCTTCCCAAATGAATGGTACAGAGACCCCTCCGTAGTAAAACTAGCTACAGCAGGCTTATTATTTCAAAGGAACGCGGCATTGTCTAGACACTGGCAGTCCTCTTGGTTTTATGGTCCTTGCTTTCCTACAACATGATGTCGATAATAATTCGCCATATCGACAGTCCACTACAAAAGCAAGTAAAGTAGGTACCCTAATCCTCTTATAATGATCAATACAGTGGCAGATTTACAATGCGACCTATTTGACATAATATTATAATGTCATTTCCATACAAATTTTAACTAAAATTTACACCAATTGACCTAGTCCCAAACTAGGCAAAGCCTGTACTATGGGTACTAGACAACGGATAAACATACTTGTATAGATAAATACATACTTATATACATAATTAAACATCCAAGACCCGAGAACAAACATTCGTATACATTCATCATACAAACATCTGCCCCACCGGGATTCGAACCCGGGACCTCAAGCTTCATAGCCAGGGTCGCTAATCACTGGGCCATCCGGTCGTCAACATATAGGAGTCTTTGCTGCCAATCGACTGCATATAAAGTTTTCTACTGTAGATAGACTAGTTTTAACTGTAAGTGACTGTTCATAGATACAAATCTCTGCCACTAATGCGATGAGAAAATCGTCGCTGGAAATGAATAGTGCTGTAACCCGCAAAAATATAACTTTACACTCTAGAGCTAAGTAAAACACTGTGTAGCAAAAAAAATCTTCTAAAACGGTGTAATTTAAATTGAATGAAGCTTGAATCTTTTTCCCTAAAATAGTTGTGATGTTAATATTTTAAAAACTGTCTATACCACAAATCATTACGATATTCGATACGATAGCGTAACGTTACGCAGCATTCGTAAACTCGTGCTTGGCCTACAGGCCCATTTTAATTTGGCAACACGATGGCCAACATCCACCACTTTGGTGCGCCTGCGAATGGTCTCGTTTCGGACTTCGTCGCTTTGATGAGTAGGTTCGTCAGTATGAATGGCTCATACACAGATACACAAATACGCGGATACATAGACACAGATACACAGGTCCAACTTCTAACACCCCTCTTTTTTGTCGGGGGTTAAAAATAGAGTCGGTAGGTACCGTTAACGTAAAAGTCTCAATGTTTGACATCTCCATTCTAATAATTAGCACCCTGTTTTTCATCTTTATGCCTATGAACTACAAAGATAATTATTATAACTATCATAAGTAAAGATACGTCATAACTATGCTCATAAAACAATCTAAAAACATGACATGTTTTCAGATTGTTTTGTGAGGTTCTGAACATTTTGACGTTTCACTTCACTTCGTACGCTTGCGTGAGTAAGACGTTACTAAATTGATCAATAAAAGTGTCTATCTACCCCCATAATGTCGAAATGTGTTGTGTGTTCAAAAAATGTTGTGAAATCTAGCCCTGGTGTGGAATGCAATAGGTGCGAGGCTTTGGCGCACCTTTCCATTGAGTGATCGGGTTTGACCACCAAACAGCGCGCTGCCCTGCGAGCGAATCAAAACCTGGAATGGACCTGCCAGGAGTGTACCGAAACGTCGCCGAGGCGTCATTCGATTGTCGTTCCGGACGAGGACGATGAAGTCAAGGCGGTCAGGTCTGCCCCTCAAGTTGATGGGAAAAAGCTACTCCAAGATATAAATTTGATGTTAGAGAAGGCCCTGAAGCGTAAACTTGGTGCTATCATGGAGTCGATTGACTTCACCTCTGATAAAATGGATGAACTGGTAGAAGGAATGAATGCGGTCAAAGCCTCTGTTCAAGAACTCAAGAAGAAGAATGTTGAACTAGCTAACCGATGCAACAATCAGGAAACGCGCATAAGTGCCCTTGAGCAGCGTGTGGAGGATATGGAGCAAGAGAAGCTGTCAAAAACTGTGGAAGTCTTCGGTCTACCGTTGTATGAAAGCGAGGACGTTACAGCAATAGTTAGTGTTATAGCCGAGAAGCTGGAAGTTCCCGTGAGCGACGTGGAGGTCTACAATGTTTCCCTGCCAACAAGGATCGTGCTGGGAAACTTCAAATTAAGTTCTCGAAGGAATTTATGCAGTCGCAGTGGCTCAAAAAAGCTAAAGCAATAAGGGTAACGGTAGCTGATATCTTACCCTCAGTACCAGAGGACAAGGCAAATGATCAAGTTTTTGTAAGAGAAGCCCTAACACCGTTTAAAAGGGCACTTCTGCGTGATGCAAGAAAACAGCTGAAGGATACTCGACTCTATAAGCATGTCTGGTGCAAGAGAGGTGTTATCCGTGCGAGGAAGGCCGACAAGGAGCCATCTACGGTCATTCGGGATACAGGCGACATTAGGCTACTGTTGTCTAAGTAATATCGTTCGCCACTTTAAAATATATATATATATATGTCGGAGAATCGATACACTAGTCGGTGTTGATCATAGTCTAAAGTTATAAATTACCTTCATTTGTTATGATTTTAACGAAACGTCAAGCGGTGACAGCTGTCAAATAAATACTGCTTGGGAGTGGTCTGTGCTTGGTTCATTTGTGGGTAGTTTGTATAAGGTCGAAATGTCATTTAGTAACTTTAAAAAGAAAAGGGCATTCTTGATCGGGGGGTCGGACTGATCACAAGTTGGTAGTGTAATCCGTTTGCATCGGCTTGGTGCTTTGAGTTTTAATGAGAATTGTTAGTGATTTAATGAACTAAGTGCCTGTGCCCCAAGTACAGAGTCTTATTTTGAGTCTTAAATGATATCTTGGCAATAGATCACGTGAATGGGCGCAAGCACAGAACTCTCCAACGTTTCCAATATGGTCCTTGCATTTCGCGTTAATAGTAACGAGTTAACTGTGATATCAATTGTAACTAATTTAGACCTCGTATGGTGTTATTATTGAAAAGATTATACCTCATTGAGTTTCTTGCCGGTATCTTCTCAATAGAGGTTATTTCCGAACCGTGCGGTAGAGTCATTGATGTAGGCCTTAATCAAATAAAGACTGGCTTAGAAGTGAAACATGATGTGTCTGCAGTTATTTCTACCACCTCAATCGACCTTGAGGATGAGTAAAGCTCATGACCAAGCTCTACTACGTGTGAAACCCATTTCATCCTGACACAGCTAGCTAGCAAACCAGGTCCGCTGGTGTGTGCGATGTCTCGTCCCGGTCCCAGTCTCCGAGTTATATAATATCTTGCTGTATAAATGGCTGTAAATTTAAATTTAAATTTAGACGATATTAATGAAATAATGAGCTGTGCGAACTTGAATGCATTTGTCAAACGTGTTAAATCTAATTGTAACAGAATCAATTTATTTACATTGCACATTAACATAAGATCTCTAGTTTAAAATTTCAGTGCACTCGAACAATGTGTGTATTCCTGCACATTGGGCTTGGATGTATTAATAATCACGGAAGCAAATATTTCCCAGTCATTAAGTAGCATGTACAAACTGCGAGGGTACCAAATGCATACGGAGTTGCGAAATGACCGCAAGGGTGGCGGTATAATCATTTACGTTCATAGTAAGCACAAATGTAGGTCGCGCGGCGAATTAAGATCGCTTGTCAAAGGTGGAAGGGGGATGCGCAGGAGTCAATTCTTAGGTCTATTTGGTTGCGCAGAGGGGTGAGGGGAGGGTGCGCGCTGGTGCCGACACGTTATTGGTAGATCAAGTCGTTCTTCCCCTCCCTCGCTTCGTTCACGCGTCACGTGTCTCTTGAGTACTGTTGCGCACGGATTGTTTTACTGTATTAGTAGTAAGTACGTTATGATGTCGTAGTTAGTGAAAAAAATGCCCAAATATAAAGTTTGGACATGGCAAGCCAGAAAAATGGTTTACGACGTGAATTGTTATGTTAAAAAAGAAACTAATTAAATCATGGGTAATTAAAAGCACGTAAAAAATACTACTAAGATTCTGAATAAACATACTAGCAAAATAAGTCACAAGCAAAAACGAGTGTTATATGTTAGGTGATTAAAGGTACAAAAAAATGCGAAATAAGAAAAATATATTTCAAACACTCAGAATTTAACAATTTTGTGCGCAATTGTACAGATGCGCCAAATTGCCCCCACCAGTTTCGCCGAGTGATCTTAATCCATCGCGCGGCCTATACTCTATCACTAAAGCAAAAACGTTTCACTTTGATTCGGTACTTTTGAAAATTACGACTGTTACAGGATATTCTGCTGCTCTGTGCGCAGTGTACCGACCGCCTAGCCTTAGTAAACACTTGTTCATAAATGAGCTCGAGACACTGGTCAGAAAAATAAATATTAACACTGATCTGTTTCTTCTTGGTGATATGACATTGATCTGAAGACGAATTCCCCTGTAAAGCATAAGTACAACAGTATGCTCTATGGTTGCGGCTTGGCGTGTGGAATATCGGACTATACACGCATAGAACAAACTAATCTTAAAACAAGCAAGTCTTGTATTGATCACATTTATGCGAGGTCCCAATCGCAAGACGTGTACACCGCAACGATAGGCACAGTACTGGCGGATCATCGCGCGACGGCCCTCGTGTGCGTAGGCAATACGATGCATCAGCGCGTACAGGTTGCTCCTGTTTACAGGGATATTTATGATTTTGATGTATTGTATCGATCGTTTAAAGATATCGATTGGGGTAAAGTGGATGCAGTGGATGATCCAAATTGTATTTATAATTATATAAAACGCAGTATGGGTACATGCTACGATAAAGCTATTACTAAAGTAAAAATAAAAACAAATATGAAATGGTTAGGCAATCAGTGGATTAATAAAAGGGTTAACCAAGCCTGCAAATATATAGAGATAGGTTATTTGAGGATTGGCTGAAGAACACAAATGACAAGATTTTAAAAGTAAAATATAACAAAGCGAGAAATTATGCAAATAATGTCATTACTAAAGCTAAAAACAGTTACATTTATGAGAACATTGAAAACAATAAAAATAAACCAGGGAAATTATGGTATATACTTAACACAATTTTCGGGAGGGAGAAGCCGTCTTTAGATACATTATTGTTGAATACATTTGCGGAGCACGGCGTGAAACCTATCGATGTCGCTAATAATTTTGCTAAATCATTTTCCGAGAGTTTAAAAAATATAATGTAATGTAATTTTTGAATTTTGCCCAAGGTACAATTTTGTCGACCGGTAAATGTTTCTATGCGTTTTAAAAAGGCCACGCCCATTAATGTTGAGAAATTGATTAATTCGTTAAATGCTAAAAAGGCGCCTGGCATTGATTGTGTGCGTGTAATTGACATTAAGGCGATGTGTAAAGAGATTGCTCCTGTGATTGCAAAACTTATAAATGTATGTATAGAATGCAATCAGTCTCCTAACGATTTAAAATGGGGAGTAGTAAGACCCATTTTTAAAAGCGGATCTAAAGATGTGTATGACAATTATCGCCCTATAACGATTTTGCCAACAGTAGATAAATTAGTGGAAAAATTTATTAGTCAGCAAATTTATGACTTTTATGAAAACCATGATATTCTGACGAAGACTCAATACGGTTTCCAACCTCATAAGAACACAAGTCAGCTCTTGTCATCCTTCACCGACCAGGTCGTGACGCATCTTAATGACAAGAAACATATTCTGATAGTATTTATCGACTATAGTAAAGCGTTCGAGTCACGAGTTGCTCATTGAAAGACTGGATGAGAACGGTATTAGGGGCCCTTTACTGAAATGGTGTAAGAACTATCTTAACAATCGCTCATATCAAGTAAAAGTAGCAAATGCCTTGAGTGGACAGGTTTGGGTCGGTGGGGGAAGGGTACAGGGGTCTGTTCTGGGTCCGCTTCACTACATCACCTACGTTAATAATGTGGTGAATGTCATAAAACACTAGTATTTTTCAATATGCAGATGACACATGCATTGTGGCAGCCCATGAAGATTTAGATGTCGCTCTTCAACACTTGCAGATTGACTTTACCAACGTGATGAAGTGGTCGCATGATGCCGGATTGGTTTTTAACACCGACAAAACCAAACTTATGTATGTTAGTTCAAGCCAAAATAGGAAACATCATCAACTTGATCTAATTGGCCACTCGCACTCTTGTTTGCATGGAAGCGCGAGCTCAAGCGGAATGCCATGTGCGTGTCCTTCCATACAGGTGGTACAAAAGCACAAAGTCATAGATGATCGCATGAAGTGGACTGAGCATATTGAGGTCGTCTGTGGTAAGCTACGGGCAATATTATCGAATATTTGCACTGTCAAAAGTAGGATTCCATACAACATACTGTTATCATTGTACAAATCGCTCGGAGAATCGATAATAATTTATGGGCTAAGTAGTTATGGTCTTACGTGTAAGACGAACTTAAGTAGAATTTATGAGCTACAACTAAGGTTGCTTAAAAATGTTGTTCCTACAAAGATCAAGGAGAGGTTCAAAAACAACTACAGAGACCTATTCTACCACTGTAAGGTACTACCCGTACATGATCTAGTGAGGTATGCTATTTTAGTTGAGAATTTATTTAATGAAATAATCGGAAAAGTAGCATACCATAACGACAGAAATACGCGTCGATGTCAGAAGAAGTTTCTTTGTACGCCTCGCTACCGGAACTTGTATGGGACCCGGCGTCTCCACTACAGAGTTCCTTTTCTTTTTAATGAATTGCCACTGGAGCTAAAGAATATTTTGAATGAGAAAAACATTAAACGAAAACTTCACCAATACTTTTTAGACATGTTAGATCCATTAATCCATATTCCGTTGCATTAATTTTTAATTCGATCTAAGTAACGCGCGACGTTTTTTGTATCAACCTGTACGTATGATGAGTTGTTTACCTAACGCCCGCCGCCGGCGGCCTGTGCGCCGACGCGCTGCGCGCGGCCGGCGGCCGGTAGCTTGTATTTTGCTGTGCTCGTGCTCATGCTACCTACAATCTACAAATTATATAAAGTTGTTGTACAAAATCAACAACTTTATTATGCGTATGAAGGTGAAGGAGCAGTACAGGGTAAAACTTGTATTAGTTTGTATGTAGTGTTTTGTAATATTGTTGTAAGATTTTTTGTTAACAAATAAATCTTTTACTTTACTACTTTTACGTGACTGAGACCAAATAGGCTACAATTTATTGAACCCTTCCCTGCGCTTCATTTTCGGCGTGCTGATGACATAATATTATTATCTTTTTTATATAAGACGGGACAAACGAGCAGGCGGGTCACCTGATGTAAAGCAATCACCGCCGACCATGGACACCTGTAACACGAGGGGAATTACAGATGTGTGTTGCCAGCCCTTTGAGGAATAGGTATAGGCTCGATTTTTAAAGATTCCTAAATTGTATCGCTCCAGGAATGTTACCGCAGGAAGCTGATTCCATTATCGTCTCTCCTCTTTTTTAACCGGCTTTAAAAAAGGAGGAGGTTCTCAATTCGTTGGAAAATATTTTTTACATGTGTGTGTTTTTTAATAATCATTGATGGACTAAGATTGAATATGACAATGTTGTATTAGTGTCATACACTGGAAGATTTACCTGACACGTTGGTTAAAACATCTGACTTAAGAACTTCTTCAAGAGACATTTCAATGAACATTTTGTTAAAGTTTGCGTCAGTACTGTATGCTCGCTTAATCAGGTATGAAATTAGAAATACATATTAATAAACATTAGCAATAAAAACATTCGTTTCACATAAGCTACTTAGATTCACTTAGTGTTTGCCTCTAGTTTTCTGCCACTTTAAAAATAAAGTGTCAAAGTTCGCCGTAATGTATGAAATGATAAATTACTTATTATCGTAAATTACCAATAAGATAATTCGTTTTGGTTAACCTGCTTTGATTTGGATTTCTTTTTTACCATAGCTTTGAGTATAAAAGGTTTAGCAGAGCAATCCAATATCACTCGTCGCCATGTCGTCGCTAACTCACTTGCTTCTCGTGGTTGCGTGCGCAGCGCTGCTGCAAGTTGGTTGCGAAGCGCAGAATCGCAACCTCAGAGGCTCCATCGTCAGAAACGCCAACCGCAGAAACGCCAACCGCAGAAACGCCAACCGCAGAAACGTGGAAGAGTCGTCAGTGGCCCTTGGTAAGTTGACCGTTTTTCAAACTATTTATATACAGTGAAACAATATACGGATCACTCAAGTATACGACGTTAGAGACCCTGACTATGAAGCTTGAGGTCCCGGGTTCGATCCCCGGCCGGGGCAGATGTTTGTATGGTGAATACGAATGTTTCTTCTCGGGTCTTGGATGTTTAATATGTAAATAAGTATGTATTTATCTATATAAGTATGTTTATCCGTTGTCTAGTACCCATAGTACAGGCTTTGCCTAGTTTGGGACTAGGGCAATTGTTGTTAATCGTCCCATGATATTTATTTATTATTTATTTATTTATACTAGTCGAGTTAAGCGCGACATGTTTCGAACCATTTCTAGGAATTCCTCAGCGTCTGGGAGCGCACTACTCAGCGGCAGCGAGACGCACACTGCGTGCCAAGGCTCTGTAGGCCAAGCACGACGTTTTTGAATCCTGCATAACGTAATCGAATAGTAACGTTATCGGGAAATTTGTATGACGTTTGGAACAGCGCCCGCTTGTGAGCGTATTTGGAAGTAAAATTTAGTATGAGGTTTCTCGATTTCGATACTATAACGTAACGTTACGCAGGATCGAAAACTTCGTACTCGGCCTACGGGTCGCACAACTACTAGGCGTAATATATTGCCTTGCCATGCCTTGCCTTGGCACGTATTGTTGTCGCTGCGGCTGAGTCGTGCGCTCCCAGAGGAAGGAATCTGAAATTAGTCTGAAACATATCGGGGTTAGAAGGTTCTTGTACGCGTCCACGGACCGGGAGACGAGCTGTCGGTAGTCCTCCAACAAGATGGAGCGACGGCCTGGTAAAGATCGCGGGACCGTGGTGGATGCGGAAAGCACAAGACCGGTCTGAGTGGAGAGCCGCGGGGGAGGCCTATGTACAGCAGTGGACGTCTTTCGGCTGACATGATGATAATGATGATGTCAGGTTGAACTTGATTTGTATATGCGTGTGATCCTTTTATTTCACTATGATTGCGTCTCACGGTAGTGTCATGTTAAAAGTGGTATTATTATTTTCCTTTTTAATGTCAATGATGGAGCTGCCTTATACGAGGGCTGTTTGATAAGTACCCGTTTATGAAAAAAAAAACATTTTTTTTTTGTATATATGCATTTATTTTTCTACGTAGTCACCTTTTAACTCTATACATTTGTTCCACCTATACTCGAGCTTCAATAAACCACCCAAAAATTATGATTTTGAAAAGTCATTAAAATGGGCCTCTGTGGCGGCAATGACTTCGTCATTTGATCCAAATTGCTTGCCACCGAGCCATTTTTTTAGGTTAGGAAACAAAAATAAATCGCATGGGGCCAAATCTGGAGAATACGGGGGGTGAGACAATAGTTCGTAGCGTAACTGTGCTAATTTAGCCGTCACACCTCTGGACGAATGAGCCGGGGCGTTGTCGTGATGAAACAGTACTTTTTCTTTTTTAAATGGGGTCGTTTGTCCTTCAACACGGCGTCAAATTCATCCAATAAATTGGCATAGTACTGCCCTGCTATTGTTTTTCCCTTTCCTAAATAGTCAAAATGTATAATACCCTGCGAATCCCTAAAAACGGTCGCCATGACCTTTCCAGCCGAAGGGACGGTTTTTGCTTTCTTTGGAGCAGGTTCACCCGGTAAAATCCACTGCTTCGACTGCTCTTTTATTTCCGGGGTGTAGTGGTGGACCCACGTTTCGTCCACGGTCACGAAACGACGCAGAAATTCCTCCGGGTTATGTTTGAACACGGCCAAACACTGCTCCGAAGTAGTCAGTCGGTTCCGTTTTTGCTCCTCCGTGAGTAAACGCGGCACCCACCTCGCCGATACTTTCTTCATACCCAAATTTTCTTCTAATATGTGTTGTACCCTCTCGATTGAAAAGTTTACAGCATCAACGATTTCTCGAAGTTTAATTCGGCGGTCGGCTAAAACGATATTTTCAATTTTCTTAACCATATCGTCTGTAGTCACCTCAACTGGCCGGCCTGGGCGATCCTCATCAAAGACGGTTGTTCTCCCCCGCTTAAACTCGTTATACCAATATCTGACGGTTGTCATAGAAGGAGCACATTCATGGTAAATCGCTTGCATTCTTACTTTTATTTCATCACATGTTTTTCCTTCCAAAAATAAGAATCTAATTACAGACCGGATACTGTTCTTTCTCCATTTTAACAATTTTAAGTTCACGCCTTCACTGAATCGTTGTCAAATGAGAAAAAAAAACAAAAGAATGCCATTTTTTTTTTTAATTATCCCGCCTCTGAAAAACGGCTTAAAAAGGTGGTATACTTATTTGCGGCAAGTGATATTAGTATATTTAGAAAACGGGTACTTATCAAACAGCCCTCGTACATGCGTGTATTTTAATAAACTGTCAAGGTTGATGTGTTTGTGGTTAAGTGGACAACTTACGTAATTAAATTAGGTACATTTTCAAATGTGTACTTGACATAAATGTAATACTTAATTGTAATTTAACGTGTAATAATTGTAACTAAATTTAATTCATAGGTAGTTATTGTAATTTTATTGAATTTTTAGTAATTTGAACTAACATGCATTAAGATTTAATAATCCTAGCTTAAGTAATATTATAATTATTAAGTATGGTATTTTAATATGCATTATATTTAAATAATAATTGTAAATCGAATGTAATTCTTCTAACATTGCGAATGATTTGGTCTTAACTGTTAATTCACCATGTAATCATTAATAAATAAAAGGATTTGGCCAAGGATTGAGAAACTCCAAGACAAGTGAACACTTCTGTATAGTTTTTATTTGGAAAACTTCAATAAAAAAAAAAAACATTCTCCCATACTTAATTCATTGCCTTCATTTCCCTAATATTGGCCCCGACTTGGCATCGAACCAGAGACCTCTAGCTTCATAGTAAGGTGTTCTAACCACTAGGCGATAGGGTTGATTATATGCGTTTTTTTGTTCCCAGGTAGTGTAAAGGGGTCTGATATCCGAGGTTTGCCAGTACTTCGAATTAATGGACCCGACGTGATAATTGGCTTCCCTGACGTAAGAGAAATAATTTATTGAATCAGGCGTTACTTTGCGGAGCTCCATATTTATGAACTAATAACCTAACCTAACCAACTTAGAAAAGTTAAAAAACCCCCGACATTGTCATTTCAAAGTTCAATATTTTAATGGAAAATTTTAACGGATTTTAATGAAACTTAGCTAAGAACCATCTCGATTAAGCTAGCTTTCGATTAAAAAAAACCGCATTGAAATCGGTCCATCCGAGTGGGAGCTATGGTACCACAGACAGATACACAGATACACAGACACACAGATACACAAATACACAGGTCAAACTTATAATACCCCTCTTTTTTGTCGGGGGTTAAAAACAATTACTGTGCGACCACTAATGACAAATAGTTATCTGTGCGGCAAATGTACGTTTCCATGCAACACCTCCGCCTCCACTGCTACACGAATCAACACATGCCACACAGACCCAACTATCACCACCACCACTAAACTAAACTACTACTAGTGGAAGTGGTGGCATGTTGAGCGGTTGTTGTTGTGTTTCGTTAATGGCCTCGTGGAGAGTGTCGAAACGCGTCAGCGTTTAGTTTAGTGGTGGTGGTGATAGTTGGGTCTGTGTGGCATGTGTTGATTTGTGTAGCAGTGGAGGCGGAGGTGTTGCATGGAAACACACATTTGCCGCACAGATATAACTTGTCATTAGTGGTCGCTGGTGAGCAAAGTCATTGTTTTTAGTTCGTAAGAGAAATAAACTAAAGTGTGAATATACAGGAGTTTTTTGCGCCTACCAATTATTGCTTGGTTAGCGTAATTGGTTGACGCGGAACCATGGTTTGGTGCAGGTTCAATTCCCAGTTCGAGATTTAGTTTTGCTGCCCTTTCTGTATATTTTACGTTTGGAATTTTAAAGAGAAATAAGAATTCCACTTACTACTTTTATACTATCACTAAAATACTAAAATTTAATTTAATATTTGTGTTTTGCCCAGTTCACATTTGTAATTTATCATAGCACACACCTGCGAAGCAATTCAATGATGTGTGTGAATTTCCCAATCCGCACCGGGCCCGCGTGGGAACTATAGCCCAAGCCCTCTCATCCTGAGAGGAGGCCTGTGCCCAGCAGTGGAACGTAAAAAAAAGCTGGTGATGTGTGATGTATTTCTTAGTTTTAATATGCGTCTCTCCATTGCGTGTAATTAAGCAAGAATCATTTTAAAACGTTATTCTATTGTTTGTTTCATGGCTGCAGAATTGTGCAGCGGACGGCAAGCCACTGTCGGGAACTGGAGTTATCGTTACTAACAACAACAATGGTGGTTCACCACCTGACATATCAGCTGCCGATCCAAATGACGCCCAGTCGAACTTAGAAATTCACTGCGCAGTAGAAGCTGATGGCTCCCGATGTTCTGATGGTGTGTCCGTGACCAGCTACCAGTTCTGCGGATCAGAACAGCCGAATCCAACAACGGAGGACCCATCGTCATCATCTAGTGATGATGATAGTTCATCATCTCGTAATGATGATAGTTCATCATCTCGTAACGACGATAGTTCATCATCTCGTGGTGACGATAGTTCATCATCCCGTGGCGATGACAGTTCATCATCCCGTAGCAAAGAAAGTTCATCATCCCGTGGCGATCACAGTTCATCATCCCGTAGCGATGACAGTTCATCATCCCGTGGAGATGATGGTTCATCATCCCGTAGCGATGACAGTCCATCATCATCTGGTAGTGATGATGGCATATTATCAGATGGTGGTCACCGTCATAGTAGTTCATCATCATCGTCCTCTGAAAAAAATTATGAGCGACATTATGGATGGTAAAAGTCATTGTAATTTTCTGTACACTTCCATCAAATTGTAGTCAACGACTTTTGGCAAGAAATTTCTTTGTTTCGCATTAAATTGTCATTCAATAAACTTATTTTTTCGTTACATTTTGTATTTGTTTTTCAATACACTTGCTCGTGAATTAAACTCTTACTGCACGTTCGAGTAAATTTAATACAAATAATAAACATTCGTGTTGTTTTATGCGAACCAGTACGAACTAGTTCCTTCTTCACAGAAAATGTGGAATTAATTTATTGAATTAGGCGTTACTTTGCGGAGGTCCATATTCATGAACTATAAATGTGGTATTCCTAGTTACACTCTTACCACCTGTTTCACCACCCTCCAATAAATATATTTAACAGATATCTGTCATACCTACCGTCTCTGTATATCTTGTTAGAACTAACAGAGATGGCATCACATTTATTTGTTACTTAACACCCTCCCATAAGTTTAATAATTATTATAACTTTTGGGAGGGTGGTGAAATGCGCCCTTAATCTTGTCATTTGACAGAATTGGGTCAATGGCTAATGTCAAAATAAAATCGTTTTACATAATCACAATCACAACAAGCTTCCGAAAATACTGGCGAAAAACCGATGCGTCACTTAGGTATTACTGCAATTAAAACGATTTTTAACCGACTTCAAAAAAGGAGGAGGTTCTACGTTCCACTGTATGTATTTTTTTTTTTATGTATGTTCATCGATTACTCCGTCAATTGTACACCGATTTTCAAAATTCTTTTTTTATTCGAAATGGTATACTCCTGAGGTGGTTTCATTGTCACCAAGTCATGATCTGATGATGGGATCCTAGGGAAATCGAGGGCAACCCTCAAATTTTACAGGCACGTACTATGTGTTTCATATGTTTTCTAAGGTTATTCAAGTATTTGCGTCTGGTAGTCATCATCTCATGATGATGAGCTGATGATGGAAGGTACAACTCCTTAGCGGTTAGGAGTTGGAGGATAATTCTGAAAATGTTAAATCATTATTCGAAAGGATATACTCCTGAGGTGGTCCCACTGTCACCAAATCATGATCAGATGATGGGATCTCAGGGAAATCGAGGGCAACCCTCAAATTTTATAGGCGCGTACTAAGATGATGATGACAATAAAAAAGGAGATCACTGAAAACTGTAAGGTCATTGAGCAATTCAATACAAACATCATCATCTAGTGGTGATGATGGTTTGGCGGTGATCATAGTTTATTATCACTAGGTAAGTATGAAATTTAAATATTATAGCCATTGGGCCGTGCCTCTGCCTCTTACAGTTAGCAGCAGAAGTAGCTAAGCAACCGAAACGGTCACAATGATCTAAGCACGGCTCTAATTATAATAGACATAAGAGCTTGTGCTGATCATTGTGACCGCTACAGTTGCTTAGCTATGTCTGCTGCCGACTGTACCCCGGAGCATGGACAAAAAGAGATTTAACGTGCAGTTCTCACTTTGATCAAATTTTGACATTACAAATTCTGTGTTTAAAATTAAAAATTACAAAGCGTGAAATTTTTCTTTTTTCTTTATTATAACAGTTAGTTACAGATAAGGTGGTTCGTTTTACTTAACCTGGTTGGATTTGCGTCAATTTAATACCTACACCAAAACGATTTTCCTTCTTCCCCAAGACATATTTGTCCTGCTCACTAAGATCCCATTACCAAAGCTTACACCTTCTATAATTCCATCTGTGCACCAACCAGAAATGTGAAATATTGTATAGATAGTCATGCAAAATAGACGCGTCTGCGCTGAGTACTTATTCTCATGCAATTAATTTTCCTGCCCTCCCTCCGCAACTAGAAAAAAAATCAACGCAAACGCTACTAAGCCCATAACCAAAACTACCACCACCAGTAAAATAGTACCTGTCTCGCCTCTCTCTGAAGCATCCTCACTTGCACTGTTGTGTTCCGGTGTAATTACGGGCACAAGAGGCATTTCATCTTAGCTCTCTAGGTTGGCAACGCATCTGCAAACCCTCCTGACTTGCGGGTGTCTATGGGCAGTGGTGATCTCTTACCATCAGGTGACCCACCTGCTCGTTTGCCTTCCTCGTCGTATAAAAAAACTTTTCACCATCTGCCTATGTAATTTATGCGCCCGCAATTGATTTGATAACACATGAACGAAATATCAAATTAATTATGAGGCAGATTTACGATAAGAAGATTAATTTTACTTGATCCTTTAAGATTTTGCTGCAGCTTGTGGCATATAAAAAGTGTAGTGAATGCAGTCCGCCGTCACTCTCTGCCATGTCGCCTGTCACCGGCTTGCTTCTCGTGGTCGCATGCGCAGCGCTGCTGCAAGTTGGTTGCGAAGCACAAAATCGCAACCTCAGAGGGTCAGCCTTAAACTCGGTTATACTAGGTAAGTTCAAACAAGTTACTAGGTTGATATGACGTGTAAATAGCCAATTCCGGGATGAAGGGATATCTTGGCCGGGCACTCGCTTAAGTCCTAAAGGGAATTTGTCACAATGCAGAGACACTCACCTTTGGACTGTAGCTCCGGCTTGAGGCGTCATGCTGATGGTAGCGGAGAGGAGCGGCGCGGCGATAGGATATTTAACTTAATCCTTTTATTGATACGAGACACAAGGTGACACACGTATGTTGAAGTGTACGTTTTTCTTCTGAGATGGCCTTAGAGCATCCCTGCATTGCGTAAGTCAAAACAAGGTTTTAGTGCGCGAACAAGGTATTGATTTAAACTTTCGCGATTTTCACACATTATCATGATACTCAGGACGTAATCGCGTACAAAACATTTATATTTAAATTTGAATTTAAATACCTCGACGTTTCGGACGCGACGTTGCGTCCATGGTCACGAAGGGAATATTTAGTACGCGATTTTTTTTAATACTATTAAGTACGATTAAGCCCCGAGTATCATGATAAGTTACTAGGTAATCCAGAACCTGCATTGCACGTTGTCGTCTCCGAGGAGTACCCCATGCCATCTTGGGGTGCGACGCTCCACCACCATCTTGGGGCGCAGTGAGGGGCCCCACCCCGGGGCAGCCTATGGGCGTTGCGGTAGAATCCTTCGGGTACCCCGCGGCGTCCCACAATGGCTACAGGGAACGCGTGTGGTTTCTAATGGGTATGCCCACACTCTGTGAGAGAGCCCCAGAGTCCGAAACATGTCGGCTAAACTCGACTTATATACGTGAGTGATCCGTTTTTATTTCACTATGATTGAGTCTCACGGTAGTTTCATGTTTAAAGTAGACCCAAAATGTTCATGGTCGTAGTAAGTCTAGGGCATAATTGGTCGGATTTCGGATGCAAAGGGGAAGATAAAAACGTGTGCATAAAATTTTACGAATTCGACTTTGAAGTCTATGAAACTTCAACAATTGAATTAAAATTCAGTATCTACAGTCAGTGAGCCTTTGAATAGGATTCGGGTTTCGGGTGAATTCGTATTGACATTCTCTTTCTTTGACATTTAAGAAGCGCTATCGACAGCCCGATTCCAATTCCAAAACCCGAGTATCATTCTAAATGCTCATACACTATATTAATACATTTTCAACCTTATATCTACAAGTTGTCATAGGCTATGCCTATAGCATAGCATAGCCTATTTTTATGATCGTCCCATAAAGGATAGGCAAAGGAAACGAGGTCCATGCAGCCAATTGAATAGCTGAACCTTATTCTGTTTTATGAAAAAAATTTAGTTTTCTTATCTGTTTTATAACTGTACTTATCTCTTGTATAACTGCCTTTGGTCTACTTATTGTCTTTATTGTTTATTTGTTAAATTACTTACCTCTTCCCTTTTCACCGTCATGTGTACACTGTTTTTGTCTTCGTTTTAAGGTTTAGTTTTAAATCGGGGTTCCTCTGAAAACCAGCGCCGTGGCCCCAGCCGCGGCACAATGCTGAGAGGGATCCTGTTCAACGTCTTTGTTTACTTCTTTAGTTGATTTTTATTATACTTGTCACTTGTGTACGTTGAATAAATATTTTTCTATTTCTATTTCTATGACACCAACTACTCCAAAATGGTTGACGCAATGTGCCCAGTTTGGTAGAGTATTTTTTTTAAGTCATCATCAGCCTTATTTTCACGTCCAACTGCTGGGCACAGGCCTCCTCCTAGAATGAGAGGGCTTGGGCTGTAGTAGTATTTTTTTAAGTACTTGCATTTGGTTACTCTTTTGGTGTTGACAATTTTAATAACGTGTTTTTAACCCCCGACAAAAAAGAGGGGTGTTATAAATTTGACCTGTGTATCTGTTTTTCTGTGTATCTGTGTGTCTGTATATCTGTGTATCTGTGTACCTGTCTATGGCTTCATAGCTCCCAAACGGATGGACCAATTTCGATGAAGTTTTTTTAATCGAAAGCTGGTTTAATCGAGACGGTTCTTAGCTAAGTTTCGTTAAAATCGGTTCATCCGTTTGAAATGACAATTTTGGGAGTTTTTCAACTTTTCTAAGTTGGTTAGATTATATTAGTGATGTAAAAGTATATTGTAATTGGCTGGTCAATTGTTGTGGTTCGAACACCATTCAATTTAAAAATCATTAATTAAATATAGGTAACTAATTGTTTTTTCGCTGCGGGACCGCGGTGGATGCGGAAAGCACAAGACTGGTCTGAGTGGAGAGCCTTGGGGGAGGCCTATGTCCAGCAGTGGACATCTTTCGGCTGACATGATGATGATGATGATGAATTGTTTTTTTTTGTTGACAGGTGATTGTCGCAGTATTTGGCCTGCCGCCGAGGTTATCGACTTAATGCCAACAGACATCCTAGACCCAGATGCTGAAATAGAAGGCGTCGATGTAAGTTTTGTTTTACAAGACTTCAAAGAAGTTACTTAATTTTTCATGTCAGATTTTATGCCGACTGTACTTTTTGCTGTCCGTACTTGTATTGTCCTCTAACTTACACTTCCATACTTCAACATACAATGACACCAATTCCATACTTACCAATTTTCAAGTCGATGCCATTCGCCGTTGAAGAGTTCCCTCCTGCGGAGATGATCCTGGGAGGCCCACCGGAACTTCAACACCAAATTATTGTACAATGACACCTGTAGACGACCTGAAGCACTGCACCTGAAAATAAAGAGATAAAATTAAGATTAGGGTAGAAAAATATTATGTTTACAAATGTAGGTACTTACCTGTTAAACTGCCTTGTTTGTATGTGTGTTTTTTAATAAAGCCGTGTACGGGCGCATGAATATGTGTGCAACGCCTGTCCAATGAGCCAATGACAGGGCAGTACGCACAGAGTACCTTTTTATAACTGAGATAGAGATGTCACTTCAACGTTTCGCACACAGCGACATCTGGTGCTGTGTGACGGCAAAATATGCGATGACGTCATTGACGTCTAGTTTCCTAAATGTTAAAATAATTTACTTTGAGCAATTGCTATTACACCATGTTCTATTATATACATTAGAACATGGTGTAATAGAAATTGCCCAATTTCCCGTTTTGATAAATTTGATAATTATTCAGTGCTTTATTTTTTACACATTTTCTTTTTATCAGGCATTCCAACTCCAACTTAGACACCTGGTGAATGTGAAAAACCACAGATTAGAGATAATCGCGGCCATTATTCATTCGTTCCGTTCCACTTATACCTTCACTGTACGTTGTTTTTAGTAAATAAAAAAATCTAAATAAATATCAAAACCTCCTAAATTACTAAAAATCTAAGTTTTCGCACCAATTTATTAGGGTTTACTTGCAGAATGATACGCTAACTCAACCAGTGTCCATAGAATATTGTATATAAGATTTTAGCGTAAGAAAAACTGATGCGTGTAATGATATTTTAGATAAGACATTACTATAATTAAAAAAGGTCGATGTTACCAGTGCTCACAAAATAATTAATTAGCATAAACGCATTTTTAAACAAGGAAAGATAGATGAGAGCATTTATTAAGCGAAAATAAAATATTTATTCCAAAATTTAAAACTTCAGTATAAACTATATTGATATTAGCACCACCTATCGACGTGTGACAACAACTTTATGTCTATAACCCAACCAAATAGAATATTACTTAAGTATATATACTATACAATGTAACTTGAGTGACTACTGAAATTAGCTGGACAACCAAGTGTACATTTTGTTCTAAGTTATACCACCGTGGCAGTACGCTTTCGAACGCCGAACGACTCGCACATATGCTCCTGCACCTACGCACTTTAAACTCATTTGCCTTACTTACTGTTTTACAATCATTCGTCTATATCCGGTGCCTGCTACATCAGCTACAACACCCTTAAAGTTGAGTTTTAATATTTGACCCGAACACTAACTGTTACTACTTTTTTTTTATACGACGAGGAAGGAAAACGAGCAAGTGGATCACCTGATAGTAAGTGATTACCACTGCCCATAGACACCCACAACCCCGGAGGGTTCGCAGATGCGTTGCCAACCTAGAGAGCTAAGATAAAATGCCTCTTGTGTCCGTAATTACACCGGCACCGGTACTTGTTATTATTATAAGTAAATGCTAAAAAATAAAAACAAAAATAGGTAATCATTGAATCATTGACTTGTGGGTCAATCAACTTTTAAATAATGTTATTATGTCCCGTCACTCGGGAGACAACAGTTGATTGACCCTATTAGTACGTACCTAATATAGGTAATCTGTACCACTTTTCTTTCAGCCATGTGCAGCAGAAGGCTTAGTACCAAGATGTACCGAACTTACATTCACTAACAACGACGGTGGTCCTGCACCAGACGTACTTTCTATAAATTTCTGGAATCCCATTTCGAGTGTTCAGATGCATTGCTTATATAAGGGGTACCTAAGATGCCCTGCGGGGGTGAACTTGACTGGGAACCAGATATGCGACTATCCTCTGCGAGCCAGGAACTCATAAATTGTGCAGTAGCTAGTGATGAATGATTTTAATTATTATAAGGGTCATTAATAGAGGATTTCGATGCCGTAGCCAAATCATTTAGGCTACGAAAGTATAAAACTTTTTGGTTATTTGAAGCAATAAATGTATATTATCTGGTATTGTAGCATTGAATTTGTTTCTTTCCCAGAATTTCGTATCAGTATTTTAAAAATTCATGTGAAATATTTGTGTCTCCGTAATATGTAATAATTTGATAGGGCAAAAATAAAAAGTGTTTCGTTGAGGTATACTACACTACTTACTTACTTCAACTCAATAATTTATCGCATGTATGTGTTACTGGATTTCCATCAACATCTCTACCGTAAAATACACTATTGGTTATGCAGCACTATACGCATATTACAGTATGGATTATCTAGCGATCAACATGATAATTATCGACATGACCTTTTGAATACGTCATACAGTAAAAGAAGCGAGGGCTAAGAAATGCTTAACACGCCTGTTATTTCCCCAGCTATCATACTCTCTACACCGGAACACAGCAGCACGCACTGCTGCTTACCATCAAGATTAGGGAGTAAGATGCTGGTAGCTATCCGAACGAACCATGCACAAGATCCTATCACCCATAGCACGCTTGGCTGAATTTATCTGAACTATCTCGAAAGTATACAAACTTTTCTAGCAAAATTTTCTACGTTCAGATTTATTATTAAATCTTGGTACACGGCACCGCACTCTCCCCTCCCTACTTACAAATAACAGTAACATATCGCGCTATTAAAGTGTAATGTCTAGTCGGCGAGATATAAGGCTTGTATTAAATCTGTGGAATGTACGAATTCTGACAACGGTGACAGTTTGACTGAGGGAATATGGTAAGAGGAAGGATTATAATAGGGAGGGAGCATAGTATTCAGATGAAAATACATATGACTGATCTTTATACAATTAATTCGCTCACCCGCAACCATAAGTGTAAGAGTACGTCTTCTATGCACAAAATGTAATGTACGTTGCCGTTGCCACACGAATCAATGCACGTCACACAACTATCACCACTACACTAAGTTTCGGAAGTCTCCACTAGAATAACTAACTAACTAGACTACTTTCTATAATAATGTACAGTCATCAGCAGAAGTAGCTAAGTAACCGAAGCGGTCACAATGATCTGCACAAGCTCTTATGTCTATAGCAATAAAGCCGCGTACTTAGATTACTGTGAAGGACTCGGTTACTTACCTACTTTTGCTGCTGCCTATAATATTTTTAAATTTAATTTATTTATATTTTTTTTATTATTATTATATATTTTTTTTATTTTATATTGATTTTCTAACTATTTAGGCACGTTTACAATGTAATAGCTATTTTAACTTGTTTTTAGAAAAAAATGCTTTAAGTCAAGTTTCTTTCGGCGCGTTTTTCTTGGCAAGCGCTGGTACACTCAAAAATGACGTTTTAAAGAGCATTTTGATCGCCTACTTACTCAATCACCTAATTTTTAACTGACTTCCATAGTCAACTTCATTGCTCTCAAACGTCAACTATTATGAAAATATTATAAGGGGTATAACCGCGTAGCAGTTATCCTCTCTCTGTCTCAAAGGACGATAACAGTATAATTTCATTCTCTTCATCTCGCTCTAGACAGCGCCTTCAAAATTTTGTAATTCAACAGATAAAAGATATAACCACGCAAATACGTAGTTTAAGTATCTTTTGTTTTATAAGAAACAGAAAAAAAAATGTTCGATTGTGCAGTACCTAAGTTTATACAAGTAAGTTCTTAAAGTAAGAGTGAGGGCAAACGAGTGTAATTTTTATACAAAACAGGACTTTTGTATGTAATTGAATGTAGCAGAAATTACTCTCATAACTTAAAAACTACGCTTGCTTGGCCTTACTTTAATATATAGTGATACAACCTTAGGGTTCTATTAAAACGAACCTACCTATCCCTGAAAGAGGCGGCTACACACCTGTGATTTCTCTCCTGTTGCGAGTGTTAGAGGGCGTCGGTGATCGCTCTCCACCAAGTAACCCATCTGTTCATTTTTCCTTCTTTTTCTTCAATCCATCGATAAGCACTAATAAACATAATGGTCTACTCTGAAAACCTTACATGAAACATTATAAGTATTAGTTGCACACTGTTTTAATACACTGACAATCTTAACCAAGACGTCGGTTAATTTCGTAAGCTCAAGCTAAGTAGGTAAACCTACGTCACGTTTCTAAGTTCTTGATTACCAGTCAAAAGTCTTAACGTGCTTTCAACCAAAGGTAAGATGCTCCTTGAATAGAAGATACCTTCCTATCTTCAAGTGCAGAAAAGGGTTTATATTTTTTCCCTTACAGTTAAAAATCATAACTATCGCTTACTAGTCATAACTCTTTTTTTCTCTGATACTATCAATATATTATGTTCCTTTCGTAATAAACCTAACCTAACCCATAGAATTATAAAAGGATCCATCCATCCATCCATCCATAGCAGCCCTTAGTTCGTCCGTCTTCGGACGTAGGCCTTCTCTCCATTTCTCGAAGCCTGACGATCCATTGCCATCTGCATCCATCCTCCACCCGCTTGTTGGCAGATGTCGTCCTTCCACCTCATGGGTGGTATCCCCCTACAGCGAGTGTTTGCGCAGGGTCTCCACACGAGTGTTCGTCTCGCTCAACGGTCGTGGGTCATCCTGGCAATGTGCCCCGCCCATCTCCACTTATTCCCCTCGATCTCTTCAACCACGTCTCGAACTTTCGTGACTCGTCTGATCCACTCGTTCCTTTTCCGGTGCATGTCAGTTATCCCGAGCATTATCCTCTCCATGGCTCTCTGTGCAACACGGAGTTTTTCAGCAGATTTCTCTGTCAATGTGGTGGTTTCCATTCCATATGTGAAGACCAGGCAAGACACGTTGATTAAAGACTTTCATTTTAAGGTGTTGGTGAACTTTCCTTGACTGGAGGACTGATTTATTTGCATCATTATTTATAAAAGGATAGCCATTACAAAATTGTAGCTTTTTTTACAGTTTCAGACAAAAATATATATTATTATAAACATTACCTACATTATGACTAAAAATTATTGAGACAAAAGGAACCGGCAGAAATATTTACTTTTATAGATCACCCACAACCCACTACTTCACATTTTTATTTTGTTCTACTTCAACCATTAAACACTGGCATCGCTTCTTATTCAACAAAAACCACTTGTAAGATTTTCAATAGTCCTCTATTTGCATCTAAAGCCTGCATGAGATCGCTTCAAAACAGAAATAAATCCGAGCCAAAGCCGTTCTGTTACAATACGACGAAGATTTTACAATAAATAAGACCGCTGACAATGGGAAGATACTAAAAAAATGGGAAAACTTTCAATTCTCCAGCGTTTGAATCGACGATGTATTGTCCCTCACTGCTACCATCGGTCTCGGTTGCGGTTATGACCTGATGTTTTTTTAACCCTCGACGCAAACGAATCTATACCTATAAAACAGTACCGTGACTGACTGACTGACACACAACGCACAGCCTAAACCACTGGACCTAGAGACTTGAAATTTGGCAAACATACACCTTGAGTAAGGCTGCTCAACCCTTCGACCGGGAGAATTTTAAAATGACTCACGTTAGGAAAGTTTCGAAACTCTTACTAACCCAATGTACCTAACATTGGTTGTTATAAGCACCATCAATGGTCCGCCAGTCATTTTTAGGGTTCCGTAGCCAAAATGGCAAAAATGGAACCCTTGACGTGCATCAAGAAGGGATTTTTCGAAATTCCCATGGGATAGGGAACTAGCCCATTTTAAAATATTAATGAGGGGCACAAGCTAGTACTTAAGTTAATATAAGGTTAACATGTGTATGGGTTACAAATATGAGAGCAAAAGATGACTCAAGAGATATATAAAATAAACTGATCATGAATACCTAGCATCTCTGTATTTATGCAGCCCTCACTTAAGTTTTACAAATAAAACACTTATGACTTTATAAAATCATATATTTTAATTAAGAGTATTTATTAAGAACTGACCAGCGTTTGATCCCTGTCTCACCTGATGATAAGTGAAGATGAGGCCAAAGCGTAGACCACTGGTTCAGTAAGAACCAGGAATCTGGCTACCAGATCTCTTCTTTTTCTTCTTTCGTAATGGCGGCCTCTTGGCCTTGTGCCAATGTCAGTAAATATAATGAACACGTATAACAATCAATTGCAAGAGTAATGTAATTAAAAAAAAAAAAACATTTAAAAAAGATGTCGGATAGGCCAAACTGAAAAAACCCCCCTCCCCTTGTCGAGTTCTTAGCCATCGGCCAATGGTGTTCCGTAAATTCTTGGCCAGGAAATCTTTGACCGATGCCCACGGTGCACCGGCCCGAGCACTGCTCTTCCCCCCCGGACGGATCCAGAAGGGAACCGCAGCACCTAGACACACGAGGAGGTAACCCGACCTGCACCATCTACCAGATCTCATGCAGATGCAAGATCGTTTGACAGAATTTCTCAATTATGACATTTGACGTAATGTCGCCGTCTATATCTACTAGGGTCAAATTTCGATAGCCAGACTCCAGGCATTCTTTATTGTGCCACAGTGCCGTCAACTCACATCATTATCACTCGATAACATTCGAGTTTTCGAGTGCTCTCCAAACTTGCTGTGGTACCGCCGTGCCACGCTGGGAACCGAACCGACTGCCACGCCATTCGTCTTCATTTGTCCCGCAATCGCAACTAACCGTTAATAGACTGTGCTTGCAATTCCTTAGACGTTTATTATCTGCTTTAATTTAGTTTCCTGTTTTGTTTTAAACAAATAATTCGTTGTACATTTTCGTTTCCTTCTCTTAGACCATGCTTAGGTATTGTCTAAGTCGCTCTTAATCACAATCGCGTTCATTTTGTATGGGCTGACAAATGGTATTGGAAACAGCTAGCTGTCCTGTGATAGCTAGCAGGGCATTTGCGTAACTATTATGACACTCGTCATCGGATTGAAATGTTGGGGTGCGTGTCGGATGACCTCCTCGTGTGCTCGAGCGTTACGGTTCCCTCTAAGAGTCTTAATCTTAAGGGGAAGAGTAGCGTTTGGGCCGGTGCACCCTGGGCAACAACGATTAACTATTTTATTAATTAAAATAGTTAACCGTTGGCTAATATCCGACGAAGGGGGGGAGGGGTTGGGTTTTTAGGTTAGGCTGTGAAGTCTAACCTAACTAACCACAACGTTAACATTACCGAACAACGTCTTACACACTGATAGTGTCTTTATACTCGACGTTGGCGAAATCATCGATTGTATCGATGCAGCCATATTTAAAAAAAATTAATGAATGAAATGGATTGAAATGTCAGTTTTTGTACAACTTAACGATTTGTTTCCGATACCAATTAAAAATTACAGACTAATTCGTCACGTAACCATACAATTAAAAAATAAAACAGTAGGTACTAACTCTTTGAACGCCAACAAAAACTGTCATCCACACGCCAAGATGGCATAACGTCAACGCGGATTCGAACCTTAAGCATACGTTCGTAGGTCGCATTTGCACTGTGCATCCGGACGCCTATAAGCGTTGGTGTCGTCGTACACACGTCGGCTCATGACGCTTTTAAGCGTCCTTAGCGTTCAAAGGGCGATTTTTTTTGTTTTTTTTTATACGACGAGGAAGGCAAACGAGCAAGTGGGTCACCTGATGGTAAGTGATCACCACTACCCATAGACACCCGCAACCCTGGAGGGTTTGCAGATGCGTTGCCAACCTAGAGAGCTAAGATGAAATGCCTCTTGTGCCCGTAATTACACCGGCTGTCTTACTCTCCACACCGGAACACAACAGTGCAAGCAATGCTGCTTAGCGGCAGGATTAGCGAGTAAGATGGTGGTAGGCGATCCGGACGGACCTTGCACAAGGTCCTACCACCCGTGTAAAAATATAGCACTAAAAGGACAGCATGAAATTTTAGTATGTACATACATACATATAATCTGTGTCCTATCCGTATTTCCTATACTATGCTCCTCCCAAGAATAAGTACTCGACTAACGGGAAAAGGAAACATAAAATAATGTAACTAATGTCTTTCTAACCTATTTAAAGCATTTTACTGCCGAAGGATTTTTTAGGCCGTCACATAAATCGGCTCTAAGGGCTCACGAAGACATTATAACAGTCTTTTTCCTTTACATCTCCGTAATTATTTTGGACTCAAATGGGATGCCTCGAAATGATTTTGACTTTGGACTCGTTGCTTAGCAAATAAAATGAAACTATTCTGATGAATGATGAAGGAAGATTTGTTTTTATTTTCATTATAACATTTTTAAAAACTCTTTAACGTAGGTGTTGCGAACTCCTTTAGTTTTTAGAGTGTTTATGATTTTGATATATTTCTCTTTAACCCCCGACGAAAAAGAGGGGTGTTATAAGTTTGATCTGTGTATCTGTGTGTCTATGTATCTGTGTATCTGTCTATGACATCATAGCTCGCAAGCGGGCGGACCGATTTCAATGCAGTTTTTTAATCGAAAGCTAGTTTAATCGAGACAGTTCTTAGCTAAGTTTAATTAAAACCGGTTAACCCGTTTTTGAAATATTGAACTTTGAAATGACAATGTGTGCTTTTCAACTTTTCTAGGTTAGGTTATTATTTATGTCAGTAGTTGAGTTGTGGTCTTTTGGTTGTCTCGTTGCCTTTTGGCAGCCATTATTTTTGTATAGTGTAGTATAGTTGTCTAGTTGTCATCGTCTGTATGGTTCTTATTATAATATTTTCACATTTTAAAGAGTGCCTTTTATAATAGTCCATTTTCATTTATCCCAATTAAAGCTCTAACAGTAGGAAAATATCGATTAAGCAATTTAATAACTGATAATAACTTATGCCAGCCTTTTGGTGGGGGCTTTATTTGGATTTAATTTAGTTTTAAGTTTTAGTTTAATCAGTTTTAGCTTGGATTTAATGACATTTGAAATGCTTTCATTATGTAAATAAATTATTTCGTTTAATGACAATATCAATGCATGACTATAATTTAATGTAATTGATTTCACACCATATTTTATTTTGACATCATGCCATCCTAGATTATAGTGTTTACCTAATTATTATTGTGTGCCCTAAGCACGACTTGTCGAATCCTGCGTCACGTAAAATCGAATAGTAAACTGTAACGAGTTTGTATGACGTTTGGAACAGCGCCCGCCCGTGAGCGTATTTGGAACTAAAATTTAGTATGAGATTTCTCGATCTCGATACGATAACCGTAACGTAACGCAGGATTCGACGAGTCGTGCTTAGGGCACAGGGCGTCACGGACTGACTTATTCCAATGTGACATCTCTATTGTAATGTACTATCGAACCAACTGAATCGTGACCCACTGTAGAACCTTTTCGTAGAAAATGTCATGGTGATCGCATTGCCTGACAAAGAAAATCATTTTGACACTTGCTGTGAGTACGTTTTGCGATGGGTCAAGAATCAAGGTTCGACTGTACATGACAGCGAAGAAAAAATTTAAATCGATGATAATGTTTAAATAAATGTTCTATTCGCTGCAAAGGCGAGCGTTCCCAGCAGGACTTGAGTACGTAAAAGATCCCTTTATTTCACTAACTAGCTCATGTCCCGCAGCTTTGCCCCCGTGAAATATTTCAAAATGGGCTAGTTCCCTATCCCGTTTGAATTTCGAAAAATCCCTTCTTAGTGCACCTCTAAGATACTCAAGGTACGTGTTTGCCAAATTTCAAGTCTCTAGATGCAGTGGTTTAGGCTGTGTGTTGTCTGTCAGTCAGTCAGTCAGTCAGTTAGTCAGTCAGTCACGGTATTGTTTTATAGGTATAGATAAGCACTTTCTTATTGGGGCCCACTGTTAGCTCTCAGTAACTGTGGGCCGAGCACGAAGTCTTCGAATCCTGCGTAACGTTACGTTATCGTATCGAAATTGAGAAATCTCATACTAAATTTTAGTTCCAAATACGCTCACGGGCGGGCGCTGTTCCAAGCGGTCACTAATGTCATAAAAAATCAATGTAGACTCATAAAACGTACCCGAGTTTATCCGGTGTGTTGCGATAATACTTTTATGTGGGTAGTCATGCAATATTTACTGATATTATGGCTATCAGCTGCGCGATACTAAAAATTAGAATTATGAAAAAAACCGGACGAGTAGTGCAAGTCAGACTCGCGCACGAGGGTTCCGTAGAAAGATTTTAACGCTTTTCCCCAGTGTTTTAAGTAGTCCAGTGTTAGCAGAGCCCTGCTCCTACGCTAAATGTACGCAGTGTGGGGTCAACTTATATTGGTCTGCTAAATCTACAGACAGAAGTATCCGCGGGCTGCTGCTCGCCGTAGCTCGCCGTAAAGTACACTATCGCATTACGGAAGGCATGAGCAGCTGACAGGACGTGACTAGGACAGACTGACACAACTCTGACGGTGACAGGACTTTAATATACAGAAATTTACAAAACATCAGACGTGGCTGTATGGACTCAGTTCCTTTGCCTATCCCTTATGGGATAAAAAAAAAAAAAGTTACTGTTATCGTATCGAGCTCGTATACTCAATTTTAGTTGCAAATACGCTCACGGGCAGGCGCTGTTCCAAACGTCATACAAACTCGACAACGTTTCGATTTTACGTGACGCAGGTTTCGAAAAGTCGTGCTCGACCCTCAGAGGCCCGAGTAAGAATGTTCGAATTCTACATAACGTAACCATTAAGCCCTTCGTTTATAACCATACTAGTACCCACGAATCAAAAAAGAACTTGTTCATATCACATCATGTCTCCAAAAACATCACTCACATGAAAAAAGAAAAAAATGTAGGAAGTTTGCTCACACATCGTTATGAAACTAACTTTTAACAAGCCTCGTCAAATTGGCTCCCGCCGTACTGTACTAATCTGTGAATTGGATTGTGCCTGTAACAATCGCCCAACATACTGGGAAAAATCTGAACTCTGTTTTTCGTACCTACGTTAAGGCTACACTTTTGTCTGGTGTGTTGATGTGTTATTCCTGACTACGAAGCTTCAATCCCCGGTTTTCATAGTCAAGGTCTCGGTCTGATGGTGTGTTGATGTGTAATTTCTTGACTACAAAGCTTCAACCCCGGTCTTCATAGTCAAGGTCTCTAACCACTAGGCCATTCGGTCGTGCCACACAGACCCAACTATCACCGTCACAACCTGACCATGTTTCGGAACTCTCGACATAAAACAGAATAGTGTTGTAAGTTTTACGTGTGTATCTTTCTGTGTATATGTGGCATCGTAGCTAATAAATAGACAGACCGATTTTAATGCGGGATTTTTCAATAGAAAACTACTTTTATAGCGACGGCTTTTAGCTAAGTTTGATATAAATACCTCAGGGGTTTATTTTCACTAAGTTGTGACTATATTTTATATTATCACAATACCTACTATGCAGAACACTAATGGCTACTCAGATTCATCTTTTAATGATAACTTAATTATTGGACGCATCGATATAACATATTAAGATAGGCCACGCGCCTGTTCAGCGCTGACAAAATGCGGCCCTCACTCACTAGCTGTTATTAGACTGACATAATGTCAAACATCAAGGGATCATCATGTCGGCCGGAAGACGTCCACTGCTGGACATAGGCCTCCCCCGCGGCTCTCCACTCGGGCCGGTCTTGTGCTTTCCGCATCCACCGCGGCCTCGCAACATCAAGGGATACTAAGTCATAAAATCACCTAATCACCTATAATTGACGACCGGATAGCCTAGTGGTTAGAGACCCTGACTATGAAGCTTGAGGTTCCGGGTTCGATCCCCGGTCGGGGCAGATGTTTGTATGATGAATACGAATATTTGTTCTCGGGACTTGGATGTTTAATATGTATATAAGTATGTATATGTATATAAGTATGTTAATCCGTTGTCTAGTACCCATAGTACAGGCTTTGCCTAGTTTAGGACTAGGTCAATTGTTGTAAATTGTCCCATGATATTTATTTATTATTTATTTAAAATTGCTTATCCACGCGCGGTGAAGCGGTGGCGTATCTGTCTGTTTTTGTATATCAATGATTGGACGTCATATTAAATTACTTAGTACGCAAATATTCTCGTTACAAACTATTTTGATAACTGTGAGATACCGAAATGTAGAATTTAATTATGTTTTGGCTTACGACTTCTTAAAACAACCATTACTGAAGTGATAAAAGTCACCATTAATTTTATTGCGACTTGTTAAAGTCCCAAAATACTCTTACAAACAAAAACGAAGCAATAAAGCAATAAATAATATCGATCAAAAACTCTCAGATCGGAGAAGTTCGTACTAAATAAATATTATTGACATCAAAATTGAGCTGGTCCCAAACTAGGCAAAGCCTGTCCTATGGGTACTAGACAGCGGATAAACATACTTACATAGACAAATGCATATTTATATACATATTAAACATCAAAGACCTGAGAACAAACATTGGTATTTATCATACAAACTGCCCATGCCATACAACATGCCCTGACCGGTAGCCCTATTTTCTAATTCGCTCGGAAGCACAATCGCGTTCATTTTGTATGGGCTGACAGTTGGTATCGGAAACAGCTCTAGCTGTCACAGTCGTACAAAAACTGACATTTCAATTCCATGACAAGTGTCTAAATAGTTACGCAAAATCGAACCCGAGCCGTCAAGCTTCATACTTAGTCAGGGTCTTCCTAACCACTAAACTATTCTGTCGTCGAATGCTCATAACGAAATTGAGTTAAACTAAAAAAAGATAAGTTATGTTTCCATTAAACATTAAAGGTTGCTTGTTTTTTAACTCATCAGGATAAAAGCCGTAATGCAGACATGCATGGCTGCATCATCCGGCCTTTACAGTCAGCAGCATTATCCTACCTTTAAAAGCCTCGAAGAGGTTGATCCTCGACTTTATTTTCAAGATACTAAGAGCGTTGTCATTTACAACTCTTCGCTTATGCTGCTACCTGCGTTGGTGGGTGCACAAACGTATGCAAAGGAAAAACATTTTTTTTTATAAAGCTGGACTCTGTGGTTTGGATGAAAAGTAATTGCATGGGTACGGAATGAAAGATTATTAAAAAGTAAGGTGGAGAAGGTGGTTTTTGTCTGTACGTATTATTAGCTAATACGTTAATGGAGGTCAAACTTATATTTAAACCGGAACTAAGAGATTTTGTCTAAGGCCGAACGGGATGGAATCAATAATTTTGTTGTCTTTACTTACAGTATTGTTTTCATTGTTACTTACCTACGTCTTTTACAAATGTATAAAAAAAAAAACGTTTTTTTTTTAATATTTAGTACTTAAGCACCTACTTACGTTTTTTTTTGTTCATAGGTATAATGCAATTTATCCAATCATGTCCATGTGTGTTATAAATCTCTCTGCCTATTTATTGCATTATAATTATGGTTGAGAAAGTAACTATAATTTTAAAAGTATCTAGAAATCAACAAAAAGCACTCAAAAAAAATCATAATTGATATAAAATACAGCATAACTAACCTACCCAATCGCAGTGCACATTCTTAGATACAAAAAACACAAAAAAGTCTGGTTCACAACTTAACAAAGATTCAGCATTCTCTTTTAACACGGTTAAAAAAACACCAGACCATCCTAACTATCCTAATCCTAACTAATATTATAAAATGCTAAAGCAACTCTGTCTCTCTGTCTCTCTGTCCCTCTGTCTCTCTGTCTCTCTGTCTGTCTGTTTGTTACCTCTTCACGGGAAAGCCGCTGCACCAATCTAGATGAAATTTGGTAATAAGATAGTTTGAATATTGAGGAATAACAAAGGCTACTTTTTATTCGGGAAAATTACATAGTTCCCGCGGGATAGCGATAACCGAAATCTACGCGGACGAAGTCGCTGACAACAGCTAGTTATAAAATATATGGGTACAACAAAAGCAGTGAGCCTACTCCATGCATCTTATATCGGCAATATTTCACTCAATCCGGCATTATGAATAATGCGCGGTTGCCGCGTGAGCGATGCCGCCCGCAAGATGGCCGCTGTCAAAATGGCGGCGATATGTTGAGGTAGTGCGCCATTGGTCAACTGTCGACGCGTCAACCGTTACTATAATACAGAAGGTCCATGGCAGAAAATTTGCAAATGTCTTTCTGGGTAGGTTATAAGTTTATTTCTTACTAGTGGCGCTGTGAGATGCAGACCTCGCAACCTCATTTTTTAATATTTACAAAAAACGATTCGACAAAAAATCTATGTATGAACTAAAAAACAATTACTTTGCTCACCCGCGACCACTAATGACAAATAGTTATATCTGTGCGGCAAATGTATGTTTCCATGCAACACCTCCACCTCCACTGCTACACGAATCAACACATGCCACACAGACCCAACTATCACCACCACCACTATACTAAACGCTGACGCGTTTCGGCACTCTCCACGAGGCCATTTACGAAGCACAACAACAACCGCTCAACATGCCACCACTTCCACTACTGACATATGTAAACCATGTACTCAACTTAGTTAATGACAAAACCAACGTACCCACTAATATTTTATAAATTCCAAACTACCCTTTTATGTAAGTCCTAAACTACCCTTTTTTTAAGAAATGAATTCCAAACTACCCTTTTTATTTTTATTTTTAATCTACGCCAGGTACCCCGTTATTTTTAACCGAGTACGGAAGCATGGAAACATACATTTGCCGCACAGATATAACTATTTGTCATTAGTGGTCGCGGGTGAGCAAAGTAATTGTTTTTTAGTTCATAAATATGGACCTCCGCAAAGTAACGCCTGATTCAATAAATTATTTAAAAAATCTATGTATTTAGCGAACCTGGTCACAAAACTTCAAGAGAATCGGTTGAGAAATATGCGACTTGTAGAGAAGAACAGTGGGACAGACGACGGAGACGCTGCACAGAAACCGGACGCCGGACAGACGTAAGTAATTCGAAAGCATTTTTGTCGAAGCTGAAACGGAGTCAATAAGTATTTTCTATTTTTTTAATCATTGCTTTAATATTGCCTTTTTAATGAGACATGCGTACCTACGCTCGTAAGGTAGAGTATTTTTTTAGAATGGTTCTGAATAAATGGCAATCTATTGATATTTATGGACTCTTCACAGCTCCCGAGGGGAAGATTCTTGAAACAACACCCCAATGAAAATACCTTTCGAAATTATTTTCCTACCGGTTATTGAATTACCTGCTTATGGTGTTGTAATTCTCTCAGTCCGCGCCATTTTCTCCGTTTTCGAATGGTATTTTCAATAGTGTAATTTGAAAAATGCCCCAAGGCCTATATTGTAGGTACAGTCGAACCATTTCATTCCTGACCCACCCTAGAACGTTGTCGCAGTAAGTGTCATAATGGTTTTCCTTTGTCAAGCGATTGCCATGACGACATTTTTTAGTAAAAGGTCCACAGTGATTCACGATTCAGTTGGTTCGAAATTAGGTACCTTCGGACTGCGGATACTGTGTAATATTATTACATAACTATAATTTTGTCCCAGAGATTATTCTTAAAGGTTTACTGTCCCTAGTTTGCTGTGGGGTCTAAAATTATCAAAAATTCTAAATTTTATTTCGCGAATAGGCAGTTAAATGCTCTTTTACACGTAATTTTTTTGAGGCTACCAGCGCTTTCGGAAAGACCATGATTGCCAAGTAGAATGCGCTTCAAGAAACTTGGCACAAGTCATATCTATCTTATCTTTACAATAAACTTACTGTTGTTAACTAACGTGTGACATGTGCCAGATGGTGGAATCCATCTCAATCTTTAACATGTATGGTCTGATGTAGATAGATTAAGACCATGGTTTGACAGTTTTGGTACTGGTCCACAATGGATCAGACTGTTTGCTCGGGCCACGGAGAGGTATGCTTTCGGTCCAATTTGAGCAACTACAATCTAAGAATGGTCCAAGGTGTACTGTCCTCTTACTGGCTTACCTTGCCAATTAGCAGTGAATACATTATTACAATCATGGGCAACTTTAGACTAGTACCAAATCAAACCAAAACCAAATCCATGTGTTTGGTTCGCTTGCTCCCAGAGGAAGGACTACGTATTATTCCGAAACATGTCAGGCTATCACATCACCAGCCTTTTTTTTATGTCCCACTGCTGGGTACAGGTCTCCTCTTTGAATGAGAGGGCTTGGGCTATATTATAGTTCCCACGCGGGCCCAGTGTGGATTGGGTACTTCACACACATAATTATTTTGTATGTACTGTTTTGTAATATTGTTGTAAGATTTTTTGTTAACAAATAAAACTTTTACTTTACTTTACTTACATAAATTTCGAAGAACTCAGAGGTACGAGTCGTTGTTTGAATTGAACCCACGACCCTCTGCTTCAGAGGCCATAGTTCAAACCACTAGGCTATCACGGCTGGCTGTTTTAAATGTCAGGCTACACTCCACTTGTATAAGTGAGTGATGTTTATTTTAGTATAATTGAATATCACGGTAGTTTCAAGGTAATCAAGTCTTTGAATTGGATCTTCGTTAACGATCTAGACGTAACATTTGGGTAACCTTGACCGGTTATCGCGTCCATTAGCCACGCATTACTGAGGGTCGAGCACGACTTTACGAATGCTGCGTATCGTTACGATTATCAATAATAATTCAATAATGTGTGTGAAGTTCCCAATCCGCACTGGGCCCACGTGGGAACTATAGCCCAAGCCCTCTCACTCTGAGAGGAGGCCTGTGCCCAGTAGTGGGACGTAAAAAAGGCTGGTGACGATTAGAATTGGACATGGCTCTGCCAAATCTCTAACATCAAAAAAAAAAAAAGTCTGATCAAAATGATCAGGGTCTGTTGTTGTGTGCGTGTTGTTGGCATATGTGTGACAGTTTTGTTTTATTGTGTGTTTGTGGGAACGTAACAAATTTTGACAGCAGCCTAGATGTGTACTGTACGTGTGTTCCTCGTCCCACTCAAAATGTGGCAGAAAAAATGTAGTGCATAGATAAGCCAAAGGCGCCTCTGCTATATGCACTAGACGCTCAGAGTCAAAGCAAGAGATGCCCTTCTATCGTATAAAGTAACAATATAAGATGGGTAAAGCTTCAATGCTTGCTCTGTTATTTTTAATACGCTATAATGAACATCAAACTACCTACAGAGTCGAGAGCTTGGTCCACATTGGCAGACACACTTGGCTCATGCTTATTACTGACCCATAATGACCTTTAACGGTCAATTTATCGAGTAACTATATTCAGCGGGCAAGAGCGTAACAGAATTAACATTATATTACTGAGAATGGGATTCCAAAGTAGGTACCGTTAGCACAAAATAGTACTTATAATAATCCATGACGTTTTCGTTTATAATCATTATATTCATTCCGGGGCACCGGCCTGCTGGGCCCAGCAGTGAGACGAAAATAGGCTAGTAGAGATGAGTAATCAATCAGTGTCATTTTTATATTTAAGTTTAGATATTTAAGCCCTCTCGTTCTGAGAGGAGGCCTGTGACCAGCAGTGGAACGTAAATAGGCCGATGATGATGATTTATAGGTAAGTACCTAATCAATTTACAAAGTATGGTTCACCTTAAATAAATAAATATCACGGGACAATTGGACACCAATTGACCTAGTCCCAAACTAGGCAAAGCCTGGGTACTAGACAACGGATAAACATACTTATATAGATAAATACATACTTATATACATATTAAACATCCAAGATCCGAGAACAGACATTCATATTCATCATACAAACATCTGCCCCGACCGGGATTTGAACCCGGGACCTCAAGCTTCATAGTCAGGGTCTCTAACCACTAGGCTATTCGGTCGTTAAACCTTAAAAACAGTCACTACATTATTTCAACTCTATTCTTGGTAAATATGTTGTGTCATTAAATATTACAAACGCGTCACAATTATTGATTTTCGACTGTGTTTCCAAAAATAAGCACAGCTTTTTTATTTCATTTGATACTTGATGATTTATTATTTTCTTTAGTGTTATAACTTCATCGTACTGAGTATTTTACTTACGTATGCCAACAAAACTACGAAAAGACGACACCCGACTGCGCAAGAGTGAACACAGTTCCTAATTAAAGGACCAGGCCAAGATTTTTTACTTTTTATAGGTTTCTATGTCGGGAGTTTTTTAATTCGTTATATGTATATACCTAGCTTTTTATTTATTTTCCAAATAAAGACTTGAATTGAAGCTATAGTTTAATAGCAGACGAAGTCGCGAGTAAAATAACAGACTAAAGGTAAGTATTTCTTGTATTTCAAAAGCCGAGCACTGCATTGCCCGAGTTCAGGAGAGATCAGGCTAGCTCGACCGGTAACAGGAAATGGCGCTCAGCAGGTTAATTTAGGAAGCAGTCTTAACGCTGCCAACCAGTATTTTGCCGAAGAATTTATTTTTAAAATTGGCATTTTATTGCGAGAAATGTTTTACTGCGGAACATTTATGTGATACTCTACTGGATAACACAAAAACCGGACAAGAGCGTGTCGGACTCTCGCACGAAGGTTTAAGTACCATTATTTATAAAAACGGCAAAAAAATCATGTCTGTTTTATGGGAGCCCCATTGAAATATTTATATTTCTCTGTTTTTAGTAGTTGTTATAGCGGCAACAGAAATACGTGAAAACTTCAACTGTCTAACTATCATGGTTCATGAGATACAGCCTAGTGACAGACGGACAGACAGACCGACGGCGGAGTCTTAGTAATAGGGTCCCATTTTTACCCTTTGGGTTCGGAATCATAAATATGTGGTGGACCTAACATTTTGTCTTAGCAACACAGAGAACACCGATTAAAGGAAATACTGATGATGATGACTGTTATATTTAGCCTACTGGTTAGATAACCTGACTGTGAGCTTGAGGTCTCGGGTTGTTAGATGAGAATGTTTATTGTTCTCGAGTTTCAGGTTAGGTAAATATGCATATGAATGAAAGTGCGCATTTATCAATATAAATATTATCATGTTTGTCCGTTGTCTTTGGCTTTTTCTAGTTAAGGAATATCCACAGACCAACCACCCCCTGGACATCAAATGTCAGGACGAACGTTTCCGAAACGCGTATACTCATTTGCACCTATAAATCTCTCTAGCCTCGATTCGCGGCTTAATTTCGACCAGATAACAAGCGAGATGACAAGCCATGAACCAATCGCGACGCATTCCCCCGGCCCACTCACCGCAGCTTTTTTCGTAATGACTTTCCAAGTAAATTATAGAAGATGCGGTGTCCAGAGGGTGGTTGGTCCGTGTAAATATCATTGTTTTGTATTATGAGTATCGCGAATATCGCGACTAAGAATATTGGTCAAACTGAAACTTTAGCTTTGTCGCAAGCGCGCCCCTGCCGTACTGTGGCAACCGAGGTTCGCCTTTCCCCACCCCGCGCGCCCCGCGCTCACCCCCTCACGCGTCCCAAAACGCACACAGCCGCGAGGTCATTATCTGCACACACGCGTCAGTGTCGTGTCTTGTTACATTAGTATAATTATTATTCTTTGGCTTTGTTAGTTTTGTCTATGACGTAGCAGTGCTACGATTATTCGTAGCACCCCTACGCTTTCTACTTAGTGTAACAAAATTATGCCCTACGGAATGTTTAAAGTCATCTATGACGATCTAAGTCGGTCTATGACGACCGGATAGCCTAGTGGTTAGAGACCCTGACTATGAAGCTTGAGGTCTCGGGTTCAAATCCCGGTCGGGGCAGATGTTTGTATGATGAATATGAATGTTTGTTCTCGGGTCCTGGATGTTTAATATGTATATAAGTATGTATTTATCTATGTAAGTATGTTTATCCGTTGTCTAGTACCCATAGTACAGGCTTTGCCTAGTTTGTGACTAGGTCAATTGGTGTCAAATTGTCCCGTATTTACTTTATTTATTTTTATTTATTTGTCTATTCGTAACATATCTAAAACTTTCCTAGACTCATAAAATAGTTAGGTATTGAAACTGAAAAATCGGCAGCGGCACAGATAAAAAAGTAGATATTTGTATTGTAAGGGCTATTGTAACTCGTTTTTAGAAAAAAAGTGTTTTTGCTAAGTCTTTCCGAAAGCGCTGAGTGGACTCAAAAAATGACATGTAATAGAGAATCTTCCTACCTATTTACTGAATAAAATTTTGATTAAATACACGATCGGTTCTTGTGTGGTTATGCGGCCCATCAGAACTTTATCACGGCGTTATTGAGCGCGTCATTATGAGCGCGTCTTCATATCGCGATGACCTGGCGTCGTAAAAGTGTACGCTGTGACGCTGTCAGGCAGTGCTACAGTGTTGTGGTAATCGGAGAATCTTTCCTCTTCTTCTCGTGATAACTCTTCGACTTATGAAGGTTGGCGTCAGCACAGGGCATTTCTCCCCGTCCCTGATAAGACGAAAGACCTTGGCGGCATTCAGGATTCCCGTCCATATTGGCATGCTCCTCAGCCATGACTTTCGTCTACGACCAGAGAGTCGAGCACGACTTTACGAATGCTGCGTAACGTTAATAACGTAATTGTATTGAGATCGAGAAATCTCATACTAAATTTTAGTTCCAAATACGCTCACGGGCGGGCGCTGTTCCAAACGTCATACAAAATCGACAACGTTTACTATTCGATTTTACGTGACGCAGGATTTGTAAAGTCGTGCTCGACCTTCAGCATGCTTATTGTCTAACTAGCGTGTTCATTTTGTAACACCCAACCAACAGAACCAACTAGCTGTCACAGTCGTACAAAAACTGTAATTTCAATGACGACAAAAAATGACGTTTGTGTGACAGCTAGCTGTTTCCGATACCATTTGTCAGCCCTTACAAAAACTGTCAAAATCAACACGATGACGATTGCGAGGGAGATAGCAACAAGCCTGCTGATTTCAGAGAAGAAACTGAAATTTTAAGCACTATGCTGCACATTTTTCTGGTCCGTATGTCTCCTTAGCGATACACATACGTTTTATTACATAGTTGGTGTCATGTTGCGTTGATGGCGTCGCCTGTTACGAGCCACATGTTATGGCCGAAAATGGACCATTCTCGGCCATAACGGCCCTTTCGGCCCATTTTTGGCCGAACATTGTCATAGTAGTTATGCAATCTCCCCTTTTATTGTTTTGCAGCGCCGAGGCGCTACTTTTGAAACGAGTTTCTTCTTAAGTGTTAATAGTTTTATTTTGTTTCGAGTTTTTGTGCGAAGTTTGGATTGCTTGTCGTGTATTGGCTGAAGTTTGAGTGTAAGGGGACCTTTTCTTTTTATAATGTGTTGAATTTGGTAGCGGTTACGAGACAGATTTAAAAAGTTATTAACCTTGTGAGTTCTGCTCACAATTTACGAGAATTCGATAAGAAATGCAACATGTAGAGGAGAACAGCTGAACAGACGTCGGACAGACATACATTTTTGCCTAAGCTGAAACAGAGTCAATAAATAAGAGTCCAAATCGATTAGATCATTTTTTTATACGACGAGGAAGGCAAACGAGCAAGTGGGTCACCTGACGGTAAATGATCACCACTGCCCATAGACACCCGCAACCCTAGAAGGTTCGCAGATGCGTTGCCATCCTAGAGAGCTAAGATGAAATGACTCTTGTCCCGTAATTACACCGGCTGTCTTACTCTCCACACCGGAACGCAACAACAGTGCAAGAACTGCTGCTTGGCAGCAGGGTTAGCGAGTAAGATGGTGGTAGTGCCACAGAGACAAAAATCAAACTCATAACACCCTTGCTTTTGCGTCGGGGGTTAAAATACCTAACACTTTATAATAGGCCCGTGTAAACAGAAATAGGTGGAGCACCCTCGGGCTCCTCTTGACACTAGCTGGCTTTTAGTCCCATTCAAGTCGAGAGCCTGAGTGCGGAGACCTAAATCGCGTACTGCGGGACCTAAATTTGGTCTAGTTTGAATGAGGTTTAATTTAAAATTTAAACGGAGATGAAGTATGAATTGGTTTAGATAAATGTTTTATTACGATTAAAATAACCTAGACCTGTAAAACAGAGGGTAGAGCACGACTTTAGGAATGCTGCGTAATGTTACGGTTATCGTATTGAGATCGAGGAACCTCATACTAATTTTTAATTCCAAATACGCTCACGTGCGAGCGCTGTTCCAAACGTCATACAAACTCGACAACGTTTACTATTCGATTTTACGAGATGCATCTTTCGTAAAGTCGTGCTCGACCCTCTGTGCCGTGATTGACTGACAGACAACGCACAGCCTAAACCACCGGACCTAGAGACTTGAAATTTGGCAAACATGTACCTTGAGTATCCTAGAGGTGCACTAAGAAAGGATTTTTCGAAATTCCCACGGGACAGGGAACTAGCCCACTTTCACCACTGCCCATAGACTTTGAAATATTTCACGGGGGCAAAGCCGCAGGGCATGAGCTAGGTAATCTTATATTCCAAATATTGTGTAGTAGTTTCGGAGTGGCTGCGACAGACGGACAGACAGATACGCGAATCATCCTATAAGGGTTCCGTCTTTTCCTTTTGTGGTGCGGAACGATAACAACTGTAGCTAGCTTACCAAGGAAAACCTTGCTTGCGTTGTCGACCTAAGGGGGTATGGTGGTGTCACCCCGTTGTTAGCGATTTTGGCTCCTGCCTCGCTTCGCAGCTAGATGTTGTTAGCTGGCTACAGCAGCAACAACAGTAGTGCGCAACAACAGTAGCGCGAAACAACAGTAACGCGCAACAACAGTAGCACGTAACAACAGTAGCGCGCAACAACAGTAGCGCTGCAACAACAGTAGCGTGCAACAACAGTAGCGCTGCGCGAGCGACTTGAAGAAGACTATTGAATGGCGACATGTCGGCGAGTGATGACGGCTGCACTAACCGTAACTTTTATATTCCACAAGCTCTAGATGTAAGTGAAATGAGTACAATGAATTTTCTTATCAATAATGTTCGTACGTGTATTGTAAAGTCAAAAAAGTAATTTTAAATTACATCCATTGACATAGCAACAACTTTTGCACTGACGCTTAAAATTGAGAGGGTACCGAGCGCTACTATTCCGTTTTTTTTTTAAAGAGGGATAAAACAAGCAAGCGGTTTACCTGATGGTAAGCGATCACCGCCACCCATGAGAACCAGCAACCCCAAGAGAGTCACTATTCCGTTGCCGGCCTGTAAGGAGGAAAAGAGATAGAGGAAAGGGATATGAGATGGGGGGGGGGGGGGTATGAAAAGTATACAGTAATTTGAATTTAAAAACTTGAGTCTTTCGTAATTCAATTTTGAATTTGATACAAATCCCAGGAGTGTACAAAAGTAATTTCTTACATTAATTCTAAAAAACTCAGAGGTGCGAGCCGGGGATCGAACCCACGACCATTTGCTTGACAGGCCGTAGGTCAAACCACTAAGCTATAATACTGTAATTTGTAGGCTCGTGTGAAATATCATTGATTTCACACATCAGCGCTACATTTATTGCTGTGGCCATGTACATAGTTTAAAATACAGTTTTGAAACAAACATATGTATCACATTAGCGATAAGACGATTCGTTTTACATAATCTAGTTAAATTTAGTTACAGTTTAGTAGCATATAAAAGGTATGATGAGTGCGATCCACCATCAAGTATTTCCTATCATGACACCGCTCTCCAGTTTTCTGCTTGTGGTCGCCTGCGCAGCGCTGCTGCAAGGTGGTTGCGAAGCGCAGCGCGAGCGCAGCCGCCAACAACAGAGTCCGAGAGACTCAGAGGAGTATGACATTGGTGAGTTTATCATGCGTAATATCTTTCATCTAATTAAATTCATCACCATATCAGCCGGAAGACGTCCACTGCCGGGTACAGCCTTCCCCAAGGATCTGTACAACGATTGGTCTTGTGCTACCCGCAGCTAATGGCTTCCCGCGATCTTTACCATACCTAATTGACTTAGAGAAGCTCAGTACAGTATGACAAAAAAATTATGTCATTATTCTTTCCGTATATTTATTACAATCTCAGGGTAGGTTTTTACAATATTCATATAAAAAGTAATAAAACAATATTAATACAAAATACAAGCAGAAAACTGGAGAGCGGTGTCATGATAGGAAATACTTGATGGTGGATCGCGCTCATCATACCTTTTATATGCCACTAAACTGTAACTAAATCTAACTAGATTATAAAAACTTAACCGAGGCGGGGCCTAAGCTACCGGTGGTCAGGGCGACAGAGAGAGGAACCTCCTGACTATCCGAGCCGTGCCCAGGAGTACCGTCTTCTTCCGCCTTGACCCAACCACCTAACGAGAGCCTTTTAAGGTGATGGTCAAGGCTCTTCGCTATTAGACCGTTCGCCGAAACGACTAACGGGACAGTGATCGTCGAATCAACAGGCCACATGGCGGTAATCTCGTGAGTCAAGTCGAGGTACTTGCTGACTTTGTCCTTCTCGGCCTTCACGAGGTTCACGTCATGGGGGATCGTGATGTCGACGAGCACTGCCTGGCGCTTCGATCGATCTATCAGCACGATATCAGGTTTATTGGCGACAATAGTCCAGTCCGTGATAATATTATTATTACTAGCTTTATGTAAGTTGTCCGTCAAATCTTGCAACTGAATTTTAAAGCAATAAGTAATCCGGTTAATGGCATGGACTTGAAATTTGGTATGGATATGTACCTACAGAAAATTAAACGTGCAGTCGCGCAAAAAAAAGCTCGCTTTCAAAATGATATTTTTGTGGTTAGGTGTTTTAATTACCTATTATTCCCATTTATTGACAGGTTATTGTAATCCTACTGCGTTGTACAAGATCACTGTATCTTTGCCTCCTCGTGTGTATCCTGGACCAGACAATACAGTAGAACCCCAAAATGTAAGTTTACTTTATAATTTTGCAAAGAGGCCCACACATCATCTTACGGGTCCCAAGTCAACCTCACCTGCACGTGGTACACCCTGCTAACAACTAACGATGCTCTGACGATCCACCAACTACCAATGGACCATGATCTACTCCTCCTCATGGTAATATCATCGCTACGGTACAACTGACAGACAACTGACAAGACCACTGACATAAAATAGTTATTTGTTATATAAGGGTACAAAGTTGTATTTTACCCGCGAGTGTGGAATTGAAACACGGAAGGCGGTGCTGTTAATATCTGTTATTATCGACACATAATAACAGATACTAACAGATATGTAGAAATAAATACTCTAAAATAAAACCAGGTTAATTGAGATGGTTCTTAGGTAAGTTTTATTAAAATCGGTTAACCGGTTTTTGAAATATTGAACTTTGAAATGATAACGTCGGGAGCTTTTCCACTTTTCTATGTTCGTCAGGTTATTGTTTTTTTTTTTTTTCATGTGTGGCAGGTATGCCGTTCGCAAGGTTTCACTCCAGCGTGCACTGAGCTTGTCTTCACGAACAACGATGGTGGTGCTGCTCCGAATGTGGCTGCCTCACGTCCCTATGACCCCCTATCGAATGTGATTATGAATTGCGTGTGGGATGGATACGGAAGATGCCCCAGAGGGGTGACGGTGACTGGTCTCCAGAAATGCGTGTAGCCAATTACTCGAGAAATTTTATTTTACGCAAGGAATAAATTTTCTTGGCATTTTTAAAAGTGTTTCAATAGGTACTAGCTTTGCAACTACAGTCACTTTTTTTTGCTTTTTGAGTAACTTTGAATCTATTACATGCGTTGTTTTTGACATCAACTTCTCAAAATGAAATGGGTCCTGCCGCAACATTGTATTATGCTGATTGCTGATCACTCTATTATAATCGACATTTGTTTAATTTTTAAATAGGTACATTAGTAAGTAAATTGTCGGCTTTTGTCTTTCAAATGTTCTTTTTTCGTGTGTGTTGAAATTTATGTAAACAAATCTCTCTCACTCTCAGACACAGATACGATTATATTTTTTATAAACTCACTGAAACATGAATACACAGAAAAAAACCAGAAAAATGCCAACCCCGGGAATCGAACCCGGATCCTCGACACTCCGGGTCGTGTGCTTTTCCCCTACACCACGATTGGACATAGAGGAAAGGCCGAATTTTTTCCATGTATTCAAATCTTAGCTTGTTTTTATCACTTTTTGCAGTGACTAGCAAACAAACTAACAACAACAAACAAGCTAAGATTTGAATACATGGAAAAAATTCGGCCTTTCCTCTATGTCCAATCGTGGTGTAGGGGAAAAGCACACGACCCGGAGTGTCGAGGATCCGGGTTCGATTCCCGGGGTTGGCATTTTTCTGGTTTTTTTCTGTGTATTCATGTTTCAGTGAGTTTATAAAAAATATAATTGATATTCACGGGAAAACCGTAAAAATAAAAAATTGGGAGAAAAAATACAAAAAGATACTCCTACTGAGATCATGGACAGATACGATTGTATCGTTAAATATAAATTTCAACGCAATAAATTGTTATTTTCGTTTTGACCATTGAAATCTTGTTTTATGGAATATTTATCATCTTTCCCACGATATAGTAAGGTAGAAAAAGTGAAACCAGTAAAATAAACGCAAAGTAAAAATTGGAAAAAATTCTATCAAGTGAGAATTTCACTAAATCAATCCTTATCTCTAACTTATTGTCTAACGCGCTCACCTTTGCTTTGGCATTAGCCATTTTTTAACCGACTTCAAAAAAGAAGGAGGTTCTCAATTCGTCGCAATTTTTTTTTCCATCAAAATTAGATTGTTTATATAAAATCAGTAAAATCACATCCTACATTTATTTTGTGAAGTTAAAGTTAGGAAAAATTATACTGAAATCTTTAAAATTAATTCATAAATAATATATTATGCTCTTACCCAGTAGGTACTCCGGTTCTAGGACAACTCCAACTTTGCATAGTTTGCAACAGAAAAAAAAAGACTTTGTAAACTTTTCCCTAGTCCACAAGGTCTGCAAATTTTAAAAAATACCGTCAACTTTTTCAGAACACTTTACTCGGCGGTTTCATGTAAAACTTCATATTACTTTCTCTTGATTTTGACTTCGTTAACTATTTTTACTTTTAAATGGCTGCTATATAGGTAGTTAACTGAATTACGTTAACAATTCGAATCTAAAACCCGAATCAATAAGTTTGGCTATAACAGTTTTAAGTGGTTTGCAGTTAAATTGAAATTAGACGTATTAACCACGGAATGCGGCGCATTATTGTTGGAAATCATTGTCACCAACTTGAGTACATTATCTTTTGCATAACAAAACCGTTCAAATCAATCCTCCCGTATAGCCACCACAAATATGAGTCGGTGCTTCATTCAAAGAATAGGTATTTTCCGCGCGCACCGCACCGACTTCATACCTATTTGTGGTAAGCCATAAAATGGCTTTAGAGGATTATTTTAAATATTTTTGAAGACGATTTTACTTTTAGTTAAAAAAAAAATTGTGGATAGCAAATACCGCGTTCAAACCAATAGTTCCGAAGAGCTAATGTCACAAACAGACGAACAAGTACGCAATAAAGACTTATGACACGAAAGCACGTCGGGTTCACCTCAAACCTCCATTCTACACAACCGATTACTTCAACATACCTATCTAAGTTTGCGGTAGCTTTGTATTAAAAGTACAGCTTCAATCAGGCATTTCGCCGGAACGGCTGCGAACGGCAAGCTCTAATCCCCTATTTAATTTGATGCCAAGTTTTGTCTCGCGAGCGTATAATCACGGCTTGTATGCTCTGATTGTTTCACGGTAGGGGCGTACAGGGCACGAAAATAACGCTAATCGGTTATAAATAATGGAGTATTTAGTCCTAGATCGGTATAGAGCACGTACCTAATTGTTCCATCCAGTATCTCCCTGTACCAGTGACACTGATTTCGTGTAAAGGCGATGCGCCAGTCGCATCCGCGTAAACCGTATGGTGTCAACGTGTTTGTCTGCTGCACCGGCATGACGTATATACTACTGGACATGTGTAAAAGGCCTGATCCAGTACCCCGTGCCAAGCCAGCGCTGGAATCCAGTGACGCTGGATCCAGCTACTGGATCAATAAAAAATTGCCTTAAGCGGTCTGATCCAGTACCCCATGCCAAGCCAGCGCTAGAATACAGTGACGCTGGATCCAGCTACTGGATCAATGAAAATTTGTCTTAAGTGGCCTGATCCAGTACCCAGTGCCAAGCCAGCGCTGGAACCTAGTCAGTGACGCTGGATCTAGCTACTGGATCAATGTAAATCAATCTTAAGCAGCCTGTACCCCATGCCAAGCCTGCGCTGGAATCCAGTGACGCTGGATCCACCTACTGGATGAATGTATTAAGTGTCGAACAATCCCCCAGTGTGTCCTTAGCTTACCGCCTTTGCTCATTCCATGCAGGTAGTGAAGCAAGTAAATTGAATTTGAAGTTTGTAATCTTCAAGAACTTGGGGCGGATTTGCATTATCTTCTTTTAATCAGACCAGACATTGTGGACCAATGCCTATTCGAGTTCTGTGACAAGTCAAAATAATAAGATTGCTGGAATATTTCGTGAGAAATCGTTTTTAGGGTTCCGTACCTCAAAAGGATAAAACGGAACCCTTATAGGATCAGTTTGTTGTCCGTATGTCTGTCTGCCTGTCAATGCCCTGTTTCCCTGAAACGCGTGAAGGTAGCATGCTGAAATTAATATCAAATACTCAAACCTGCGGTCCCTTGAAGCTGTGAAAAAATCAACCTTCCAAGTGAACGCAATCACAAGATACAGTCATTAAAAAGGTGGATTCCATACAAATCGCCGTACTGAGAAAACCAAAAGGGTACTTCCAGTTGTCCTAGAAACTTGAAACTTGGTATGAGGGTAGCTCTTATAGCACAACCACTCCAAAAAGTCTCAAAATCTTACATTTTTATGTCCGTCTGTAGATTTCGCAGACCAATATAAGTTGAAGCCACACTGCGTACGTTTTGCTTAGGAGCAGGGATCTGCTAACACTGGACTTTCTTAAAACACTGGGGAAAAGCGTTAAAATCTTTCTAAGGAACCCTCGTGCGCGAGTCCGACTCGCACTTAGCCGGTTTTGTTAGGACAGGAAGACAAGACAGCCGGTGTAATTACGGGCACAAGAGGCATTTCATCTTAGCTCTCTAGGTTGGCAACACATCTGCAAACCCCCCGGTTGTGGGTGTCTATGGGCAGTGGTGATCACTTACCATCAGGTGACCCATTTGCTCGTTTGCCTTCGTTGACGACTAAAAAAATTTTTTTGACACACTATAGCCGTGATTGCTTCGCATTCAACATTGCTACCAGTTATTCTATTGTTCTTATTTCATGACCAATCTGCCCACCTGTAATCCTTTCCTTGTTTCACGGCAAACTGGACTTGGGTTGACGTTTTATTTACGAAACAAAACAATATTTCACCGTCAATCATGTAACAATGTCAATGTGTGAATGTGCTCGCTTTCCGAAAAAGCGTTTCGCTTTTTATAGGGTAAATCCTCAGAATACAGAACAAAATTCTGTTCTGGTTCTTGTTCTGTATTCTGAGGGTAAATCGTATCTATGGCTGCTAAATGGCTGTCACTAAAATACATATTTTTCATGCGATTTGCGCAAGTTAAAGCAGCTTTAATTAGCTGTGTTTTTATAACCAAGTGGTCGGTTATTTTATTAGTTTTTTTATGTTTTTCTGAACAATGTTGGTGGATTCTCATCGGAGTACCGCAATCATGAGTGAATATTTTCCAATTTTCATGGAATAAGAATTCAATCTAGGTAAATACGTGACAATAAAGGTGACAAGAAGAAGGTGTCAATTATTGGAATCAATTTGTCAGACATTGGGACGTTTACCGAACAGCAATACAATACAATACAAGAACTCTTTACTGAACACCAAATAACAAACAAAACAGAAAAAGGTACAAAGAAAACACACAAAACAACAACACTTACAAAATTGGATTTTATTTTATGTATGTATGTATGTATGTATGTATATCTCTTTATTGCACATAAAACAAAAAAAACACAGATATACAGAAATACAGATATAAATACAGAATTTTATTAGTAGACTAGCTGTTGCCCGCGACTTCGTCCGCGTATATTTCGGCTATTGCTGTCCCGCGGGAACTATATAATTCTCCTGAATAAAAAGTAGTCTACGTTATTCCTCAATATTCAAACTGACTTCTCACCAAATTTAATCTAGGTTAGTGCAGTGGTTTGCCCGTGAAGAGGTAACAAACAGACAGACAGAGAGACAGAGTTACTTTCGCATTTATAATATTAGTTAGGATAGGCTATAAAATCAGAAGAGACTGGAATTCAGGATTTCTCTTTTTTGTTCAGCCAAAAAAAAATTTGAAAATCGGTTCAATTGACAGAGTAATCGATGAACATAAAAAAAAAACAAAAAAAAAATACATACCGTGGAACGTAGAACCTCCTCTTTTTTTTGAAGTCGGTTAAAAAAGGGTACCTGGCGAATGATAAAAACTTTTTTTGAAGTTGGTTAAAAACGATTCGCACTTGGCTCCCCTGTTAAAAGTGGTGTCAGTTTCGTAAGTAGACGTGTTCTGACTCGCAACCGTATGTAACTTCGTATTATTAGACAGTACTCGATATTTTCCAATGGAAATTTAACCAAATGCTACAGGGATTGAAGTTACAGCTAGTTCACATTTTAACGTACCGTTAAATATTGCTAAGGCTTACCTCTTAATATTTTAAGAATGGCGTCCGCGGACCGGGAGACGATTACGGTAGGCCTCCAACAAGATGGAGCGACGACCTGGTGAAGATCGCGGGACCGCGGTGGATGCGGAAAGCACAAGACCGGTCTGAGTGGAGAGCCGCGGGGGAGGCCGCCGGCCAGCAGTGGTCGTCTTTCGGCTGACATGATGATGACGATGAATTTAAGAACTTGTTTCTCACTACATGAGTAGACAATGCAATACGGGAAAACTGTAAAAAATAGAAAATAAATTGGAGAAAAAATACGAAAAGATTTACTTTAAGTGTCCCTATGACCGACACTGCCCCAATAGTTGACATCAATATTAATACGTAGCTACAAACGTAACAAGCGACCTCACACGTTGTGTCTAATTTTGGTACTAATCCTACCACTTTGCTTAATGGTTCAACTACTACTATGGTTTAATGGGTTCAACTAATCAAGTCGAGGGATGAAAGGCTATTTGTTTTAAGCGACACTTTTGGCGATATTGAGTTACATATATATATTCGGAATCAGATTTTTTTTCTGCGCCGGATGAACTAGGTTTCATGCAAATCTGAGCTCTTTTGTGGCGCTTGAAACAATAGAATTTTAGGGTATATTTCTGACACATGATGTATTATCCGACATGAAAACTGTTTTTTTAAGTACTTTACTTAAAGCATACACAAGTATTGAGAATCGGAGCTTAAGCTTTTTTTCCTTATTCAAAATTTCGATTGTATGGCGGTTCAAGCACTTTCGCCCACTGCTATTTTATGTTGCAAAGCCGCTTAATACATTTCGCATTCCACTAATAATACAGCATAATGTCGCTTCAAGCAATTTGTCCTGTACATAATTCCTCAAAGCAGGTCGGTTGAATTCTCTACGCTGCAACTGTCAGCACTTTATATGGAGCTTAGACTACTTTTTCTTACAAATTTCTCGAAGGATGTCCTTGGAGCGCGTCCGTGGACAAACCTCCCAGGATTTCTAATATTTCGAGGAAAGGCACTTTTTGCTATTTTAAATAAATTCATTCATTCATTTAAGAATAATACTACTTATTTTACCTAAGGTAGTTATAGGTAATAATCGTTGACGGTGTAGTAACCTAAATAAAAGAGTAATTAAACTTATTTAGTTCTTTAATTGCTTCAAATAATAAGGTTAGTGTTTCTTTCTATTACTTTTAAACTTGCAAAATGTCTGTCTGTTTTTGTATTAACAACCAACCGTTATAAAATATTCTTTAGGCATGGGACATCAAACAGCTAATAATAAAAGCTGATCGTTACTTCAGTCAACTTGCCTGTCCATATTTAAACCAAATAGCAGTTAAAACAAAACAGGATGTCCTTGTTATCCTTGATCAACGTCGGTTAAATCTTATTGCTTTACTCTACATATGCATTGTAAAGTCACTTAAACCATTTTGCCTTCTGTTGATTGATGAGACTGTTGGCACTTCAATCATTTTTCCTTACTCTGGAATAAAGTCGATATAGGAAACTATGTATGAAGCGACAAGAATCTAAGAACCTCTGGTAATTTAATTAATAAATGATATATCATAATTTCCCAAGATTTTTTTGCTGACTAGAGAAGTTATCGTCATTGAAATATGACAAGCACTTATTTTTTAAAGATTTTTTTTGAAAATTTGAAACTTTAAATGGCTCTCCTGTAAAGTTCACAGAATGTCGCTTCAAACAAATGGACTTTCACCCCTTGAAGTGTAGATGGCGCTGGAACAACTTTTTATTTTTTAAGTCAAATTGTCGAATCTTACGCGGCGTAATCTGCGTCAGAGTCGTCGCATCACAGGCCGCAGGTGCCTGATAATCTCGAACACTCTTAACCAAATTACGCCATTCCGCTTTACCGCCTTGTGGCACTCATTACGCTGCGGCGTAATTACGAGCAGTAGCGTAACTTGGCGGATTTTCTGGCAGACGTTATTTTGAGTTAGATTTTGGTAAGCACCCTATATTGAATGGTGTTTTGGTAACAGTAAACACAAGAAGTGCGACTTGCTTTACGCTTTATAATTATGCTATTTGGGATAGGAATAAAAGTATAATAGAGCACTAGTTTCTTACCCGCGGCTTCGTCTGCTCATCTTTGCCAAGATAGAAGTACCTACATGTCATGTTTCGAATGGAATTTTTTTTTTGTATTTTTTTTCTCCAATTTTAATATTTATCATTACTGTAGTCACTGCGTAAAAGTGGTAAACTAGCTGATTTTTAAACATGGAAAAAATTCGTGCTTACCAATGTTAGGCGTGGTGTACCGGTATGGCACGTCAGAATGTCAAGGATTCGGGTTCGATTCCCGGGATTAGCAATAGTTTTCTGTTACTTTCTTTGTTTTCATGTTTCAATTAGTATTTGAAAAGTATAATAAGGGATAGAAGTAGCCTACTACTACGTGAGGTTCTGAGACAGTTTCATCGAATTCCTTTCATCCCATCAACAACTTTTTATCCCGGAAAAGAGAGTAGTTATAACGTGACAGCGCTGTCGCTCCTGGCATATTTTTTAATAAATAAAATATCTAATTTATTGAATCAGGCGTTACTTTGCGGAGGTCCATATTTATGAACTAAAAAACAATTACTTTGCTCACCCGCGACCACTAATGACAAATAGTTATATCTGTGCGGCAAATGTATGTTTCCATGCAACACCTTATAGGGTATAACTGTTTCCCAGAATTTCAGTCGGTTTACTGCTTTAATTTTAAGTTGATTAGGTTTCACTCGCGATATCAGCCACGAACCAACCACCCTCTGGACACCGCATCTTTTATAGTTTACTTGGAAAGTCATTACGAAAAAAGCCGCGGTGAGCGGGCCGGGGGAATGCGTTGTGATTGGTTCATAGCTTGTCATCTCGCCTGTCATCTGGTCGAAAGTGAGTCGCGATTCGCGGCTAGAGAGACTTATAGGTGCAAATGAGCATATTATGCGTTTCGGGAACGTTCGTTCTGACATTTGGTGTCCAGAGGGTGGTTGGTCCGTGTTCTATGCAGACCAAGTTGCGAAAGTAATTTTGTTAGTAAAATTTTGCTTCTGCTACTTTATTGCTTCTATATCCAAGAAAGGGGAGACCGATAAGCATATTTGAGTCGTCGAGGGTGAATTTTAAATTGAAAGCATACATACATTTTGAAGTTTCTTACTTACACGGTAAGCGAAAAACAATACATAATATATACATAGATATAATAAGTCATCATTTTAACGTTTTACGCAAATACAGGTTATAGTGAAATATTTTCCATAGGTCAGGCAAAAATGAACCTTATGTCCAGCAGAAGCACTTTGACTTGTAAAAATATTACTCAATTTAACTATTTGCAGAGTCTTAGTTCGTTTTACACAATTAGGTACTACGTTGTAGCCGTTGGGGTGGATGCAAGTGTGATGAGATCGTCATTCAGGTGTTTTAAGTAAAAGTGTACCCCGCCATATTTCGGACTAACCCAAAGCCCTTCTGGGAGCACACGCTTCGGCGGTAGTGAAACGAAACCTGCGCGCTAACGCTCTGAGCGTCGAGCACGACTTTACGAAACCTGCGCCACGTAAAATCGAATAGTAAACGTTGTCGAGTTTGTATGACGTTTGGAACAGCGCCCGCCCGTGAGCGTATTTGTAAATAAAATTTAGTATGAGGTTTCTCGATCTCGATACGATAGCCGTAACGTTACGCAGCATTCGTAAAGTCCTGCTCGACCCTCTGCTCGGCGCAGCTGACAGTGGCGCACAACTGACCTCGTTTTGATCGTCATTTTTAATGTTTTCGAATCCTGTGTAACGTAACGTTACGTTATCGTATCGAAATCGAGAAATGTCACACGAAATTTCTCTATAACGTTTACTACTCGATTAAGTTACGCAGATTTCGAATGTTCGTCCTCGGTCCATTAGAACCGCGTTCAGACGGTTTCAGGGCCCTGTTTCACCAACTTTACAATTTGTCACTTTACAACAATGATTTAATAAGTGAAGATACGTCATATGCTCACAAGACAATCGAAACACATGTTCCGAACATTTTGAAATTTGCGCGCAAGATTGAACCTTATTTAAGAGAGATAGTGGCTAAAGATGCTACAATTTGGAGTGCTGATGACATATCTACCTCATTCTATATGTAATATCATTGCTTTATTATGACAATTCGAACTGTGTTTCGTTGCCAATATGAAGTGCGCTAAAAAGCTATTCTAGTCAGCATTTGACACCGAATTGTCATTGACAATTGATAATTGTAAAGTTGGTGAAATAGGCCAGGCAGCGAATTATGAAGATATGGAAGCATAATGCCTATACATTGGCGATCGTCACTTTTACCGTATTTTAAAAGAAATATGCTCCAGCGCCTTTACTCTCCACTCGCGTTTTACATAAAATGAAAATATTTCACATCCCCGCGTTTTCCTCTAATATTTTCAGAACACTTCGCAACAGCTTTACTAGTTTCTACCTAAAGTATTTTATCGCGAACGTCATTAAAGTAAAGCTTTTGAGTTTGTTTTGTTTTGCAAAGCTTCAGAACTTTCGAGATCTTAGCAGTTCAAAACTTACCTACAATTTAGTTGCGCGGAGTAAAAGGCGTAATGTTCGCCAATCATTTTTTAAACCTACCTAGGTTTTGACGTGAAATCTTAATATCAACAGAAGCCCAAGTACGAATATTCGAATCCTACGTAACGTAGTAGTAACGTTATCGAGAAATTTGTATGACGTTTGGAACAGCGAGAGTGTGTTTGATACTAAAATCGTAATCCTAACTTCCTAACTAATATTATAAATGCGAAAGTAACTCTGTTTCTCTGACTTTCTGTTTGCCTGTTGTCACAGGCCGTTTTCAGGGGAAACAGTCTGTTTTAGGTAGCCTACCTATATAGGGTTTTTGTGAAGGAAACAAATTGCTAGTTTAATACATTTATTTATACAAAAATCTATAGGCTAATTTGACAAGTAAAATAAAGAATCTCAGGGGATTGAGTTCGAAGACACTTTTCAAGTTACTGGGTTCGATTACACGTTAATGTGGCCTACACTTCCCTCGGGTGTCTGGATCCTCCGGCGACGGCGAAAATAGGGCGCAGGCGTCGTAGAACAACCAGGAGTGACCAAGGGGCTCGTGTGATGTCGTGGTGTAGAGATGGTGTGAAGGGGACCGTAGCGTGCCAACGGCTAGCTCTGATCAGGCTGCGAGAGGTCGGTAGGGGTCCGTTAGGAACCATGGTGGTGGAGAGATTCTCCACGGGCAGCGTAGTTGCCCAAGTTCTAGGCTGGCTGGTTCCACTCAGGAGGTGTAGAGAAATGTGCGGTCTCCCGGCCGTACAGGCGGTTTTATGGTTCAGTGGAACCGGATACGGATAACCAAAAGATTTTGAATTGGGCGACACCCATGGGCGTGTCCGTGTTTCTCAATTTGAATACCAACGTATTATTTCTGTGTAGTGTGTAATGTAGTTTTTTATGTGTTTTATGTTGGCTAAGTGCAAGTAGCGGTTGTTAATTAATTAATTTACAACCGATGCAATTTTTTAATTAGATTTAAATTAATATTATTCGCCTAAGTGCGGAAAAGCGCCATCTAGCGGGTTATGGCGGAACTTTTAATGTCCAATAGCTTGCGTATTGTGACACTGTTTGTTACCTCTTCACGGGAAAACCGCTGCACCAATCTAGATGAAATTTCGTAAGAAAATAAATAAAATAAATTAATTAATTACACCAATTGACCTAGTCCCAAATTAAGCAAAGTTTAATGCATAGCTTGCAGGTGATACACAAGCTCCAAGTCACACAAAGAGCTATGAAACGGGCTATGTTAGGTATCTCCCTCCGTGATCGAATCAGGAATACAGAAATCCGGAGGAGAACGAAATTAATCGACATTGCCCATGTGATCGCTAGCAGAAAGTGGAAGTGGGCAGGCCATCTAAGCCGTAGTCAGGACAACAGATGGGGTAGACGGGTGCTTGAGTGGAGGCCTAGGGTAGGTCACAGAAGCGTGGGCAGGCAACCGATGCGTTGGACCGACGACCTGGTTAAGGTGGCCGGGAGGAACTGGATGCGGAAGGCGCAAGACCGGAAGGAATGGCGTGCATTAGAAGAGACCTACACTCAGCATTGGATGGAAAAGGGTTGAAAAAGAGAGAGAGAGAGAGAGAATGCATAGCTTAGAGCATAGTTTGAATATTGAGGAATAACATAGGCTACTTTTTATTCGGGAAAATTGCATAGTTCCCGAGAGATAGCGATAACCGAAATCACTTAACCGAAAATACTTGGTTGGTTGGTATTTTTCTGGTTTTTTTCTGTGTATTCATGTTTCGGTGAGTTTATTAAAAATATAATTGATACTCATGGGAAGACCGTAAAAATAAAAAAAATAATTGGAAAAAAATAATAAACAAATACAAAAAGATTTTCCAATTGAGATCATGAATTGATTGCTTTAGTGCGCCATCTCGTTGAGCCTGGGTAAACTGATTAGTTTCGAAGGGGTGCGTTGTGTTCGGTTTACGAAGCAATCGCATAGGTGGCGCTAGTCACTGCAAAAAGTGATAAAAACGAGCTGAGATTTGAATACATAGGAGAAATTCGAGCCTTACCTAAATACCAATTCTGGTGTAAGGGTGGGCACGCGACCCGGAGTGTCGAGGTTCCGGGTTCGATTCCCGGGGTTGGTATTTTTAAAATACCAATTCTGGTGTAAGGGTGGGCACGCGACCCGGAGTGTCGAGGTTCCGGGTTTGATTCCCGGGGTTGGTATTTTTCTGTTTTTTTTCTGTGTATTCATGTTTCGGTGAGTTTATTAAATGGTAGAATGTTTTTTTTATTATTATTCACAAAAAAATCCATAAGAGTGCTCAATTAGTTTTATTCTAGCGATAGCGAACACGTTGCGTGATCGCCTCAATACAAAACTCGCTAGGAAATTGCCAGTGTGATAAGACTGTTAGACTTATTACTAAGCTCCTAACAATTCGCGATTAATTGCATTAAACATAATGAAAACCGCGATAAATGAAATCGCGATTACCTTGTTTGTTGAGACCGATATTTCGACGCAGTAACATGCGTCATGATCACGGGCGAACTGACGAAACCCCCTGTCCCGTTTTCATTATGTCTAATTACTAAGCCCCTGGCTGAGTTGTTGACGGTTCATTAAATAGCACATAACTATACGTAACGTACGTATTTAATATATACGTAAGTTATCTGTTTATTTAACCATACAAATAACATAACATTAAAGCTTCAAGACCACGTTTCTGTATCAATTACGAGTGGAGATTTAACGTGCGGAAGGCACAGCTTAATCAGACGGACTGCACGTTTAATATTCAGGAGCTCTGTGGAATATTGTTTGTGGGAAGTTAGATAGTGTTAAGCTAGTTTCTAGAAACCTGTTAAGGCATTTTTGAGATATTGAAATTTTAAATGTAAAAGTCGGGGGTGGGGTTGAAAATTTTATGTATATTTTCAGATCTTTCTTGAATTTTATTTTCGGGGTTTTAAAAAAAAATGATTTATTTATAGTTCATCATCATTATCATGTCAGCCGAAAGACATCCACTGCTGGCCGTCGGCCTCCCCCGCGGCTCTCCACTGAGACCGGTCTTGTGCTTTCCGCATCCACCGCGGTCCCGCGATCTTTACACACAAATCTTGCGCGATGTTTATTTATAGTTATTTATTGAGAGGGACGAGGACACACGTACAACACACGTTTACGCTCATATCGAAATCTTTTACGTTCCAACAAACTCATATCATTAACAAAGCTGTCACACAAATACCAAAAACACGCACACAACACCTAAAACTATCAGACCCAGCGCATTTTTTTGGCAGAGGGGATTTCCCCGCGTTAACATTTCCTTTCCTTTCCTGCTTTAAGACCATTATACTTAGTGACGTCATAAGACGAGCGAATGGCCAGCATAATATTAAGCCAACGTTCCTTACTTGGCCTCATGAATAGGCATTTGGGCAAGTTGCTGACACTTGGAGCCAAGTTCCGAGTTGCACAACTTGCAAGGCGCTCCTCTTGGCACTGATGCGTTCGACCCATCGACAGTGTTTTACTAGACATATTCTGAACGGGATGTTAGTCACGATTACCTTACAGAGGTTCGAGCACGACTTTACGAAAGCTGCGTAACGTTACGGTTATCGTATCGAGATCAAGAAACCTCTTACTAAATTTTAGATCCAACGCTCACGGGCGAGCGCTGTTCCAAACGTCATACACACTCGACAACGTTTACTATTCGATTTCACGTTACGCAGCTTTCGTAAAGTCGTGCTCGACCCTCTGCTACCTAAACTTAGTAAGGTAACCGCGGTCAATATCCCAGGGCACTTGCGTAAATTTGACATTTGATCGGTTTGAAAATGTCAGTTTTTGTACGACTGTGACAGCTAGCTGTTTCTGACACGAATTGTCAGCCCATACAAAATGAACACGATTGTGATTCCGAGCGAGTTAGATAATTAGAGCTGCCGTTCTGAATAAATATATAACTAATAATGTAATTAAGAGCAAATCATTTAAAACTGTTCGTCTTAATATCAAATCGGCCTCAAAAGAAAGAAAGCTTTACATGTCTTTTAACAAGTTTTTATTTAACTTGTTTTGTTCGGATGTTGTAAGTACCTATGTTTGTAAGCTATCCGTCAAATCTTGCAACTGAATTTTAAAGCAGTTATCCTCTACCGATTGAGGTACTTATGTAAATTCGGTGGCAATACATTAGGCTGGTAGTGAAATTCTGGTGGTGCGGCCAGGATCGTCTCCACAGGATGGAAATCTTCAACTAACTGTTAATGGCATGGACTTGAAATTTGATGTGGACAGCAAAAGAAGCCTGTTTTAAAAATGACTTGTTTATGGTTAGGATATTTATGAGACTGCGAGCGCTTTGTGAAGGAAAGCGCTCGCAAGAACTTTTTTTACAATATAAAGACGGGTCTCCTGATAGAAAGTGATCACAGGCGTTGCCGACCCTTTTAAGCATATTTAAGCCATTATTACCATTATTTATGTCCTTACTGCTCATAAAATATGAAAGTTTACTAAGCTCGTTTCTTTTTTGTTCAATCACCCGTAGATGTACCTTTATTAATGAGATGTTTTTCATCTTTTCTTACGAAACGGTTCCCATAGCCCGATAGACTGACAGGAAAAGTGCACATAGTCTAAGCCACTTAAGCTTGAGACTCAAAATTTGATACACATTATAAGTACCTAATTATAATTGGTACCCTACTAGTACGAGTATCATCATAGAATGAGAATTATTTATAATAAAGGTCATAGGCAGTAACTTTTTATTTTTATATGTACTTTTTCTGTATTGTGTTTTGTTTGTATTAAAATTTTACAGCGCATCGGCTTTGCTGTTATGCTGTAAAATTGTTTTGGTAATAATTAAATTAATTTGTATAGCTTTTTAATTTAACTTAGTTATTATTAGTACCATGTTTATCTGACGTCTACAAAGCATAATGTATTAGCAATTTTTCTTGTATAGTGCACTCCAAGGTCCCAAGACACAGGCTCTGCCTAGTTTGGGGCCTGCTAGATATTCACTTTTGTATATTGCTGATGTATGTATTACGAAATAAATTATTCTTATTCTTAATTAATTAATCAAGAGAACCCTTATGATGCGACGTAGTCCGCCCGTCTGTCCGTCTGTTTTTGTACGGGCTGACAATTGGTATCGGAAACAGGTAGCTGTCACACTCGCACAAAAACTGACATTTCAATCCGATGACAAGTGTCAAAATAGTAACGCAACAAGACCTCTGGTGTTCATTAATTGTGTGGTCTGACTGAGTAACACCTGACCTGGCTTACCGTCTAATGATCTCGGCTTTGCTTTGGCATTCGACATCTTTTTCTGTCAAACAGTGCGAGACCGTGCAAGAAAGAGATGGTGAATGCCAAAACAAAGCCGAGGGCGTTAAACAATAAGGCCTCTGTTCAAATCTGGCTCGTAAATTACGCGTCGGCATCGACTATATCCGGCTGAAGCCAGCATAATGCGATAGTCTCAGTGGTTGACCCATGTTTGACCCATGAGATATATTGCTAGTCTGCAGTTACTGAGGCGTACCTATAGTAGGGGAGCTAAATGGTGCAAAATTGCAGGAAGATGTGTAAAGGTCAGTTTTGAGACTGATTATTGGTTAGGCAATAATGTCATAACTAAATATACGTTATTTTCTCACAAAATAAGTTGTCATGTTCATTTTCGCACAAGTTTATGGTACTTGACAGCGACTGAGGCCAAAGAGGCGCTTATGACATTTACTACCTCTTTTTTGTGTGTAATATCATTGTTATTAGGCGGGATTCTTTAAGGGTAAACCTTTGTCTTTAAGAATTATGTAAGCTTATTTTAATATCGCCGAAGCCCACCAATTCTCGGCCAATGTCATATTACTGTTTTTGATGAGACACTATTGCCATTTTGGGCATTGTAGGATTAATTAATTAATTTATTTATTTATTATCAAAACAATTTTACAGCATTACAGCAAAGCCAATGCGCTATAAAAACCGTACGGATGACCGAGAGTGCTTCATAAACCAATCGTTCCTTGAACCTAATGTTTGATGTGTTCCCAAAACCCGTAGCGTGGCGCAGCCGGTAGGATCAGAATCTAATCTCCCAGAGGAAATCTTATTTCATTAACTCTGATTCCTGATTTATCTCATAAACGACCCATTCAATTTAAATGAAACTTAGCTAAGAACTGTCGCGTTTAAATTGGCTTTATATTTAGAACAAACTGTTCCCGAATCTGTCAAAGCGCTTGGAAGATTAATGGGAATATTCGTTTCCCAATAAACATAGCAAAGTCCACATAGTAAGTTGACATTATAACATCTTTCTAGAAATCATTGCCGTTGAGTTTAATTTACATACAAACAAGCTTTCGCTCGAAATGCATAAGTCGTCTCCATGCTGGCGTCGGTAAAATTCGCCTTAAAAAATATTGCAAAGGGCTCGGTTAAAAAACGAAGCTGTTTACGCAATTTTACATAAAATACGTCTTCGGCATGTTAATTGGATCAGCCGCGAGTCTCAAGGGGAGCAAAATTTAATTTAGGAGTGCAACGGTGAGGTTTCTACAATTATATGCCGTACCTTCTTGCCTCGAGGTTCCCGGTTGAAGGATTATAGTTTTAGGTTAAGTCATGTTTGCGTGTAGCCAGTGAAGACTAGTTTTTAACCGGTGCCTAATGAAATTCCACACGCTAATCGTAAGTTGCACCAGTTACTTTATCAATAGCAATGACCGTAACCGACGCTTTTGACACAAATTTGACAGAAAATTTATAAAATATTTGTCAAAATCGTTGGTTACGGAACTGCATTTGTTATAGCAACTTGGTGCGGTCCAACTTACGCTAAGACTTATTTGCTTTTGAAATTCAACAGGTTTGCAATTTTTTAACTGACTTCAAAAAAGGAGGAGGTTCTATGTTCCACTGTATGTATTTTTTTTCTTTTTTTTTATGTATGTTCATCGATTACTCCGTCAATTGTAGACCGATTTTCAAAACTCTTTTTTTATTCGAAAGGGTATACTCCTGACGTGGTCCCATTGTCACCAAGTCGTGGTCTGATGATGAGATCCTAGGGAAATCGAGGGCAACCCTCAAATTTTACCGGCATGTACTATGTGTTTCATATGTTTTATAAGGTTATTCAAGTATTTGCGTCTGGTAGTCATCATTTCATGATGATGAGCTGATGCTGGAAGGTACAACTCCTTAGCGGTTAGGAGTTGGAGAATAATTCTGAAAATGTTAAATAATTATTCGAAAGGGTATACTCCTGAGGTGGTCCCGCTGTCACCAAATCATGATCTGATGATGGGATCACAGGGAAATCGAGGGCAACCCTCAAATTTTATAGGCACGTATCATGTGTTTCATATATTTTTAAGGCTATTCAAGTATTTGCGTCCGGTAGTCATCATCTCATGTTGATGAGCTGATGATGGAAGGTACAACTCCTTAACGGTTAGGAGTTGGAGGATAACTCTGAAAATGTTAAATCAACGTAAAATTGTGAAATAAAAATCTTTTAACAAAAAAGTAAAACCACCTTCAAAAAAAAAACTTTAGAAAAAAACGTAAAATAATCCTCTAAAATAATCATACATAAATAAAATAAAATAAAATGCGTTTATTTCGGACAACAGAAACTAAAGCCTAAAGTTTTATGGCCTAGCACTAAGCAGCAGAAATATGAAGTCGGTGCTTCATTCAAAGAATATTCCGCTCGCACCGCACCGACTTCATATTTCTGCTGCTTAGTGCTTAGGAAACCATTGCCCTGTAGCGATAAGGCGGCGTGTTGCTACCACACATAATTTTTCTCTTGTTATTTTTGTTCTGTTTCGATTCTATAATGCAAATACAAATACGTTTATTTTGGTAAAAACGTGGTACAAAGGATGGTTGTTTGCTTATATAATAAAGATTCACACATTTTACCAGCAGCTGGCATGAAAAAAAAAAGGTTCGTACCTATATGTATTCGTATGTGGCGTTCCATAAGACAATCTTATTATTGTTGAATAAATATGAGTGACCTGACAAACGCTTCAAAATAAATCGGGATGCTGGTTTCAGAATACAGGTTGGAATGGGGTAATACCACTATCCTTCCATAAATGGTAAAAATACTCATATGACTTTCCACCGACCAGATTCCCTGATTATCCCTTCCAGTCTTTACTGAGCCAGCTCCACGTCTGTTTCCATTTTCGACGCATCTTCTGATGCCACCGTCACGTCTGTGCTCAGAGTCAGACCCCGGAGTAAGTCGAATGGACGTAAGTGTAAAAGTCAGGAACGTTTTGTTTTCAAGTATAAACTCTACAGCACTAGTTCAAGGAATGGCCAATGTGAATAAGTCACAAAATAATCTAAAACATAATATAATCGACATCATGTACAGCTCCATCAGAGCAGGCATTACAAGTGACAGGGTGATCGATCTCTGTTCACTAGTAGCGGCTTTTAGCGCTATACGAGTAGTATAAAACTATACCTATATCATCATCATCATCATCAGCCCATAGTAGTCTACTGCTAGACATACGCCTCCTCCATGGCGCGCCACAACACTCTGTCTTCGGCCCCTCGCATCCATCCGCCGCCAGCAACCCTCTTAAAGTCGTCTGTCCTACGTGCCTCAGGGCGCCCCACACTATGTTTACCAACCCATTGGAAACCATGATTTCGGGACCATTTGAGGACTCGTTTGCTCCACCGTTCATCGCTCCTGCGACATACGTGTCCAGCCCAATGCCATTTCAACGAACTAGGTAATTCTTTGAGCACCGATAAATACTTTGAAGTTAAAACGGGCGAGACGAAGGAAAGTAATCCATCGAACTTCGAGGTATTATTGGAGGTTGCACTATAAATCCACAACATAAATAATACACCATCACCTGACATAAAAGATGGTCAACTAGGTCAGCTTCACCGGTTCGGTTTGAGTATAACATCGCCCTGTTTAACTTCGGCTATAGAACTGTCGTAAAAAGCGACCACGAGAGCAAATTGGCGAACTTTACAATACCTATTAGTCTTGTTAACTATAGCCAGATAGATAGCTCGCCCGTAAAGAGTTAATTTGCAGATGAGACTAACTTTAATGGGCAAAGTTTAATTACTTCGCCACAAAAAAAGCCAAAGAAATCGGATTTCACCTCGTTTGAAGTTTCGATACCTAATTTCGGTGTCTTGAATACTAATTGTGAATGAGGCGTTAATAAGGATATTTTTTTTTAATAAAAGCGAGGTTTGAGAACATGATTACAGTGACTCTGTGAGTTGCAAACCTCGCGACCTAATTTTTGAATATTTTTGATTTAAGTATTTTATTTTCAATAAACTAATCTAAAAAAAATTTTTTATCGAACCAGACCTGCTCACAAAATTTTACGATAATCGGTTGAGAAATGCGACCTGTATAAGAGAACAGCTGGACATGTCTGTAAAATAATTTGTCCAAACTAAAATTGAGACGCTTAGCTCGCTTCGCTTGTTCAAAAAAATACTTTCTGCTAAGTTTCTTGCTGCGCATTCTTCTCGGCAATCATGGTATCTTCGAAAGCGTTGGTAGACTCAAAAAATTACGGGTACAAAAGGGAATTTGACCGCCAACTTAGTAAATAAAAATTTGTGTTTTGACTTTTACTGTTGCTGCAGGATTAATGAATAATAGATTCTATAAATAAAAAAAGGTACCTACTCAAAAATATTTTACTTTCACAAAAACAAATCTAATTTTTTTAATTTAAGTCTTGCATGGAACACTGTCGAACCAAACCGCTCGCAAAAGTTAGTCAAATAAATAATATTTTCAACCGATTCAAATATCAATATAATAATCGTACCGGCAAAAGCTTTGCTATGGTAATTTAATTAATATTTCTGCTATTTAAAGCCCTACCTTATTTCAAAGAAACAACGGTTGGAAATCAAGTATCAAGTTACATATCATCTGGGTGTACTTTCGATTTTAAACCTAACGTAATGGAGTTATGATTGGAAACTGTATGGTTGAAGTATCGAGACAGTCCTATGGGATCTCCGCGTTGAGGAAGTTTAGTTCGCGGAAGAACGAAGAATTAATTAAACCGAAACCTTGACACGGTACATAATAGTATTTTAGCACGATGTAATTATAATTATAAGTTTTTGTCTGCTGGACAAGTATTTTTATCTACTTTGAACTTGTATAATCGTCTCACGATAACTCTGCATAAGATATTAATTGGCAACCCAGAAAAATCACGCTGTGGTAATACTTTTTTCAAGTCAGTCAGACATTTCTTTAATTATAAATGATAATGATAGTAGTAATCAAAAGTGGCTGTTTTTTTTTATAAATATGGCTCTGTCCAATGGAGGACAATTTTGCTAGTGTTTAGTAGCTTTTGCCGTTGTACGGTAAAAAAAAATCTAGAAAAAGAAATATGAGAGATATTGTAATGGTGGATGGGGGATGAACGATGACTTGTTTATGTTTAATCTAATCAAAAGTTCAAAACGTGTTGTTTGACTATAAATCAGAGTTGCCATAAACAAGCTTTACATTTCTACTGTTGTCAGTTCGTTGCAGAGTTATCGTGGGATTACTATAACTACTAATAAGTACATGGAGATTATGTACTTTAACTACTCTGGACAGTTGTTTTGGTGAGTGTGCTTCGGAACTTATTCCACCAGCTCCTTTTTTTCACAGGTTGACCAAAAGTAGGCGGAGTCTCCACCCTTATGTTGTCAGCATTCCCAAAATCAGCACAAAGCTTTTTCGCTCTTCCTTCATCATCCATACGGCTAAGGAGTGGAATTCCCTGCCTGCGTCTGTGTTCCCTGAACAGTATAATCTGGCCGTTTTCAAGCCTAGGGTGAATGGGTATTTGATAGGCAAGCGTGCTCCATCGTAGCCCACATCTTCGCTTACCATCAGGCGATATTGTGGTCAAACGCAAGCCTATAGCGTATAAAAAAAGTTGGTTTACACAACAACGTAATATAAAGAGGCCTATTGCCACAGATTTACTTACAGTACTAGCATATAGAAGGCTCACTCTCGAACAAAAATCAAGCTTAGGTATAAAAAAAAGAGACCGTTATCTGCTTAAGCGCGAAATTGAAACGTATCGTGTCATACGAGCGTTCATTTTCCGTTGGACACCCGCTGACTCGAAACTGGTTGCGCGTGGGTCTCACTCGTCGATATATAGGCTGTCAAAAGACTATAAATATATGCCACATAGAGGGGATAAATCCCCACACGACGAACACATTTTTTTTTTCTTTTTTTGTGGTTACTTTAATTTGTTTTATCAGTTTGTATTTTTTTTCTTTAGAAATTTGTTTTGATTTTTAAAGTAACCTTTCACAGTAATGAAGTCTGTTAGAAAAACCGACCAAGTGCGAGTGGGCACCGAGTGTTCCATACTGGTCTGATATTTTCCGATTTTCTCTTAACTTAATGTTGGTTTTGATTTACTTGTGATTAACAGACTGACAGACAGACCGAGGTGATCCTATAAGGGTTCCTTCTTTTCCTTTTCAGGGGTATGAGACCCTAAAAACAGTAAATAGACCATTGTGATATTAAATCCGCTAAATATTTCATGGTGTTAAAAGGGAAATAACAAAATCAATTAAATCAATTTGGAAGCTTCATAGATTCCAAAAGCCTTTTGTGTCGTAACAACTTACAATGTCCTTGATTTTGAACTTTAACGCCTTGGCTTAAGGCGTTCGTGTTTAACAATTAAATTTGTAACTTGATGTTTTCCAGAAATTTCAATCGAACTCAAAGCGATATTGGTGTGTGCTAAATATACGGCAGATATACAATAAAGGTGAGAAATTTAAAATTCAAAGTGGAAGTGAAAACTCCTGAAGATTTTGTCGTACTTATTAATTAAAAAAAAACCACCAGGACAGTACCTTCTCGGTCCATGCTCAGTGGGTCGAGCAGGACTTCGAAACCTGCGTCACGTAAAATCGAATAGTAAACGTTGTCGAGTTTGTATGACGTTTGGAACAGCGCCCGCCCGTGAGCGTATTTGGAACTAAAATTTAGTGTGAGGTTTCTTGATCTCGATACGATAACCGTAACGTTAAGCAGCATTCGTAAAGTCGTGCTCGACCCTCTGGTAGGGTTCCGTAGCCGTTACTACGAAGAACCGTAACTGTAGGTATTTTGTAAGTATGGATGGAAGTATGGATTGGCCCTTTCAGTTCAATATACCTAGCAAAATTTTTATCTAAGCGTTGTCGGTGTCGGGGATCGCTAAAGTCAACCACAGCTATTCTTTCTATAAAACAGCATACTTTAGTTTGCCTAAATTTTAATTGAAGTTTTTTAATTTGTGTTTTTTAAGTTCACTTTGTTGAACTGAAGTATGGTCCGGTGGACTGAAGTACGTGTCCTATGCCGTTGGGCACAACGATGTTGACTTCGGAGAAAAATAAAGATTTCAGTTTGTTCCGTAACGTGGCCACATTTATTTTCAAAATAAGCACAGCACGTACAGGTCAAGATTCCTTAAATAATTAATAATATGATATAAGGGCACTCGCGAGACACCATACATACATGCAGGAGGTTAGCACAGAGATCGAAGACAATCAAAGGGAAACGGATGTAGACCAAACGTCATCTGTCAAACATTGCGTTATGATATATGCTTAGACTTAACACACTTCACAATATTTTATGTTATTTGACTTAAACCAATAAAAAATTCAAGACATCAACGAGCTCCCGGATTACGAATTTCCGAACTTAGCCATGAAGACTTCAACGGGCTCTCACATCTTATCTAAACTTGAGACATTTAAAAGTTTACTATCTCAAAAACGGCCTAACCGACTTTTATGAAGCTTAGCTAAGAACCATCTCGATTAAACTAGCTTTCGATTAAAAAAAGCAGCGTTCAAATCCGAAAATCCATTTACGAGCTACGATGCCACAGACGGATACACAGATACACATGTCAAACTTATAACACCCCTCTTTTTCGTCGGGGGTTAAGAATAAGAAACGAAAAAGTGCACTGGCAAAAGAGCGTGTCTTAATGGCGCTTACGTTCTTTTGTTGAACTAAAAAACATACTATATCCGATCGTGTTGAAAATCATTTTTAATCCCCGACACAAAAGAGGGGTGTCAAAAGTTTGACATGTGTATCTATTCTGTGTGTCTGTGTATCTGTGTATCTGTCTGTGGCATCATAGCTCCCACACGGGTAGACCGATTTCGATGCGGCTTTTTTCAATCGAAAGCTATTTTAATCGAGATGGTTCTTAGCTAAGTTTCATTAAAATCGGTTCACCCGTTTTTGAAATATTGGACTTTGAAATGACAACGTCGGGGGTTTTTCAACTTTTCTAAGTTTGTTATCGTTGAAAGCATTTACCTACTAGGCAAAACTGCGCAGGCATACCCTAGCGTACATGGCCCGCTTTATCTCCTGATTTTGATGTCAAAGACGATTAGTAATGGTACAGTTTCTTGTTGCCACGGCTATATTATTTTAACCCCCGACGAAAAAGAGGGGTGTTATAAGTTTGATCTGTGTATCTGTGTATCTGTCTGTGGCATCGTAGCTCGCAAGCGGATGGACCGATTTTAAGTCAAGTTTTTTTTTATTCGAAAGCTAGTTTAATCGAGATGGTTCTTAGCTAAGTTTCATTAAAATCGGTTCACCCATTTTTGAAACATTGAACTTTGAAATGACAATGTCGGGGGTTTTTCAACTTTTCTAATTAACTATTCTAGAAACCGCCAACCGCAAATCCTTGTTACAATGAACAGGACGATATTGTTTCTAATATAACGAATTTTGTCTAAAAAAGTTTTTCACGTTTCCTATGAATCAATACGTGTCAGTTCCGCTACGCCATAGCCCCGAAAGCGAAACTTATTCTATGCAAGCCAGCAAATAAATCTATTGGCCGATTTGACAATCCCTCTCCGATTCCAGGCAAAAACAACATGGCCGCATACAAAACAGGTGCGGAGCTTCCATAGGATAAGAAAATAACAGAAGTGATAGAAAAATAACCTAACCAACTTAGAAAAGTTGAAAAACCCCCGACATTGTCATTTCAAAGTTCAGTATTTCAAAAACTGGTGAACCGATTTTAATGAAACTTAGCTAAGAACCATCTCGATTAAACTAGCTTTCGAACATAAAAAACCGCATCGAAATCGGTCCATCCGCTTGCGAACTACGATGCCACACACAGATACACAGATACACAGGTCAAACTTATAACACCCCTCTTATTCGTCGGGGGTTGAAAACTAGAGGAAAAAATGTTGATAAAATTACATTTATAATTTTTCGGCGAAGGAAAACATCGCGAGGAAACCGGCACACACCTGCGAAGCAATTCAATGATGTGTGTGAAGTTCCCAATCCGCACTGGGCCCGCGTGGGAACTATAGCCCAAGCCCTCTCATTCTGAGCCTGTGCCCCACAGTGGGACGAAAAAAAAGGCTGGTGAAAAAATGTTGGTAAATAATAATTAAGGTAAAAAATTTTGGTACTAATAGCTGATTGAAAAATGTTGCTGGATAACAACTTGGGGAAAATTTTGATAATGGTAAACAACAGGTAGTGGAAAAATTTAGGTAATAACAAATATTGGAAAAAATGTTGTTAAAAAAGAACTATTGTGAAAATGTTTGTAAACAATAATTACTAGAGGAATAATGTTTGTAAATAATAACTCATCATCATCAGCCTATTTACGTCCCATTGCTGGGCACAGGCCTCCTCTCAGAATGAGAGGGCTTGGGCTATAGTTCCCACGCGGGCCCAGTGCGGATTGGGAACTTCACACACACCATTGAATTGCTTCGCAGGAGTGTGCAGGTTTCCTCACGATGTTTTCCTTCACCGAAATGCTCATGATAAATTACAAATGTAATTTCGCACATAAATTCTGAGTTACAAAAGCGCTTAGTCGATGCAACTTGTGACCAAAGGGCTGGCAGTTTTCTCTCTCAAAGAATCAGCATCGCTATTCAGCGAGGCAACGCTGCCAGCCTTTTGGGCACTATGCCACGGGGGGCTTATTTAGATTTAATTTAGTTTTAAGTTGTAGTTTATTTAGTTTAAGCTTAGATTTAATGTCATTGTAAATAGCTTTTATTATGTAAATATGTTTGTTAAAAATAATTCCGAAAAACTCATAGGTACGAGCCGGGGTTTGAATCCACGACACTCTGCTTGAGAGGCCATAGGTCAAACCACTAGGCTATCACGGCTTCAAATAATAATAACTACTTAGGGGATATTTTTATTATTTTACTTATTCACACACGTCTGAGAAGTTAGCGACGTACAACGTAACATGATCACAGTCACTTATAGAAGTCTAAATTTGGTAAAGCTTAGAAGATCTCTCTATTGTCAAACTATTAGGAGTTTAGTACACAAGAGGCATCCTATCCTAACCCTTTTGTTTGGCGAGGATTTTGAAATTTGCTCTGGCATAAACTGACGTTTAAGTTAAAGGTCGACCGGTAGAGATCCTTAATGGGGTTAAGTCTGTCTTTGTACTTGTAGTTCATTCTTTGTAACCTGTCTTTTTTTATTTATTTTCTGTACAGTAAAGTGTTTACTTACTTTGACTTTGACGACCGAATGGCTTAGTGGTTAGAGAACGTGTCTATGAAGGTTGAGGTCCCGGATTCGATTCCCGGTTGGAGCAGATGTCCGTAGGATGAATACAAATGTTTGTTCTCGAGTTTTGCATGTTTAATCAATTTTATCTACACACATATCATAAGTCCTCTATAATGCGTTCAGAAACCGTAGAAAATGACCCGCATTGCAGCACGAAGACGACTTCGCCGCCAGACCCCGCACCACCACCACCCCAGCAGTAAAGTAATAGTCATTACGACATCGAATTCGATGTCGTAATGACTTTTCGATACCGAATTCGATGTATCGAATTTGACAACCAACGTAATTTACAATCATAGTTATTTTTAACCAACGGATCACTCACGTATATAAGTCGAGTTCAGTCCGACATGTATAATTAATGTGATAATTTTTTTTTTAACAAAAAAAAGCAGTTTGCGAAACGTCAGCTCGGTATGTTTGTCTATGATTTAACAAAAACAATCAAATTCGTGACAGGTATGGGGTATGATATATGCCTTCGGCTTCTGAACCCATCTTAGAGTACTTATAATATGTGTGTAGATAAAGTAATGTATGCAACTCCACATAATTAGGCCTTAAAACACTCGTGTTATCCTATTATGAAACTCAGCTTCGCCTCGTTTCATAAAAACACACTCGTGTTTTAAGGACCCTCATTATGTAGCAGTTGCATAAACTACTATATCATCATCATGTCAGCCGAAAGACGTCCACTGCTGGACATAGGCCTCCCCCAAGGCTCTCCACTCAGACCGGTCTTGTGCTTTCCGCATCCACCACGGTCCCGCGATCTTTACCAGGTCGTCGCTTCATCTTGTTGGAGGCCTACCGACAGCTCGTCTCCCGGTCCGTGGGACGTCATTCGAGAGCCTTCTGACCCCATCGGCCATGTATCTATAAATATAATTATGTAGGTATCTATTATTTTATTATGTATGTTTATCCGTTGTCTAGCACCCATAACATAAGCTCTGATTAATATTAAGAACTAGGTCAATTGGTATGAATTGTCCCACGATATTTATTTATTTACTTGATAAAGCATCAACCTTCTGTGATATTGTCGATTGTGATCTGGGCTTGCCTAATGTGGTGAGCCGAAGTTTTTGTAAAGTCCACTCGGGGACTCACCTACAATCGAGTTTGGAAACCCAATAAAGAGCGCCTCGTCACTGAAGACGTTTTCTTGCTTTATTTTTCCGTTGACTTACTTTCGAATTTCGAATAAATGCTTAAAACGTTTACTGGGTTAAGTAATCTAACCTGACCGTATGACAAATTGACACCAATTATTGACCTAGTCCCAAAGTTGAAAAACCCCCGACATTGTCATTTCAAAGTTCAACATACAATGACAATGCAAAGAAAAATCTGTTAAGCAGCTGGACTTGAACCAGCAACCTCGGTAATCCGCACCACGGACGGATGGACGGTGGTACGGATTACCGAGGGTGCTGGTTCAAGTCCAGCTGCTTAAAAGATTTTTCTTTGCATTGTCATTGTATGTTAAATTTCATACTATGAATGTTTCATAAAAATAAAAACAAAAATTATCAATAAATCGATTTCAAAGTTCAATATCTCAATGAAACTTAGCTAATAACTGTTTCGATTAAACTAGGTTTCGATAAAAAAAAACCGCATCGAAACCAGTCCATCCGTTTGGGACCTATGACGCCACAGACAGATACACAGATACACAGGTCAAACTTATAACACCCCTCTTTTTCGTCGAGGGTTTACATTTAAATCATTATCCACGGATGTGTGTGTGAAGTTTTCAATGCACACTGATCACACATAACAAGTAAAACTCAAGTTCTCCCATTACGAGAGGTCTGATGGAATTCGTTAAAAAAACGATAAAAAGACTCTTTTTTTTTATATACGACAAGGAAGGCAAACGAGCAAGTGGGTCACCTGATGGTAAGTGATCACCACTGCCCATAGATACCCGCACAGGCCTCCTCTCAGAACGGGAGGGCTTGGGCTATAGCTCCCTCGTGGGCTCAGTACGGATCGGTAACTTCACAATACAAGTCTAGAGGTCAATATTTAGTTTAGAGGAGGAATAATAAACCAAACATGTCGGGCTATGCCTACTAGACTGAAATACGTGAGTGATCCGTTTATTTCACTATAGTGATATTAAAATCGCATCGCCCCCGTGTCGTCGTGTCTTAAAAAGAGACCGAGTATATATTGGACCTACGGAAGGGTCTCTGTACCATTCATTTGGTAAGACATTTAGACCTCTAGCTAACACAATAGCGCCATCTAAATTCGTTTTTTCTTTCAGTTCATAGATGGCGCTATTGTGTTAGCCAGAGGTCTAAGTGACATACAAAATTAATGGTACAGAGAAATGAGAAATGAGAAAGCTTTATTTGCCAGACCTTTTGTTTACAGAGACCTCTCTATTAAATTATGAAACTAGCTACAGCAGGCTCATTATTTTACAGGAACGCAACATTGTATAGCCATTGGCTGTCCTCTTGGTTTTATCGTCCTTGGTTTCGTCTCAGTTGTAGGAGTTACATAGGGTATATTGTTTCCCGGAATTGCAGTCGGGTTTTCTGATTTTAATTTTAACTTGGTTAGGTTATGTTTTGTGTTTGATTGATTCCCACTGGAGTTATCAGAAGGTCAACTACAACTGAACTGTTAAATAATATTCATACTTAATTTGGGGATGTAAGGGGGCCCATTTTACGTCTTTCGGGCACCACGCCAACCTCACCTGCTCGTGGTGCGTCCTGCCGAACAACAAACGAGGCTCTCTCGAAACACCCACCAACCCACACTGGACCAGCGTGGTGGGCTAACGGTCCAAATCCCCCCTTTTCATGAAATGTACTGTTTCATCTTTCTGTATGTGTCGAATGTATGTGAATAAATCTCTCTCTCTCTCAAATGAACAATTCCCCGTCTCGGCCCCCAGTGCCCGGCCGCCGCAGCGACCCCGGCCCTGGCGGAGGCCGGCCCAGTCCTGGGGCACGGGGTGCGAATAATCCCCGGGCGAATACGATCCGCCGTCAAACGACTATTCAGCTGAAACCAGATACGAGTGGAAGAAGAAAGGGGAGTCCTTTACCCAGCAGTGAGACACCGTATAGGCTATAAAAAAAAAACTTCATTTAAGAAACATAGCTACGTATTCGAGGTTTGGGGTCGAAACTCCCCCAGGCCTAGCCCAGGCGGGCCTAGGGCTTGGGGGCCTAGCGCGACAGCTTCAAGGCCTCTTTAAGCTTTTTTTCTGGAGTCCGTGCCCCCAATTTGGGGTCAAAACTTCACACTGGATGCACAGTTGGGACTTGTGATATCGCCAGATCGTTTTGTATGGGGACAGTGAACGTGTTAATGCTAGAAATGCTTAAGATAAAAAATATAATAATAATAAATATCATAGTCCCAAACTAGGCAACGGATAAACATACTTATGTAGATAAATACATACTTATATACAAATTAAACATCCAAGACCCGAGAACAAACATTCGTATTCATCATACAAACATCTGCCCCGACCGGGATTCGAACTCGGGACCTCAAGCTTCATAGTCAGGGTCGCTAACCACTAGGCCATCCGGTCGTCAAACCGGTCGGTTGATGGACCAAACAGCAAAAGGAAATGAAGGAAATAATAATGCAATCTGATAGATAAATAAGGGAAAATCCTGATTTGATTCTTACAAATTTGTTACTCAAATATCAAATACTTAAAATAGCCACTTAAATAGAAATAGTCCAAAGTCCATAGTCATAGTCCATAGTGTTCGTATTAAATAGTCCATAGGTTGATTACAACATTCAATATTAATCATCAAGATAACATTCAAGTAATCATGAGAACGACAGATACCGAAGTGTAAATCATTACGATATCTTGAATTTATTTTACCTTCACATTTATATTTGTAGCACAACTAAGGACTATTTCACACCAAAATATTATAACCTGTCAAATGATAGGTGATGTTCTGTAAATCAAAACTACAATCTCTTCTTCTTCTTTTTCAACCCTTTTCCATCCAATGCTGAGTGTAGGTCTCTTCTAATGCACGCCATTCCTTCCGGTCTTGCGCCTTCCGCATTCAGTTCCTCCCGGCCACCTTAACCAGGTCGTCTTCTGTGTCCTAACCTAGGCCTCCACTCAAGCACCCGTCTACCCCATCTGTTGTCCTGACTACGGCTTATATGGCCTGCCCACTTCCACTTTCTGCTAGCGATCACATGGGCAATTTCGATTAATTTCGTTCTCCTCCGGATTTCTGGGTTCCTGATTCGATCACGGAGGGAGATACCTAACATAGCCCGTTCCATAGCTCTTTGGGTGACTTGGAGCTTGTGTATCACCTGCTTTGTCAGCAAAACTATGATAATAATAACAAATAATGGGACAATTTACACCAATTGACCTAGTCCCAAAGTAGGCAAAGCCTGTACTATGGGTACTAGACAACGGATAAACGTACTTATATAAATGAATGCATACTTATGTACATTATTAAACATCCAAGACCCGATAAGATACATTTGTATGCATCATACAAACATCTGCCCCGACCGGGGATCGAACCCGGAACCTCATGCTTCATAGTCGGGTTCTTTAACCACTAGGCTACTATCCGGTCGTCAAACTCAACTATGAAAGTAACAAAAATATAATTAATATTATAAATATTACAAATGTAATTTCGCACAAAAAATCCAAAAAACTCAGAGGTGCGAGTCTGGGCTCGAACCTACATCCTTCTGCTTGAGAAGCGATAGGTCAAACCACTAGGCTATCACGGCTTTCTACGGTCCCAAATATTTTAGTACTGTCATATTATTTTATTAACATTAGAAACTTTAACCTTTGAAACGCCTATGTACTACAGTATCATCAACGATAATATTCTCGTCTATAATTAATTTCCGTTTATGAGTACGGGTGTAATAAACATGCTCATCTTTGAAATATACGAAAATAAGGCACTCAACGTAAATTAGTTCACGAGAGACAACTAATCCTGATAAAATAATTATCTTTAACTGCGAACCACTTGAAGCAATGTTAATGATCCTAATTCTCTTATCATCATGCCAGTGATAAAATAACATAATCGACCTGGTTTATCATTATAAGACCAACAAGCTGGCTGTTAATCCTATCACGTTGACTGTTAACGGACGTGACACGGAATATTGTTAGTTATTATAATAAAATGGCCAAATCTGAGGTAAATTTACGTAATGTACTCGAAAAAATAGCCAAAGAACAAGGATACAAGGAAGCTCGCGTTGAAATAAAACCGATATCATCTGAGGGCGCTAATTATACAACTAATTTGTACTTGGCCACGATATCAGAATCATTTAAGCCAAGCCTGAACTTATTTGCCAAGGTGGCCAATTTGGGAGACGAAGTCAGAGGTCAGAATAAAATGATGGAAAAAGTGTACTTGATAGAAAGCATATTCTACACAGAGCTAGCAGTTAACTTCGAGAGGCTGTATCTGAAGAATAGTGTTCCCGCAGAAGACAGGTTAATAATTAATAACTAATTTTAGTTAATACCTAAATACTACGGTCATGTATTGACCAGATTGGAAGAGATTTTGGTGCTTGAGAACTTAGAAGCAAGTGGTTTTGGCAACTTTAATAGAATGAAGACTTTTAACTGGGATTATGCAGCGACAGCTGTGCAACAGATGGCTAGGTTTCATGCTTTAGGGGTAGCCCTGAGAGAAGAGAATCCTACGGAATTCGAGAGAATAGTTTCTCCATTTCAAGTAGACTTAATGCAAAATGAAGAAATGATGAATGTGTTTATGCAACAGGCAATTGACAACGGTTGTGAAATTGTGAGTGCGGAACATGCCGACAGATTAAGAAAGTATTTTTCAACAAAGGAAATGTTGATGGAACTCATGGTACGGCTCATGGCATACAAGACTATGTTAATCCATTCAGATTTTAGACCCAGTAACTTGATGCATAAGCGCAAAGTAAGTTATTAAATTTGTTAATTTCCTAATTATTAAATTTTTTATACCATTAATAGCAGTTACGTTACTAACAAAAATCAGCTAAGAGCGAGCCCGATTAGCGCACTGAGAGTTTCGAGCTGTCATCTTTGTGCTAATTTAAGTACAGGCCGTTCAATTTAGGTAAACGAAAAGACGGACAACGCAATCTTTTTTTCATACTGGGCCTAATGTAAATTTTTGGAGATTTCTGTAAAACCGTGCTATTTACAGACACCATCCCAATTAGAACCCTTTCATTGATTTCACTCCATTATGAAGTTCAGATCCTGTTGCAAAAAAAAGTAATATAAGTAATATTCTTAATTTTTTCCTACTTGCATACATTCTCTAAAACCGTTCCAAATTTCAAGTCGATAGCTTTAATAGTTCTTGAGATGATCAGCTTTTTTCCTACTTGCAAAATATTTGGGCATGCATTATCTAAAACCGTTCTCAGTATTCAATCATTTATTGCGTTCCAAATTTCAAGTCGATAGCTTTAAATAGTTCTTGAGATAACCAGCTGTGGCTGATAGACGGACCAAGTCACATCATAAGCGTTCCTTTTTATTATTAAAACGCTTTAAAATCAAGTAAACATTACTAATGGTAAGGGCTATTGAATGAATTTAGTATCAGAGTAGTTATTACATGATTGCTAGCAATCACTACCGAGGTCACCTGCTATAAAAATAATACATATAAGAAGATTTACGAACAAATTGCTAGCCTTATAAAAACATATGACTTGTCTATTTGAATGTTTACATCCTCACCACTATCTTATTTAATTCCCTCCAGGTCGTTTTCTCCAATGCGAGTTCTTTCATCTCCTGATACGACACAACATCTACCATCTTTTTTATTTTTAACCGACTTCAAAAAAAGGAGGAGGTTCTCAATTCGTCGGATTTTTTTTATGTGTGTTCCCCAATTACTCGAAGACGGCGGGACCGACGTTAAAAATTCTTTTTTTGTTTGAAAGGGTATACTTCTAGTTGGTCCCATTGTCACTAAGTCAGGATCTGATGATGGGATCCTAGGGAAATCGAGGGCAACCCTCAAATTTTATAGGGATGTATCACGTGTTTCATATATTTTCGAAAGCTATTCAAGTACTTGCGTCTGGTAGTCATCATCTCGTGTGGATGAGGTGATGATGGAAGGTACAACTCTTTAACGGTTAGGAGTTGGCGGATATTATTTTAAATACTAACGTAACTGAAAATTGTGATATAAAACATATTTTAACAAAAAGTAAAACTGCCTTCAAAAAACCTCAGAAAAAAACATAAAATAATCCCCAAAAAGCCATGAGTGTTAAGCCTAGCAGAAATATGAAGTCGGTGCTTCATTCCAAGAATATTCCGCTAGCACCACACCGACTTCATATTTCTGCTAGGCCTAAAACTCATGGCTTTTTGGGGATTAGTTTACGTTTTTTTTTTCTGAGGTTTTTTGAAGGCGGTTTCACTTTTTGTTATTTATTTTTAACCGACTTCAAAAAAAGGAGAAGGTTCTCAATTCGTCGGATTTTTTTTTATGTATATTCCCCGATTACTCGAAGACGGCTGGACCGATTTTAAAAATTCTTTTTTTGTTTGAAAGGGTATACTTTCTAGTTTATCCCATTGACACTTAGTCAGGATCTGATGATGTGATCCCAGGGATATCGAGGGCAACCCTCAAATTTTATAGGGACGTATCATGTGTTTCATATATTTTCAAAAGCTATTTAAGTACTTGCGTCTGGTAGTCATCATTTCGTGTTGATGAGGTGATGATGGAAGGTAGGTAGGAATTTTTTTGAAAGGGTATAGTTTCTAGTTAGTCTCATTGTCACCAAGTCAGGATCTGATTATGGGATCCCATGGAAATCGGGGGCAACCCTCTAATTTCATAGGCACGTATGTGTTTCATATATTTCGAAAATATATGAAACACATGCTATATATTTTCGAAAGCTATTCAAGTACTTGCATCTGGTAGTCATCATCTCGTGGTGATGAGGTAATGATGGAAGGTACAACTCCTTAACGGTTAGGAGTTGAAGGATAAATCTTAAAATATTAGCGTAGGTAACTAAAAATTGTGAAATAAAAAATCTTTTAACAAAAAGTAAAACCGCCTTCAAAAAAAACCTCAGAAAAAAAACCATAAAATAATCCCCAAAAAGCCATGAGTTTTATGGCCTAGCAGAAATATGAAGTCGGTGCTTCATTCCAAGAATATTCCGCTAGCACCGCACCGATTTCATATTTCTGCTAGGCCATAAAACTCATGGTTTTTGGAGACTATTTTATGTTTTTTTCTGTGAGGTTTTTTTGAAGGCGGTTTTACTTTTACCTTAATACCATATTCTCCTTCGCCTTCCCCTCTTTCCTTTTATCTTAATGTCCCCAAGTAATACTCAATTGTTTCTAACAGAACGGCAAGCTACAAGTCGTACCCTTGGACTACCAGACTCTAAGGTTGGGTAACCCGGTAGGTGACCTGATGCATTTCATCTTTTCCGGTTCTGATGAAGAATTCCGCCGTCTCCACTACCAGCGTCTGCTGGACTACTACCACACGGAACTGGGCGTGGCTCTGAAGAAACTCAATGTTGATGTGGAGAAGGTGTACCCGAAGACAACTTTTGAAAAAGATTTGATGGAGGTAGGAGAATTTCAATGTACCCAACCAGATTACCAATCGCCAATTGCACTAACTTAAGCAACCAATGTCCAAAACTCATGCAACAAGTCTTCTTGCAAACCTGTTTCAGAGTAGGTATTTACTTGGTCCTTCAAAAAAAAAATTTTGTAACTGTAAATATTAAAAGATCTTACAAATTGATTGTCTTTAGGTAGTTTTTGAATATGGACCTCCACAATTTAGCGCCTAATTCAATCATAGAAATAGAAATAGAAAAATATTTATTCAACGTACACAAGTGACAAGTATAATAAAAAACAATTAAAAGAAGTGAACAAAGACGTTGAACAGGAACCCTCTCAGCATTGTGCCGCGGCTGGGGCCAAGGTGCTGGTTTCCAGAGGAACCCCGATTGTGATGGTGATCATGATTCTTCGAACCATAAAACTACAAAACTTTAAACAAAAAGTGTGGCCGGTATTTTTTTATCAGACTATATTTCAATCTTCAGAGATAAGCTCTTATTCCATACATACCCACACATTACCTGCGTTATAAGTTATCTGGGGATTGAAAAATCGACCCTAAGTATCTTTAGTTAAATCATAGTTTCTATTTCAATTTTACGTTTCACCTTTCTGTTTCTGTCATCAGAACATTTTTTTTTGTTTGTATTTATTTCTATAACTTCAGCATTTTGATCTGTCGCTACAAATCTCCAATTGAACCTAATATTTTTTCCAGTCACGTCCAGTGGGTCTTATCCTCGGGTTAACCTTGGCAGCTGTAGTCACAGTGGCTCCTGAAGATGCTCCAAAAATAGACAGCAATATAGCTGACATGGTCATCAAACCAAACGACCTAGCACAGGAAAGGATTCGGGGAGTAGTGAGAGACTACGTGAAATGGGGTGTTATATAAACAAGGGCGTTACAAGTGGGGGCTTAGGGAACCCCCCTCATGCTTGGGCACCCGCCATGAGAAACCTACAGCTCTGCTACGACCGTGTCATAAAACGATGCTGATCTCTAGCTGTTTTGTACTGTTCCTGTGGATATAGTTGATGTTTAATTGTGTCTAACTGTCTTATTAGGAAAAACAGAATGAACTTACTTGATTTGCGAAATAAAATTGTAAACAATCGTAATGTTGTTTAAAATTGTCCTAAATAACAAACCATCTCGTCATTGAAATAGAAAATTTTTATACAACAAAAAAAACTGGACAAGAGCGTGTATGACACGCCCAGGATAGGGTTCCCAAGTCATTACGAAAAAGCCCTGGCATAGATACCTAATTTAAAGGTGTTTTCATCACACCTATTCGAAACCAGTGTTAACAGAGCCCTACTCCAAAGCAAACTGTACTCAGTGTGGGGTCAATTTATATCGGTTACTGACATGACACACATAATTAACTATTACTCCCAAACCTGTAAAGCCTGCTTATCTCTGATAGTTTTCCTTTTAAATTCACTATTATGCACTACTGCTCTGATTTTTTTCACATTTCCAAATATAACAGTTTCTCTGGTAGAGGGGGGAGGACACTGGACTCCAACAAAAATGAGTGCTTCAAAGCTAAGTATTTCGCAAACGAATGACTTTATCGAAAAGTGATCTTCGAGCACCCCTAATATTCTTGGAAGAACTTTTCAATGATACCCCCCACTATGCGGTGAGAGGGAAATAAAAAAATCATCCCCACTTTACGTGTAGGGGAGGTATCCCAAAAAAAATTTTTTCGCAAGGTTTTATCCCTGCACTTTTTCGGACTAATTAATCGGTATGTCTATGCAAAATTACAGCTTTCTAGTACCAATAGTCTGTGAGCTATGCTGCGGACACACAGACAGACAGACAAACGGACATGACGAAACAATTAGGGTTCCTTTTTGCCATTTTAGCCTCGGAACCCTAAAAAAAGAACATTTTGAACAGACGTTCAACACGATCCCTTTCAGCATTGTGCTGCGGGTGAAACCACGATGCTGGTTTACAGAGGGACCCCGGCTTAAAAATCTTGTAACAAAAGTAAAACCGCCTTCAAACAAAACTTAAGAAAAAAAAAACATTAAATAATACTCTAAATCCAAGAGTTTCGTGGCCTAGCAGAAATATGAAGTCGGTGCGATGAGAGCGGAATACCTAATTAATTGAATGAAGCAATGACTTCACATTTCTACTAGGCCATGAAACTCATGCTTTAGAAGATCATTTTAAGTTTTTTTTTAAACGGTTTTACTATCTAACCGACTTCAAAAAAAGGATGGGGTTCTGAATTCGTCGGGATGTTTTTGTTAAAAGATTTTTTATTTCACAATTTTTAGTTACCTACGCTAATATTTTAAGATTTATCCTTCAACTCCTAACCGTTAAGGAGTTGTACCTTCCATCATCACCTCATCACCACGAGATGATGACTACCAGATGCAAGTACTTGAATAACTTTCGAAAATATATGAAACACATACGTGCCTATGAAATTAGAGGGTTGCCCCCGATTTCCATGGGATCCCATCATCAGATCCTGACTTGGTGACAATGAGACTAACTAGAAACTATACCCTTTAAAAAAATTTTTTTTTCCTAAATGAGAACCTCCTCCTTTTTTTGAAGTCGGTTAAAAACCAACCTATAAAACAAAAATAAACACAGATGACAGCGGCAATTTCTTAAACAGAAGACTAAGTAAGAAAACCGGCCAAGTGCGAGTCGGACTCGCGCACGAGGGTTCCGTAGAAAGAATTTAACGCTTTTCCCCAGTTTTTAAGAAGTCCAGTGTTAGCAGAGCCCTGCTCCTAAGCAAAATGTACGATGTATGGGGTCAACTTATATTGGTCTTTGAAATCTACAGACGGACATAAAAAAATAAGATTTTGAGACTTTTCGGAGTGGTTGTGCTATAAGAGCTACCTTTATACCAAATTTCAAGTTTCTAGGACAACTGGAAGTACCCTTTAGGTTTTCAAAGTACGACAATTTGTATGGAAACGACCTTTTTAATGACTGTATCTTTTGATTGCGTCTACTTAGATGCTTGATTTTTTCACAGCTTCAAGAGACCGCAGGTTTGAGTATTTGATATTAATTTCAGTATCCTACCTTTACGCGTTCCAGAGAAAAAGGGTCTTGACGGACAGACAGACAGACAGACGGACAACAGAGTGATCCTATAAGGGTTCCGTTTTTTCCTTTTGAGGTACAGAACCCTAAAAACTAAAATTTATAATAATTATACTCCACTAGCTTGCCCATATTAATCCCACACCAAACTCGTTACGTGCTCATTAATTTATTCGAAAGCGTCGCAACACGTGCAAACACGAGCTTCTGAAGATACCGTGTGAAAGCCCCTTTTATGCCATCCTACACTGAATGCACTGGTGTGACCCCAATGACCTGTTCTCTTTAGTGCTTAGGGATCCGCTTAAGTGAGATCACTTTGCTACAACACGGATACAAATTTATGGTGGTCTTAGTGCCCGACACTGCTCTAATAGTTGGCACCTTCAATCTTAAGTTCATAGCATACAGCACCCTATTGTATGCTTTGAACTTAAGATTGAAGGTCAATTAGGTACTGAAATTAACGCGTGAAACATTTTGGGACGTTTACTCTAATAGGACTGTTTTAAAAATTAGATTAATTCTTAAGTTTTATGAATTAAAAAGGTTCACCTTTTCCTGTCTTAAAGTCGGTTAAAACCTAACCAATTTACAAAGGTTGTAAAACCCCAATGTTTTCATTTCAACGTTCACTACCTCACAATGGTTAAACCGGTTTTGACGAAACTTACCTAAGGTTTAAATATAATCTTGAGTAGACTAACCCTTGACGAAAAAAAACTACGTCAAAAGCGGTCTATTTGCTTAGGAGCTACGATACCACGATACGATACGCTACACGATGCCAAAGATAGACACACAGATACTCACGTCAAACTTCTTAAACCCCAATTTGCGTCAGGGGTTAAAAAAACTGGTTATCGTGGTGGCTGTTCTCTTTTTTCGAAGTCGGTGAAAACAAATAACTGCGTTAACCATGCCAGGAAGAACACTGAAGGCGTAATGCATACGGGACCGAACGATGCTTCGAAGCTGTGCAATGAAAAATTCATTATTCATTAAGATACGAACTTTGCGATTTTAAACTTTAACTACCAAGATTTTCTTGTAGACCAGTGTTCTAATGTTTTAACTGACGTTTAATTGGGGGCCATGTTCAACCATTTGATTCTTACATGCGCACTGAAAGATATGAATTTCGTGTAGATAATGTGTACCTACATAGTTTCGTTTTAGTTTTTGCTGTACGTAAGAAAAAGTCGCTACTATTATGATCGAATTTAATAATTACTGACATCTTAAAAATCACACTTGTAATTTTTGCATGAGCACCTGTCCTGTTCGTATTTTGTTTCTAAATTAAAAACAACTCCTGCTTTTAATAAGTAAGTAAGTAAACACTTTATTGTACAAAAAATAGGATAAAACACAAGTTACAACAATAACATTGGAGTACAAAGGCGGACTTATCCCTTTAAGGGATCTCTGCCTGTCAACCTTTGAGTGGTGGAGAGGAATAGTTCACTGGAGATCGACACAAAGTGAGTTCATAATTATAAATATCGAGAGACAATACAATACACACACATACAAAATCCAACAACACATACTACAATATACTACAATATACTACTAAATACAAAGTAGAAGTAAATACCAATATATATATATATAAATAATATCCTTATAGCTTTGTGTCGTAAATTACCAAATTAACTTTACAAGTAACCATAACGAATTGTCAGTTGTTTCTTAAATAGTAACTTCAATTACAACATAATGAAAACATCCTGTAACACTTATTTTATTGAATCAGGCGTTACTTTGCGGAGGTCCATATTTATGAACTAAAAAACAATTACTTTGCTCACCCGCGACCACAACCTTTGGTGGTCGCGGGTGAGCAAAGTAATTGTTTTTTAGTTCATATCCTGTAACACGTTTTCTTAATTGTATTTTCAGGGTTCCGTATCTCAAAAGGACAAACGGAACCCTTATAGGATCACTTTGTTGTCCGTCTGTCTGTCTGTCAAGACCCTTTTTCTCTGGAACGCGTGGAGGTAGCAGGCTGAAATTAATCAAATATTCACGCCTGTGTCCCTTGAAGCTGTGAAAAAATCAAACTTCTAAGCCAACGCAATTAAAACATACATTCATAAAAGGTGATTTCCATACAAATTACCATAGGTACTGTGAAAACCTAAAGGGTACTTCCAGTTGTCCTAGAAATTTGAAATTTGGTATGAAGGTAGCTCTTAGCACAACTGCTTAGAAAAATCTCAAAATCTTAGTTTTTTATGTCTGTCTGTATATGTCACAAAAAAAAATGTCCGATGTAAAATGACCCCACACTGCGTACATTATGCTTAGGAACAGGGCTCTGCTAATACTGAAAAACTTAAAACACTGGGGAAAAGAAGGGAAATCTTTGTACAGTCAGCGTCATATTACTATTTGATCACTTTGGATGTCATCATATATATGACGCTGACTGTACAGAACCCTCGTGCGCGAGTCCGGCTCGCACTTGTCCGGTTTTCTTAACATGAAACTAGCGAAATACCTACATGTTTCGCACTAATTTCTAATTCGTAGTCCGAAACATGTCGGGCTAAACTTGACTTAAATACCTACGCGAGTGATAAGTTTCTTTCACTTACAACTAACTGTTGTTCAACCGGCTGTAGCCTAACGTCAACAGTCGTAGTATTTGTGTTAACAAATAGACGCTGCTTCCATAGAGTACAGACAGACATGAAAATGCACGCTTTTTTTTAATACAACAAGGAAGGCAAACTAGCAAGTGGGTCACCTGATGGTAAGTTTAGTGATCACCACTGCCCATAGACACCCGCATCCCCGGAGGGTTTGCAGATGCGTTGCCAACCTAGAGAGCTAAGATGAAATGCCTCTGTCTTACTCTCCACACCGGAACACAACAGTGCAAGCACTGCTGCTTAGCGGCAGGATTAGCGAGTAAGATGTTGGTAGCGATCCGGACGGACCTCGCACAAAGTTTCTTGAAGATTGTTGTCCGTTTCATGTTGTCATGTTCATGTTTTTTGAAGGCTTGAAATTTGGTACAGGAAGAGAGAAAATAAATTTATTAGAGACTAAATAAATTTATGATGATGAGGATGATGAATTTGACACATACACATACAATTAAAAAGGAAACAATTGGTAGTAAAACTTCTTTGGCCAAATCTGTTTCAAAAGTATGCAATAAAATAAAATGCGTTTATTTCGGACAACAGAAGCTAAAGCCTAAAGTTTTATGGCCTAGCACTAAGCAGCAGAAATATGAAGTCGGTGCGGTGCGAGCGGAATATTCTTTGAATGAAGCACCGACTTCATATTTCTGCTGCTTAGTGCTAGGCCATAAAACTTTAGGCTTTAGCTTCTGTTGTCCAAAATAAACGCATTTTATTTTATTTTATTTATTTATCATTATTTTAGAGGATTATTTTACGGTTTTTTTTCTAAGGTTTTTTTTTGAAGGCGGTTTTACTTTTTTGTTAAAAGATTTTTATTTCACAATTTTACGTTGATTTAACATTTTCAGAATTATCCTCCAACTCCTAACCGCTAAGGAGTTATACATTCCATCATCAGCTCATCATCATGAGATGATGACTACCAGACGCAAATACTTGAATAACCTTAGAAAACATATAAAACACATAGTACGTGCCTGTAAAATTTGAGGGTTGCCCTCGATTTCCCTAGGATCCCATCATCAGATAAAGACTTGGTGACAATGGGACCACCTCAGGAGTATACCCTTTCGAATAATGATTTAACATTTTCAGAATTATCCTCCAACTCCTAACTGCTAAGGAGTTGTACCTTCCATCATCAGCTCATCATCATGAGATGATGACTACCAGACGCAAATACTTGAATAACCTTAGAAAACATATAAAACACATAGTACGTGCCTGTAAAATTTGAGGGTTGCCCTCGATTTCCCTAGGATCCCATCATCAGATCATGACTTGGTAACAATGGGACCACCTCAGGAGTATACCCTTTCGATTAAAAAAAGAATTTTGAAAATTGGTCTACAATTGACGGAGTAAACGATAAAAAAAAAAGACACAGTGGAACGTAGAACCTCCTCCTTTTTTGAAGTCGGTTAAGAAATAACTTTGCCATCATTCAAAATGGGGAGTGCGAAAATCGGAACATGGGGTTTCTTAAGAGCTTTCCTTAAGATTTTTCTTCTATTTAACCTAACATTGTTTTGGCATAAAGTTAAAAAAAAAACTTTATTATTCGGAACCCTCGGCGCGCGAGTCCGGCTCGCGCTTGACTGTAAAAGTATTTTCGTTAGCGTGGTTGTGAATTACTTTGCGTTTTCCCAATAGGGCGTGTGCATATTGTACAATGATTGATGGGATGAAACTCATACACAGATGTGTACTCGGCGTAAACAAGTTTGCAAGGATGCGAAAAAATAATTTACACATTTTTAAATTTCGATGGGTATTTGAACGTTATATGATGTAATTACGGGCACTAAAGGCATTTCATCTTAGCACTCTAGGTTGGTCTCTGGTGTTGCGGGTGTCTATGGGTAGTGGTGATCACTTACCATCATGTGACTCACTTGCTCGTTTGTATAAACAAAGAAAGTAGAAAGAGGAAGGCTCCTCATCGTATAAAAAAAAATACATTAAAATGTGTCACTTTAAATCTGAATAATACAGACGCGTCGAGTAAGTTGTAATGCATAAAAAACAGACGGACAGACGGAACAAGTCACACCACAAGGGTTCCTTTTTACGCCGAAAATTGAGCGCAGAAAAGGCTACAATTCTGTGGCTCCATTGAAAAGGGGTACATGTCGAAAAACCCAACTTTACAGGAGACGCAAAAAACAGTTGACGCCCGAGATGATTCAGACTTACGCTCATTACACTCGTGTATTACGTAAACTAATAAGTGTGGTATGCCGTAGGACTAAATTAATTACGCTCTTTCTATGGGAATGTTATTTTTGCTCTAGATCTTTTAGCTTTCAAGATCATGTACTTATATCCATGACAAAAGTACGAAAATAAGTGTAAAAGGATTCTAGTGGTTACGTATATCGTTATTCACAAATTTTTCGTAATTTTATAAGAAGTGAAAAAGGATACGCATCCGGAATTATTTTTATACTACATGAATAATATTAAGTATATAAGACTATTTAGTAACTAGTAGTGTCGTAACGGCTGGTATCTTTTCATTTATTTCATTTGTTGGACTTATTTGCTGAAAAAACAGACATGTAACCTTTTGCACGAAAAAAAAAATGGTGTCAGTTAAGTACAAGTAGACTTAATAATATTAGAAAATTCAAAAGGTCCTTGTATCCAAGTTGAGTAAATAGATAACATGAGAAAGTATTAATGTAATCTATTCAATTGACATTGAAAATACAATGTAAAACTTTCATGCAAACATAGAGAACGTATTTTTAAACAAAACTTGAAATGCCTCATTTTAAATAATTAAGCATCTATTCAAAAGACGTTAGAAAAACGAAAAATCTCATGAAAAGATAAAGCAATGTCTTTTAAATCAAAACTTAAAAATTCTCAACCAAAACTATATTTTTTTTAACCCCTGACGCAAAAAGAGAGGTGTTATAAGATTGGTTTCCTGCCGCCATGAGTATGAATGTTATGTTTTTGTTTGATTCATTCAGTCTACATAACCCTCATTTTTCCTAAACCTAGACTGTTTTCCATGGTAAATTGGAAGATTCAGAAGACCACATCTCCTCTATATTATTTTGAGAGGAACATAATAATAAGAATAAGAATAAGAATAAGAATATTTATTTGCGAAAATGTAGTGGTGAATGCAGTTGGAGAAGCGTTTTTAAGTACGTACATTTTACTTAAATAAGCATGCAAATATTACTTATAAACTACGTTTTGTAGATATACCATATCAAATAACATAAAAAGTATTACATTATGTCAAGCTCAGAAGTGCATTATTTCATTATTGCTTTAGTTGTTTATTCATTGGATCCAAATAATTATTAATGCTATAATGACACTTATCTAAACAGAAATTACGCAATTTACATTTATACTCAGGCATGTCAGAATTCCTTATTTCTATGGGTAGATTATTAAACACTCTTATCAACACACACAAAACACTTTTCCTAAAACAAGCCGTTTTTGATTGCGAAGGATAACATAGATGGGTGCCGTGGCGAGATTGATACCCCGTCGCGGATGCTTTATTTCTGAAGAGGCTCATATTGGTCTTTACAAATAAACCCATTTCGTAGATGTATAATGAGGGCAATGACATGATTTTAAGTCTATGAAAGAGAGGTCGACAGGAATCTGTTTGACGTGCACCACATATAGCCCTAACACATTTCTTTTGCAATTGAAAAACTCTCCGAACAGTGCAACAGTTACCCCACAGTATTAATCCGTAACGTAGATTAGACATTATATGCCCATTAAATGCCAGAAGTGCAGTTTTTTGGGATGAAAGTTGAGAGATCCGAGATACTATTGTTTATTTGATAGTATGGCAATTTACAGAGTCACTTGTCTAATTAACTTATACTATAAACGAATAACTAAGCTCTTCACCCATTGGGCTGCGTTCGCATCAGGAGAGAACAGATTCAGGGTGCCTCCAGTGTATTACCTTTTTAGGGCAGTTATGAATGAGGTGGTGGACTGACTGACGAGGAGGTGCACCACAATCGCATGCCGGTGAGCCTCGCCACACAACATATTCGACACAGAGTCCGTGCTCAATGCGCAGCCTTTTCAGCTGGCACCATTCTCGCCTAGGTACCGCGAAACCCCCAGAGTTTTTGAGAGGGGTCATAAGTCTGATAGGGAAGCTTTAAGAGGGTTTGACCGCCATTCCTCCTTCCATCTCATTTTAAGGTCGAGGACTTACTTGTTGTCATATCAGTTAATTCTAAATTGCCATTTGTTGAGCAACTAGAGGGCTTGCTGTCTAACGACGCGCTCAGTTTCACTTTGGCATCCGCTATCTTTTACTATGAAAAGCTACAAGATTGTGCGAGAAAAAGATAGCAAACGGCAACGCGTATCGCAACTTTTAGCCCCAGAAACTGCAAGAATTTTGCCGACAACCACTTTTAAGCGAGAACAGTGTGACTCCCTCATACGCGTCTCGTCCCCATATTGTTTGATGGTATCTTGTTCATTACCCCTTAAAAAACACAGTTTTACCCCTTTGGGGTGATTATCCCCAGGTTCGGGACCACTGCGTTAGAGAATAAAGCCTCTGGCTTCAAAGTAGCATAATACACTTCTTCGAGAGAGTGAGCGGCAATATTGACATTATTTCTCTCTACAAGATTGATCATTAAATAGTTTCATTTCCCACTTACTCTTCTAAAAAGAAACTAATACTAATCAATTTATTTTATCCCCCGATAGAAAAATATGGGTGTTATAAGTTTGACAGTTATGTGTGTTTATACGTCTGGTACCGTAGCCCTTACGAGTGAACCGATTTGGATGGAATTTATTTGAAAGCAGGTTCTTACTTAAGTTTTGTAAAAATCTGTTCAGCCGTTTTTGAGATATTGAATCTTGAAATTAAAATAACGTAGGTTTTCTAACTTTCTTAGTTAGTTATAGATTATTAAGTAGGCTACTAGGTATAACCTTAGTGTCAACGGATACATCTTAATTAATACCCTTAAATTGATTAGATGTGGAATATTCTGTTAAAAATTAAATTGGTGTAAAAGGATATAACTTAATAGCGTTCTCCTCGTACAAGTTAGCGCACACGTTTGTGGCCCCTGCGCGGGAGCCGTGGCCCCCCGCCTACCCGCTCATTCCCCCGTTACGTCCGAACGTTACGACTTGCATCCTTTTTCACGTCAACTGTTAAATTTGATTAGTGAATACAGTTGCAACTCGATTTAATCTCACGTTTTATTGTTTTTTTTTATGTAAAGAGATTCAAGTCAACATGTATCAATGTAAACTACACAATTTTGTTTTTGTTTTAGGGGTTCAAGTGTACTTAGATTTTTTTATACACATAGTATGAAAAATTTGCGCGTATAACTTAATTTGGATCATAAAACACAAACAAAACTTTTGTTAATAAAAATACAACTTGACGTGAACCCTCTGATGACAAATTTTTTGCCGTAGTTGTATCCTAATCCACAAGGAAACTTGTTGTTTTAAAAGATATCTTAGATCCGTTTACACCAATCGATGCGTTATTTTTTTCTGATCTTTTTGTATATATAACTCAATTTGGCCAAAATCAGACTTGTACCCCTTTTCACTGGAGCCACAGAATTGTAGCCTCAGTCGCTCCCGAATAAGGTCCAAACTTGCGCGCAAATGTCAAAATGTTTGGCACATGTTTCACGATTGTCTCGTGAACATTATGACGTATCTTCACTTATTGCCGTAAGTAAACACTTTGAGTAACGGAAATCTTTTCCGATGTTACGCCTCCAAGTTACCCGTGAAAGTTTATTAACTGCCCAAAATCAATTTAATTAAACTTAGATTGTCTTGTTTAGTATTTTGATCAAAATGCTTAAATTTAATGGGTGCGTTCCTCTTAGAATCGTAATTGTTTTATAGAATTCATCATAATCCTAATGAATCCTAACGAATATCATAAATACGAAAGTAACTCTGTCTCTCTGTCGCTCTGTCTGTCTGTTTGTTACCTCTTCACGGGAAAACCGCTTCACCAATATAGATGAAATTTGGTAATTAGATAGTTTGAATATTGAGGAATAACATGGGCTACTTTTTATCCGGGAAAATTATACAGTTCCCGCGGGATAGCTATAACCAAAATCTACGCGGACGAAGTCGCGGGCAACAGATAGTAATACATACATCATTTGATTGATTATGCTTAGAGCCCAGTATTTACAGGATGTCAAATAATGCTTTAACGAGTGGCGTTGTAACTAATTAATGAGAGAGAGAGAGAGAGAGAGAGATAGGAAATGAGTACACTGGGAGCATGGACCGTAATTAATTTAAACATTCGTTAACTAAACGGTCATTAATAAACATAAAAATACAAGAAATTGCAGGGGTCTTTAGACGAATTAGCCAGACGAGCTAGTGAAATATCGTAAAAGCATTATTTAACAACCTGTTTATAGACGCGCGGGCGCGCCAAAACGTTTGTCTACTCAATTTAATAAAAAAAAAGCTATGAAAAAAAAAAATCTGGGCTCAGGCCCAAAGGACCAGTCCTTTATTATGAACTGTGTTTACTTTATATAATATACTCAACACCCTTCTTTGTTCCTAGTTTTGTTATATGAAATGAATTCTATAATCTTCGTTGTGCCTCTTTACATAAAAATAAAAGTATGCATAAAATTTTGCATGCCAAATGAGGCAGACCGCAGTTTCAGCTATAGATGTAACTTGTAACCTGTATTGTTGCAATAAAAAATATTTTATTTCGTTTCATTTCATCTTATTTCATTTTATTTAATTTAATTTAATTTAATTTAATTTCACTTTATTTCATTTCGTTTCTTTTTAATTCATTTCATTTCATATAATTGCATTTTATTTCATTTCATTTTGTTGCCTTCGTTTTCGTATTTATGTAATGTAATTTCAATGTTGAGTAAATAAATAAATCTAAATCTAATCTATCTAAATCTATTCCGGGGTTTATATATAGTACAAGGTATCAAGTCGCAAGAGGAGCCCATCAGTCTCGCAAAGTCGTCGACCGGGTGACAATAATTAATGAATTTAGTTGGACACGCAGTTTCGTCGAGATTGTCATTGTCTATGATAAGACCGTCATTAATCTGCCAGCTAAACACTGCCTTATTTTTGTTGTCATGATCTTCTTTTTTAGGGTTCCGTACCTCAAAAGGAAAAAACGGCTTATAGGATCACTTTGTTGTCCGTCTGTCTGTCTGTCAAGACCCTTTTCCTCTGGAACGCGTGGAGGTAGCAAGCTGAAATTAATATCAAATACTGAAGCCTGCGGTCCCTTGAAGCTGTGAAAAAATCAACCTTCCAAGTGAACGCAATCGAAAGATACAGTCATTAAAAAGGCTATTTCTACACAAATTTCCGAAATCCGAAAACCTCAAGGGTACTTCCAGTTGTCCTCGAAACTTTAAATTTGGTATGAAGGTAGCTCTTATAGCACAACCACTCAGAAAACTCTCGAAATCTTAAATTTTTATGTCTGTCTGTAGATTTCGCAGACCAATATAAGTTGACCCCACACTGCGTACATCTTGCTTAGGAGCAGAGCTCTGGTAACACTGGACTTCTTAAAACACTAAGGAAAAGCGTTAAAATCTTTCTACGGAACCCTCGTGCGCGAATCCGACTCGCACTTGTCCGGTTTTTTATACGACAAGGAAGGCAAAAGAGCCAGTGGGTCGCCTGATGGTAAGTGCCCACTGCACTGCCCATAGAGACCTGCAACCATGCGTGGGTTTGAAGATGTGTTGCCATCCTACAGCGCTAAGATCTCTCACGTCTTGTTCACCACGCCAGAAAACAACACTACAAACATTGCTGCTTAGCGGCAGGATTAGCTAGTAAGATGGTGGTGGCGATCCGGATTTGTTTTCATCATCATCACCAGCCTTTTTTACGTCTCACTGTTGGGCACAGTCCTCGATCCCAGAATGCCAACCCATTGCCTTGGACTATAAATAGTTCCCACGCGAGCACAGTTCTGATCAGGAACTTCACGCACACCATTGAATTACTTCGCAACAGCGTGCGCGGGTTTGTTCTACATTATAGCGCTTTGGACACTACATTATAGTGACAAACGAACTGTAACTTGAATGCATGAAAAAAAATCCGTAGGTACTTACCTGACGCTTTTCCAACTTTTTCCATGACTTATATTGACTGGCCTTGTTTCAGTCCAATTGTCAAGATTCTAAGTCTAAGTGAAGAATAATTAAAACAGGTTGCGTTATACATATAATTGACATACCGACCGATAAACAGAAAGATATATGGACAGAATCTGATAAGTGGTCCTATAAGACGGACAGAATCTGATAAGTGGTCCTATAAGATGGACAGAATCTGATAAGTGGTCCTATAAGATGGACAGAATCTGATAAGTGGTCCTATAAGATGGACAGAATCTGATAAGTGGTCCTATAAGATGGACAGAATCTGATAAGTGGTTCTATAAGATGGACAGAATCTGATAAGTGGTCTTATAAGATGGACAGAATCTGATAAGTGGTCCTATAAGATGGACAGAATCTGATAAGTGGAAGTAAAGGGTTCCGTTATTGTCCTTTAGAACTACGGAATCTAAACATACTGAATTAATTGAACTATCTTTCTCAGATCTGTGTAACATAAACTGCTACAAATACTTTAGCTTAACAACAGGTAAACTGCTGTTACTAACTTAACCACGAACCTTTCAGTGAAATTGAAAAATAATAACACTCCATTCAGATAGCTGTTAGTGGAGTTAAATAATGGCGGCCACTTTATAACGAATGTGGGTATGGGTGATACATTCAATATTGACGGCTATTTGGAAGCTATAACGTTTAAAATAATTACAGAATAATATAATAATATAATAATAAGAAATAAATACAGAGAATTGTTGGTAACTAGTGTGGTTTTTGTAAACATTGATGAATTGCTAAATGTTTTTTAACCCCTGATGAAAAAGAGGAATCCGTGTACCTATCTATATAAACTAAAAACAATTACTTTGCTCACCCGCGACCACAAGTGAAAAATAGTAATATCTGTGTGTCAATAATGTATCTGTGTATCTGTCAGTGGCATCATAGCTCCCAAACGGGTATACCGATTTCGATGCGGTTTTTTTTATCGAAAGCTAGTTTAATCGCGATGGTTCTTAGCTACCTAAGTGTCAACAACAACATCAACAATCGGTTCACCCGTTTTTGAAATATTGAACTTCGAAATGACAATGTCGGGGGTTTTTCAACTTTTCTAAGTTAGTTAAGTATAGCTACAAGCTTTTTTACAAATTATCTTCAAGCGATGGAGTTGAATGTTGGCATATTTATGTGAGTTTGGTGACAATACAATAATCTGGTAGTGATATTCTGGTGGTCCTTCCAGGTCCAGGATTGCCTTCGCAGGATAACTCTTCAACGGTTAATAGCTTCGGCTTGAAATTTGGTATGAATATATGCAAGTTGGATTACAATACAGTACCTACAGTCAACTAAAAGTACAATCGACAAAAAAACCTGTATTAAATATTTTTCTCTTTATAATGGAAGATAGTGATAGGGGAGAAGCTTAGAGACATATTTTGTACTTAATACTGGAACCGCGTTTTGTTTCCACGAAAGTGATCCTATAATAGTCTAATGACTGCAAAAAAATCATTTCATTCTTACTTTAAAGACAGACTTTTGAACCTTCAAATGCAATACTAGATTTTTATTTCGGATATCCGGTAGTTTTGGTTACGGGAACTCCACAACATCACTGATAGATTATTCTGTATTTATATTATTATGCATGTATGTATGTAATTTTGAGTGGTTACGGGGTCATAGATTAAAACGTGATTGTTCAACCACGGCAACGTACCTAACATAATGACATAACTTGCTCGATATTGCCACCACCGTGATAATAAGTTTTTCAGTGTGCGAAACAAATTGCCTTTAATGCCTTGCGTGTAGCAAAATTTATATGCCAATCGGGAATAATTATTATCAAAACAGAACTATGGAAACTACATAAAAACTTTGCTACATCCATAATTTCGTGTTAAGCGAAACTAATATTGTTTTCGCACGTTCATCGAAAAGGATTATTCGAGTCAGGAAAGTGAGTAATTAGATTGACGATTGAGTTCTATTGCAGATCAAATTTTGGCTAACTTTCGTAATTAACTTATCATCGAGAATTCTGCCGCTAAGCAGCGGTACTTGCACTGTTGTACTCCGAAGTAGAGACCAAGATAGCCAAGGAAATCCCTGTTACAAGAGGTATTTCATCTTATTACTCTAGGTTGGCAACGCATTTGCAATTCCTTCGAAGTTTTTGTATGTTGAATAAGGGCATCGCGCCAAAGTCAAAATGTAGGATGCACATTAGATGCACTTAAGATGCACCGCGAACATGCCAATTAAGTTTCGCAATTCTTCGGGCTATGTCGGTAGCCTTAGTTCTACTGCGGATATCATCATTTCTGATTCTATCCCGCACTGAGCATAGCCCTCTCCATAGCCCTCTGAGTAACTTTGAGCTTCCTTATGAGGCCCATCGTTTGCGCCCACGTCTCAGATCTATCCGTAAGTCATCATTGGCAACAGACACTGGTCACAGACTTTTAACTTCAAACACTGATATTATTTTGGACGAAAAGACACTGCGAAGCTTGCCGAATGCTGCCCAGCTCTGAAGACTCTGTAATTATTTTTTTCTTTATTTTCCAATGATAATAATTCATTTGTGGTTATGTATTGTCTAAGATCTATTGCATCTTTTTTTTTAGGAAAAATTACTTTGTGACAAGTTTCTTGCGGCGCATTCTTTGCGGCAATCATGGTCTTTCCGAAAGCGTTAGTAGACAAAAAATTACGTGTGTAAGAGCATTCCACTGCCTAGGTAACTGCTGAATACAATTTAGTGTTTGTTTTTGATTTTTGATTTACCTTGGCGTTTTTCGAGTCTACCCTACCAGCGTTTTCGGAAAGACCATGATTGCTATGAAGAATGCGCCGCAAGAAACTCATTTGAGTTATATTGGCCTTGCATTTGCCCTATGTTGGCCTTAATCGTGCAGAATAAGGCCAACGTCCAGTCCAGGGCGGCCATTAATCTAATGCAGTGTTTGCATTATGCGTTTTACTGTTCGCCGGCGTCTAACTGGCGGAACTGTGTCCCAAATAGATGTTTTATAATGCTTTAGAAGTCGTGTTTTTAAGAGCAAGTCATATTTTTATAATCACTATAATCAAATGTTACTTAGACCAGCATGCTTGTTGTCTAACTCGCTCGCAATCAGCATCGTGTTCATTTTGTATGGGCTGACAATTGGTATTGGAAACAGTTAGCTGTCACGGTCGTACAAAGACGGACATTTCAATTTTCAATCCGATGACGAGTGTCAAAATAGGTAGTTACGCAATAGGGCCTCTGGCCTCGTTGCAAGCCCTTATTTTACCTACTTTACAATAAATGTCAGTTTACAACGACAATTGGGAGTCAATTGCTGGCTTGAACTGTTTTTATTTGAGTGCGCATAATGTTGGCAATTGAATGTTATCATCATCATCATGTCAGCCGAAAGAAGTCTACCGCTGGACATAGATAGGCCTGCCCCGCAGCGCACCAATCAGACCGGTCTTGTGCTTTCCGCATCCACCGTGATCCCGCGATCTTTACCAGGACGTCGCTCCATCTAATTGGAGGCCTACCGACAGCTCGTCTCCCGGTCCGCGGACGCCTTTCGAGAACCATCTGACCCCATCGGCCATCAGTCCTGCGAGCAAAACTTTAGTCCTACTGCGGATATCATCATTTGAATGTACTTAGATTTAATTGTCATAGTAGATACGTTCTACTGTGAGTCCCGATTGAAGTAGTTCAATGAATACTAGATATGTAAGTTTTCGTAAACCGCAACTTATGCAATTTTCGAATCTCACCACTCCGTTTCAGACGTACACAAACCGAGAATATCTTTACCAAATCACCAGCACAAAATTTCATATTACGTTCAAAGGAAACATAAATGGGACGCTGCATGAGGCATGCGGGTATGTTACTGAATATTGCTATAACAGTAAAGAAGAATATAACGATATTCGGCCAGAAAGGGAATGTCCCACATAATATTGAGTCAGAGGAGACCTAACCTAACCTAACAAACTTAAAATTAAAAACCAGACAAGTGCGAGTCAGACTCGCGCACGAGGGTTCCGTAAAAAGATTTTAACGCTTTTCTCCAGTGTCGTAACTTAGCCAGTGTTAGCAGAGCCTTGCTCCTAAGCAAAAAGTACGCAGTGTGGGGTCATCTTATATTGGTCTATGAAATAAAATTTAAGATTTTGAGAATTTTCTGAGTAGTTGTGCTATAAGAGCTGCCTTTATACCAAATTTCAACTTTCTAGGCCGACTGGAAGTGCCCTCTAGGTTTTCAGGGTACGGCAATTTGTATAGAAACAAACGTTTTAATAATTACTGTATGTTTTGATTGCGTTGACTTAGAAGTTTGATTTTTTCACAGCTTCAAGGGACTGCAGGCTTGAGTATTTCATATTAATTTCAGCGTTCTACCTCAACGCGTACCAGAGAAAAAGTTTCTTGATAGACAGACAAGCAACAAAGTGATCCTATAAGGGTCCCTTTTTCCCTTTTGAGGTACAGAACCCTAAAAAGGATCAATGAACTCGCAAGAATTGATCTAAACCAACAAGCAAGCTAGCAAATATTGCAAAAATAAAAAGCTTGTAATAAAAACTATTGGTTCTAAAAAAAGCTCGTCAAAAACATTTTTTCCATCGTTTTATTTACTTATTTACTTTTCCCAGTCGATCAGTACTGCACATGTTTGATGAAAAATGAGAATAACATGTTTTATGATATGGGTCAATGGAAAATTTGTATTTAAATACGGGAACAGGTAGAAAAACAGAGATTAAAAACTATGCGAATACTGTTTCAAACGTCAACAACACCACACAGAATAGGTAAGACCAGAAAGTTCGCTAAAATTTAGTTATGTTGACTTTGACTAGATTAGATTTAATTCTTTATTTATATAATAAAAGCAATTTACAATGACATTAAATCTAAGCTTAAAATAAATAAGGCCCCCGTGGCATAGTGCCCAAAAGGCTGGCAGCGTTGCCTCGCTGAATAGCGATGCTGATTCTTTGAGAGAGAAAACTGCCAGCCCTTTGGTCACAAGTTGCATCAACTAAGCGCTTTTGTAACTCAGAAATAAGCTTGTAAGCGCTGGGACCCCATGGACCCAAAGTTTCAAACCCGTAGATTAGATTTCATTATTTCTTATTGAAAATTATATTACATTTAAAATGTCAAAACATAACAAATTCACAAAAAGATCGTCAAAGATAAATAAAATACAATAAGAATTAATGCGAAATACAATCAAATAAAATAAAATGTCAAACCATGTACAATGTTTTACAGATGTCAATTAAAACTATGCAATTTAAATAAATCTGTAAAAACTCACAAAAAGTGAAAATGTCATGAAAATAAAAATAAAAGCAATAACAAATGAAATAAAACGATATTGTACATAATGGTATAGAAAATAAAAATATAATCTTAAGTCAATGCTTAAAATTAATATCATTATACTCTTTTACGGAGTACAATGATTTATCCATACGAAGTTTACTAGACTAGGCACATTATAATGATTACGGTAGATTAGATTAGATACCTAGATGTGATTTAAAACGAAATTTATAGTGAAAACAGTCTTAAACTGATAAAGATATCCGGGTTGTGATATAAATGACGTTAATCGTTACCTACGTTAAGTAAAAAACTTATAGCACCCCTCTTTTTCGTCGGGTGTTAAAAAATAGAAACAAATCCTACTAAAACTAATTCGTAATTATTTACAGTACAATTCATTCATTCAACATTTTTTTTAGTCATAGACAAACATACCGAGCGGACGCTTTTTTTTTTATTGAAAAAAAATATATACATCACATTATTATTTATACATGTCGGACTGAACTCGACTTATATACGTGAGTGATCCGTTTTATTTCACTATGATTGTAAATTACGTTGGTTTTCAAATTTGAAACATCGAATTCGATAGCGAAAAGTCATTACCTGCTTTAATATGTTCTTACCTTTATTCCATTATGGTTGCCTGGTAGAGATCGCTCTGTAGCGATAAGGCCGCCCATTTCTACCTTGTATTTTCTTTGTGCCTTATTTCTTGTTTTGACTGTTATGTGGTGTTCAATAAAGAGTTATTGTATTGTATTGTATTGTATTGTACGATATCGAATTCGATCTCGTAATGACTATTACTTTACTGGAGGTGGAGGTAGTGGTGCTGGGGCTGGCGCTGTCGGTGAGAAGGCGTCGTCGTGCTGCAATGCTGGTCATTTTCTACGGTTTCTGAACGCATTATAGAGGACTTATGATATGTGTGTAGATAAACTTCATTTAGTATCGAGTACGCTCGCGGGCGTGCGCTGTTCCAAACGTCATACAAATTTTCTCGATAACGTTACTACTTGATTACTCAAGTATATAGGCCTCAGGGCACCGCTTTTACGAAACATAAGTGAAAAACCTCACTCTAATTTGGTGCGAAAATGTATATTACTTAAGTACTACAAAATGACGGAGTCTTAAATTTTTGATTATTTATTTTAATATTTTTCTCACAGAACTGACGGCCGTTAGGGCTATAAGGTTATACTATAAGAATAAATAATAAAATAGTAGAACGGAATCTCTTTTGACAGAGTCCAAAACGCCGCCATTTATATACCTACTTCCCCCTTCACGTCGTTACACCCCTCTGTCATCCAGGCGTGTTGCTAGGGTTGCTTGCTATTAAACATTAGGTACTTACGTCTAAAGATAATATCTCTAAGATATAAGTTTTTCTTTACTTTTAGATGATTATTTTATTCCAGTTTTACAAAATATGAGATTTATAAATCATTACATAATTATAGACACTTCTAAATAAGAAGTTATTATAAGTGCCGTACCAAATGAAGCCATTTAAGGTGATTTAAGTAATTATTACTTACCTACAAATATAAAATAAAATACATACAGGCTCACGTAAAACTATTATAACCAGATTATAAACAACCAAACGCGCATGTAGCGACGCCGGCCGTGACAGCCTGACTGAGTAGTCAGTTTAACGAATACTCTAATATCGTGACCTCGTAAACCGAGGACAACGCATTCCTTCGAAACTTATCAGATAGATCATAGATGGCGCTAGTCACAGCAAAAAGTGATAAAAACGAGCTAAGAACAGCACGCGACCCGGTGTGTCGAGGTTCCGGGTTCGATTTCCGGGGTTGGCATTTTTCTGGTCTTTTTTCTGTGTATTCATGTTTCAGTGAGTATATAAAAAACATAATTGATATTCACGGGAAAACGGTGAAAATAAAGAAATTGGGAGAAAAAATACAAAAAGACACTCCTACTGAGATCATGAGTACAAGACTTATCGTCGTGGAGATCCTTGGGGAAGGCCTATGTCCTGCTGTGGACATCTTCCGGCTGTGTGATGATGATGGTGATGGTGTTATAAATTCTCCTGAGATGAGATTCTATAGGGGCCATCATCGTCATCATCACCAGTCTTTTCACGTCCCACTGCTGGGCACAGGCCTCCTCTCAGACTATAGTTCCCATGTGGGCCCACTGCTGATTGGGAACTTCACACACATTGCTTCGCAAGAGTGTGCAGGTTTCCTCACGATGCTTTCCTTCACCGAAAAGCTCATGATAAATTACAAATGTAATTCCGCACATAAATTCCGAAAACCTCAGAGGTGCCAGCCGGGATTTGAACCCACGATGTTCTGCTTGAGAGACCATAGGTCAAACCACTAGGCTATCATGGTTTTTTTTCTATAGGGGTGCCAAATAGTAATGTGGCTGCGCCAGTTTTATGTAATTTTAATTATATATTTATTTAGTTAATTTCATACTCTCACATCTTACTCGAACGCACTACATACATTAAAAAACACTGGCAACACGATCCTTTTCCTTTTCCCCTTCCCCGTACCTCAGGACGAGATGAAGAAGTTTTGAAAAACGAACTCTCTGAAGAAACAAGTGAATCGCGAGTGACGCTATAATTTTCTCTCTATTCCTATTATCCTCCTCAATACACTCACGCCATTTATTACTCTTTCAAATACGCAAAAACTCATATTACAAGTCATTCCGCCATTATTCCTCGCACGCTACTCCCCAACTTTGTTCCGCTCTAATCTCACAAATCGCGTCATATTCCTATGTATATACTCATTATTTCTCAACAATAACATCTAAAGTAAAGAATTAAAGCATCACTTACTGTATATTTAACGCATTTCATACTTATTTCTCGCAATAATTCCCTCGACGCACCATTCATTCATATATCTACCCGCCATATTTGACAAGCGCACCGCCAACTAATAATTTATATTTATATCGTAATTCTGTTGAAAACTCTTATTCCGATCTTTAACCTGTGCTTATTACTAAACTCAGTTTATTTTTGAATGTAAATATTGCTCTTTGCTAACCACAATGGGAGGCACAGAAGAAAAGAATCCAAGCACAAGTTCTAGTGAGGAAAATATTATGATCAAATTTCTTGAAAGTAAAAAGCAAAGTTTGTTCCATATAATACAAGAAGTGTATAACCTAAGCCTAAAGGTTGTTGACCCCGCATTTCACATGCAATTCCTTGCTAGGACTCAAAGCCTAGACAAGACCCGTGCTGATTATGTAGAAACAGTTGATAAACTTTTTTTTTGAACTATTCAAAGAAAACCCAAACGCACAGCCGAGTTATAGCACTCTCAACACATTTGATGAATTGTACTGTTTCATTAAACAAAAAGAAACCACTCTGAGACAGGAGCTTGAGGCTCAAAGCAAGCATAGCAATTTTAACATCAAACTGCCTCCGCTTCAACTCACAGGTTTTGATGGCACTCCAAGTAAATGGCCAGTGTTTTATGAAAACTTCCGCAGTGTCATACACTCTAATACTCAACTTACCAATGCAGAAAAGGTTCAGTATTTAATTGGCTGCCTCTCTGGTAAGGCACATTTAGTATGCTCAGGTATAACTCCTACATCTCAAAATTATGATATCATCTGGAATGCTCTTCTAGCTAAATACCAGAATACAAGAGTACAGGCTTCTATGTATTTAGAAAAAATGTTGCAACAAAAGCCCGGTCAATCATCTGATAATATGCTGGATTACTTTTGTTCCGCTGAAGCCGGCTTACAACAATTAAAAATTAAAAATTTGTCAGACTTCATCATAACTCACATTGCCTTAAGCAAAATTGATAAGACAACTCTTAACCTGTTTGAGCAATCTCATAGACACCTTGAAATGCCCACATTTGGTGACTTAAAAAAGTTTTTAAGCGAGCAAAGTAAACTCCAAGCTCTCCATACTCCAATGCAGTCCTCATCTCAAGCTAACTATAAAAAAGTTAACAAACCCGCGCCGCAAATAAACAAAATAAAATCATTTTGTGCTCAAACTGAGATCCCTCAAATGCCTAACACTCATAGCTTTGATAATTGCAAAGTCTGCAATGCAAATGCTTCTCACCCTCTCTTCAAATGTCAACACTTTCTTAACCAAAACACTCAAACTCGCAATGATATGGTTCGACGACATGCATTTTGCATTAATTGCCTAGGTTTTCACCACATAAATAACTGCAAATCGTCACACAGATGTTCGATCTGTAACCGCAAACATCATTCGCTTCTGCACTATGAAAATAACAGCAATTTAAATATGAACCGCGCTCAACGACCAGCTGATTTCCAACAAAATGTTATCACTGATAATAATAACCAAAGCATTCCGTCAGTTACGTACCAACCCGCTTCGCAAGTTCCCAAGTCGCCCGCAGGCGCTGCCGCCGGCACTGGCGCGCAATACTCGTCTCACTCGCACTCGCCGCCGCCGCGACCGCCGCCTGTGAGTACTGCTCGCACTCATGATGAATCGCAAACCCAGCGCTGCTCATGGCGCGCGAATTCGAATATTGATAACAACGACAACCGGGCGATGTCTGTTACTGTTCCCGCGCGCATCTCAAATAATGATACTACAGTATTATTACCTACCGCGTCTGTTCACGTGTATAATAACAATAAAGTAAATCGTATGCGCTTATTTCTCGATACAGGTTCGATGAGTAATTTCGTCACGAAATCTTGTTGCGAACGCTTAAATTTAAAGATAACTCCCGCGCCTTCGGTAGTTAAAGGTATCGGTCAAATTGAAAACCGCGCATTTGGAATAACGCAGTTTCAAATATTTTCGCGTTTTGACTCGCGCTGTTTCTATACAGTTAACGCTCGTGTTATTGACACAATAACCGACTTTTTGCCGAACGCTGAAATTGATAGGACGGAATTAACGCATCTGCAAAATTTGCCAATGGCTGATGAATTTTATTACGCACCCGGAGAAATCGATTGTCTGATAGGCAACGAATTATTCCCGCTTTTGCTCGGTTCTAAGAAATCGACCTCGCCAAACTCCACGGTTGTAGGTATCGAAACTACTCTCGGATATGTAGCCATGGGAAAAGCCCAATGCATCGCACGCTCGCTGAACTCAACTAACTCAACGCACTCACACTCTATGAACTCAACGCAATCTATTGACGCTTCACAATCGCAGTCTGCTGACGCAACGCACTCGCACTCTTTCAACGCAACTCATTCGCACTCACCTGATGGAACTCACTCGCATTCTCAAAACTCGCACTCTAATAATAAATTCGCTCGCACTCACTCTCATCCATCTTGCTCTTTTACGCAAAACGCACGCAACTCAAACACTCAAACGCATCACGCACAAATCCAAGACGAACCCGCACCCGCTATAACTACAACCGCGCCTAATGCTCCCGCCACACTCGCGCCTAACGCTCCTACTACACTCTCGCATAACTTTGACAAAGCGTTCTTCTGTCAAGCAGAATCGCTTTCGCTCGAACAATTAACGCACCGCTTTTGGGAAATAGAAAATGTACCCGATAAAAAACACTTCAGTCCCGATGACGAAGCTTGTGAAAAAATATTCCAAAGTACTTACTCACGCGATGAAACCGGTAGATACACAGTAGATCTCCCGTTCAAATACTCACCTTCTGAATTAGGTCACTCATACGCTATAGCTAAACGTCGCTTTTTAAATCTAGAAAAGAAACTCGACTCATGTGATTTACGCGAAGATTATAATACAACTATACAAGCCTATATTGATCAAGGTTACTTGTCCAAAGTTTCAAATAACTTTCAAGACGATAACGAATATTACATGCCACATAAAGCCGTTTATCGTCCGGAGAAAGATACCTCCAAAACCCGCGTTGTTCTCGATGCTGGTTGTAAAACCACATCAGGCAAGTCGCTTAACGACATTTTATATGTAGGTCCGATTTTACAAAGCAGTATATTCGAACTACTTCTCAACCTCCGCATGTTTTCAATCGCGCTAACTGCTGACATAGAAAAAATGTATTTTCAAGTAAAGCTCGCACCTGAACACCAACCATTTCAACGCATTTTGTTTCGGTTCGATACTAATTCACCAATAGAGATCTACCAATTTAATAGGGTGTGCTTTGGTGTGTCTAGCTCGCCTTACCTCGCCATGCGCGTTGTGCGTCAGCTCGCCGCTGACAGCCGCGACTCATTCCCGCTCGCCGCTTATGAAGCAGAGAACCATATGTATGTCGATGACTATGTCAGTTCTATTGACGGTTTAGATAACGCTGAGTATATTTACAATGAAATGGTAGCTATGTTCAAATCCGGAGGTTTTAATTTAGTCAAGTGGATCTCAAATGATCATGCACTCATGTCACGCATTCCTTCTTCTCATAAGAGCCCGCTCATTGTTAAGTTTGACGACGATCCCAACGCTGATACAAAAATTGTAGGTATGCAATGGCAGCCTAATGATGATAACTTTCAATTTAAAATAAATATTGACTTACCGCAAAATTGTACCAAACGCTCAATCCTTTCAGTTACCGCACGCTTATTCGACCCGCTCGGTCTCATAAGTCCAGTTGTCGCGTATATGAAGCTTCTCATCCAGGAGTGCTGGAAGTTACAGCTCGACTGGGATGATGAGGTTCCTGATTACATAATATCCAAATGGGAAAACTTTCATAAAGAACTTCCGCTTCTTTCTGACATTAAAATACCGCGTCACATAGGGATAAATTCTACGCATAGAGTTTATTTGATTGGTTTCGCAGACGCTAGCGAAAAATGCTACGGTGCTGCCATTTACGTACGCATTGACAACGATGATAACGCGCCCGCACAGTCAGTAAAACTACTTACCTCGAAGTCTAAAGTCTCAACTCCGAATAAAACACTCGCTCGCTTAGAACTTTGCGCTGCTGTCCTGCTCGCAAAGTTGATCGACTCAGTACGCACGGTCCTCAGTAAACGCAGCAACATAAATAAAATATGCGCATTCTCTGACTCTACAGTAACTCTTACCTGGATCCACTCACCTGCACATAAGTTCCATACTTTTGTAGCTAACCGCATCGCACAGATTAACGAACATTTACCTGCATCTCATTGGTTTCACGTACGAGGTGTAGATAATCCCGCGGATATCGTCTCTCGTCCTGTAACACCAAAAAGTTTAGTTAATAATGATTTCTGGTTTCACGGTCCGCAGTGGCTCGCCGCTCCCGTCGTCTCCTGGCCTGTAAAAGAATATAAAATTAATAACAATGAAAATTCGGATACAGAAGAATCTAAAACTATATCGCTACCTACGCAAAATGTAAACGCAATAGAAAATACTCACTTTATCCACGATCTCGCCGAACGCTGCTCGTCTTGGTTGAAATTTATACGCGCGCTTGTATACGTACTTCGCTTTTCAAAAAAACTCGCCTCACGCGGTTCTATCACAGTAACCGATTTAGATCACGCTGAACAATACGCAATACGCTATTTGCAAAACAATGCATTTACTCAAGAGATTAACGCTATCAAAAATAATAGACTTTGTCCAAACAAGGCTATTCTAAAGCTCAACCCTTTTCTAGACGATCAAAACCTATTGAGAGTAGGCGGTCGTCTAACGCATTCTCAATTGAATTTTGACCAAAAGCATCCAATACTATTGCCCGCTAAAAATCGCATAGTTTCGCTCCTAGTTGACTACTATCACGCTTCAAATTTACACACAGGTCCCGCATTACTATTGGCGTTAATACGTCAAAAGTACTGGATTCTGTCCGCTAGAAATTTAATTCGACAACGTGTACATAGTTGTAACTTATGTTTTAAACTCAAACCGCGTAGCACGAACCCATTAATGGGAGATCTTCCTTCTATTAGAGTCTCTCAAGTCAAAGCCTTTGTGCATACCGCTGTCGATTACGCTGGACCATTTTATATCACGCATATCCGCCATCGTGGTGTTAAAAGCCACAAAGCATATATTTGTTTGTTCGTATGTCTTACGACAAAAGCCCTTCACTTAGAGCTAGTTTCTGATCTAAGTACTGATTGCTTTCTTGATGCTTTCAAGCGCTTTATTTCCCGCAGAGGTCCAGTCTCTATATTATATAGCGATGGAGGCACCAACTTCATTGGCGCTAAACGCAAATTAAACGAAATCTATTCCAAAATACAGTCAACTGATTTCCAAAATGATTTGAGTCATTATCTTACTTTACATAGAGTCCAATTTAAAAATAGCCCTCCGTATGGACCGAATTTTAATGGTTTGAGCGAAGTTAATGTCAAATCTTGTAAAACCCATTTATTTAAAGCTATCGGCAGTCAAATTCTCACCTACGAGGAATTTAACACAATTTTAATACAAATTGAAGGTCTGTTAAATAGCCGGCCTATTTGTGTACTCTCGTCAGATCCTTCTGATCTGACCGCTCTTACTCCGAATCATTTCTTAAATGTAACTTCACTTAAATTTTTACCCGCTGAAAATATCGACTCTACACTCTCAGACAACAGACTCAACCGCTATCAACTTTTAAATAGATTAGTCCAGAGCTACTGGAAACGTTGGAGCATGGAATATTTAACTTCACTTCAACAACGCAATAAATGGAACACGCCTTCCAAACCTGTGAGTGTAGGGACTGTAGTTGTCGTCAAAGATGACAATGCTCATCCTATGTTTTGGCCCCTGGCTATTGTCTCAGAGGTTTATCCTGGCAAGGATAACATTACTCGTGTTGCTAAAATAAAAACCGTTTCTGGGACGTATATACGTCCACTAACTCGACTCTGTCCTCTGCCTACTCAATAGTTCCAAACTCTTTCATATTAGCTTAAGTTTATCAACCGCTTTAATATTAAATGTTATTTTCAGTTCTCAATGTAGAGGAAACCTCTAGGCCCCCCGAAGTTGGCTGCGCCAGTTTTATGTAATTTTAATTATATATTTATTTAGTTAATTTCATACTCTCACATCTTACTCGAACGCACTACATACATTAAAAAACACTGGCAACACGATCCTTTTCCTTTTCCCCTTCCCCGTACCTCAGGACGAGATGAAGAAGTTTTGAAAAACGAACTCTCTGAAGAAACAAGTGAATCGCGAGTGACGCTATAATTTTCTCTCTCACGCAAATGACTCTTTTAATTTTATAAATAACGCTAAAAACTGTGAAAAGTGATATCTGTGTGCACACATTAGGTTTAAATATTCGGACATAACGTATAAACTGTGTCAAGAAAGAAATCTTAGAAAAACTCAATTGCTGGAGTCAGGTCAGGTGTGTCCTGGATTAGAGGTACGTGTCCTGCCCCTCCAGTAATGGATACCCTAAAATGCTAGCATAACATATTATCTTACCATTGGAAGCACGAACTTCCAAAATACTAAATATTTATTTTACTAATTGACTCGGCTCTTCAATGAATATGCATTTTTTTCCATATGAGCGTGCATGCGGGTACGCACCAACCGCATAGCCCCGAAATTATAAAAATAAATGAACGTTGCGTTCGCGTGAACCTAAAGATGAATGCAATGAAGTAAGGTTCCAATTTCAAAATAGTAATGAGGCACCACAAACAAACTAAGTAATAATAATGCCGCCTATTGTTACCGATTATTTTGGGTGTTTTGTCTGATAAGCGGTGGTCAGTAAACGTTTTCACGCCGAGGTATGTATAAATGCTTTTCTCAAACATACAGTGAAATAAAAAAGAAACAAAAATACGTCAGACATGGTTGTATGGACTTAGTTTCCCTTGCCTGCCCCTTATTGGAGAAATTAATAAAAAAAAATGTCAACTTTGCCTCCAAAATTATTTTTCTCGGTTTGGGTAGACATTTTTACCGCTAATATTTAAATGAAAATACTTTAAATGTTAATTTCTGTAATTAAATTTGCTATTTAAAATGATTGCAATTTGTTAATAATGTGTTATTAGCTATGTTCGTGTCGATTTTATATAAATAAAACTGCAAAATGTAACAAGCAATCTTTATTTTACTTTTAATAGGCGTAGTGGCAGAATGTCATAACGAACCAAAAACCAAATATGGTTTACAGTTTTTTTTTAGGCTGAACGCCTTGATGCTGTGTCACATATACAGTGGAATGAAAATTAAAAAAGAGCATCTTGCCGGGATGTTTGTATGAAATTCCATTTCCTATACACCTCGCCGAACCGCGCCGGCAACGTGATACGTCCCGGCCGGTATTTTGGAACGTAACGTCAATATTTCATTGCATGTTTGAGAAAAAGGCTTTTTTGTTCAATAGTTAGGTAATAGTTTGAACACCACCAAAAAGTTGAAACTATTAATAGAGGTTTCGAGGCATGAAGCTGTGAAAAAATCCTTTTAAGTCAACGCAATCAAAAGATCCAGTAATTAAAAAGGATATTTCCATATAAATTGCCGATTTCCAAAAACCTAAAGGGTACTTTCAGATGTCCTAGAAACTTGAAATTTGGTATGAAGGTAGCTTTTATAGCACAACTACTCCGAAAAGTCTCAAAATCTTAAAATTTTGTCTGTCTGTAGATTTCGCAGACCAATATAAGTTCACCCCACACGCACACTGCGTACATTTTGCTTAAGAGCAAGGCTCTGCTAACACTGGACTTCTTAAAACACTGGGGAAAAGCGTTAAAATCTTTCTACGGAACCCTCGTGCGCGAGCCCGACTCGCACTTGGCCGGTTTTTGTTTATTACATTGGTTAAATCAGCTGCTATTTGTACCGAACTCCAACCTCTTTCTTCACCGAACTTCAATTTCCGGTTGTAAAAAACTTTTTTTTACCCATCGTCATCATCATTCAGCCGAAGGACGTCCACTGCTGGCCGGCGGCCTCCCCCAAGGCTCTCCACTCAGACCGGTCTTGTGCTTTCCGCATCCACCGTGGTCCCGCGATCTTTACCAAGATTACCGAATACCGAACCGAATAGCCTAGTGGTTAGAGACTCTGACTATGAAGCTTGAGGTCCCGGGTTCGAATCCCAGTCGGGGCAGATGTTTGTATGATGAATACGAATATTTATTCTCGGGTTTTGGATGTTTAATATGTATGTAAGTATGTATTTATCTATATTAGTATGTTTATCCGTTGTCTAGTACCCATAGTACAGGCTTTGCCTAGCTTGGGACTAGCTCAATTGGTGTCAATTTGTCCCATGGTATTTTTTTTTTTTTTTTTACTGCCAGCCGTTAATTGTCCGTCATCTGAAGCTGCAAAAGCTGCAGCACTGCGGTTGGTGTGTACCCGTAAGCTCCACGCGAGCATATGTAACAACCGGCGATGAATTGGAAAATTCAATCAATTTTACACACGTACCCATATGTTAATACGCGACGCTGTTGTGGTTTTTAGATATGGTGGAAGAGTTACCTATAAGCTTATGGTTTTGAGGTTTCGAAAAAAATGTATAAACGAACCCTTATGGTGTGACTTTTTAAACACTCTGAAACATGAATACCTACACAGAAAAAAATCAAACCCCGGATCGTCGAAATACATACAAAAACTGTCATAACCTACCACCACCAGCCCTTTTTACGTCCCACTGTTGGGCACAGGCCTCATCTCAGAATGAGAGGGCTTGGGCTATAGTTCCCACGCGGGCCCAGTGCGGATTGGGAACTTCACACACATCATTGAATTGCTTCGCAAGTGTGTGCAGGTTTCCTCATGATGTTTGCCTTCACCGAAAAGCTCATGATAATTAATTACAAATGTAATTCCGCACATAAATTCCGAAAACCTCAGAGGTGCGAGCCGGGATTTGAGCCCACGACGCTCTGCTTAGAGGCCATAGGTCAAACCACTAGGCTATCACGGCTTTTATTACGGCGTAACCTAACCAACTTAGAAAAGGTGAAGAACCCCCGACATTGTCATTTCAAAGTTCAATATTTCAAAAACGGGTGAACCGATTTTAATGAAACTTAGCTAAGAACCATTTCGATTAAACTTGCTTTCGATTGAAAAAAACGCATCGCAATCGGTAATTCCGTTTGGGAGCTATGACAGTTTATTGTTGAAAAATATATTGACATGGCATTACAGTCTTAAACTAATGCACCATGAAAACGAAATTACTGACTACACTTAAGTATAGAAAGTAAAGTTACTCTAAGAATGGAAGGAAAATAAAGAAATAATAAAACTAAACATAGATACGGTCGAGCAAATTAATTCCTGACCCACCATGGCACCTTCTCACAGTAAACGTCATAGTGACATCGCATGGCTTGATAAGGAAAATCGTTATGACGTTTACTATGAAAATGCTGTATGATGACTCAGGAATTCATTTTGTTCGACTCTACCTGAAAATATGTGGAGGAGGCTAAAGAGGTGTGTAAGGATCGTAGCAAGTGGCAAGCCATAGTTTCTGCCTACCACCGCGGGAACGAGGCGTGATTATATGTATGTATGTATGTATACTCGATATCCTCTCATACGCTAACTCACAAAATCGTAAGCATTCAACGCGCACTGCAGCCCACAGATGATGACACGCACAGATTCAAATGTTAAACTTATAACACTCCTCTTTTTATTCGGGGGTTAAAAGTTAACGCAATGGTGATTGCGAGTGAGTTAGTAAATAAACCTGAGAGGGCCCCCCATGCTACCTACGCCAGTGGTTATGTACTAATAGAATGTAGTATATATATGCACAATCAGACCGTAATTAAACCCGTATTTGGAGTTGGAGTGATAATTCAAACTGCAGCTAACGAGACGGTAATTCGGTTGCAATTATTTCAAGTGGCTTTGTATGGGTGCGCGAAATTAATTAATAGCTGCATGGTTCTTCCACTTGACGCCGTTATTAATTTGATTAAATAACTATTTGCACAATAGTGTTTTTGCACGAGTGCAAAAGGAAAAAGAGTGTATATTTGACCACATTAAGTTGTGGTAAGTAAAATGTTTCGTCAAATGCTTCGACAGACTAAATCTACATTAAAAAGGTCAATCTTCTGATATGGAAGTTTGTTACAAAATAAATGTATTCGTATAATTACCTAAATGTAACTTTTGGTTTCTTAGGACTAGCGATATAGGATATATCGGTTGTTTTTTAGGGTTCCGTACCTCAAAAGGAAAAAACGAAACCCTTATAGGATCTGTCTGTCTGTCTGTCAAGACCCTTTTTCTCTGGAACGCGTGGAGGTAGCATGCTGAAATTAATATCAAATACTCGAGTCTGCGATCCATGAAATAAATGAAACAAATGCTACAGAGATCTCTAAATAGTGAAACTAGCTACAAAAGGCTCATTAAGTATTATAAAGAAACGCAACATTGTATTGTAGGAGCCATATAGTTTAGTATGAGGCAACGCGCGCGGCGAGCGCCTGTGACATCATGGCAATGGAATGCGGCCCGGCCGCTCGCAGCCGCCTGCCACTGCGCCGGCGGTGTGTTTACGTTACTCAGTTCACTCCGCACCCTCGCGACGCTTGGATGGTTGTGTCGAGATAATTGTACTCTGCTTGCTTGTGTTCGCGCTTACGAACTGTGCCATTCTAATTGTGTTACGTACTTCTACTTCTGAACTTTCTCCTTCCAATTCTATCTGCTGACTCTTGTGCTTATTGTGAACTATCGTGTTTGCATATTATATCTAGACTTTCTTGCTATAAAGTAGTGGTTTAATTTATCTCTTGGCGTAAACCCTAATGCTACGCTACTGCTGCCGTTGAACACGCACAGTAACTACAGTATTGTTATTTGTATTGTATTGTATTGTTTGTTATCTTATTATCGTTGGTACAAAGCAATATTTCACTTTGCTCTGTAACATCACATGCTATACACAGCAGCATCAAGGCATCTATTTGTTCGTCATATCCGCAAATCCCTCCATCTTCAATCTTGATAGATAGGATCTATATATCGATGCTTGCATCTCAATAGAGATTTCCACACCTGAATCACAGCTTATAAACCAATACAGTCATTCAACGAAGCTGTCTAGACGGGGCAGCTATGGGGGGCGTAAGGGGCGGGACGCGGGTAGGGCGTGCCCGAGCTCATACACATTCACACATACACACAAACACATTCGCTGGTATTGCCCGTATTACTTAGTTAGTAGCTCGGGACGCGACTTCCAGGGTTGACGCATGTCTTGTTTCAATTGTTTTTATTTGTACACAGTCAAAATGGTCTCAATCCATCAATCTCGCATAAATAAAGAACTGCGATTTTGTCATTATCGTCAAATCATCACAATGTCACCCGAAAGACGTCCACTGCTGGACATAGGCCTCCCCAAAGGATCTCCACTCAGTCCAGGCTTGTGCTTTTCGCACCACCATTTACCAGGTCGTCGCTCCATCTTGTCGGAGGCCTACCAACAGCTCGTCTCCAGTTCTGCGGAAGTCATTCGAGAACCTTCTGGCCCCATCGGCCATCAGTCCTGTGAGCAATGTGCTCTGCCCACGTCCACTTATGTTTCGCAATTCTTCGGGCTATCAAGTATTTTATTTAAGTTGTTAAAAATATTGTGACAACCCTAGGTTTTGTGGCCTTGCGATTCGTGGTGTCAGCATTTACGAGTACGCAAATATCAAAGGGCGTCGGTCCACTGTCTTTTTTAGACTGTGTTCTGAATCCTGCTAAGCCAGAGCTCTATCCTAAGCCGGTCGCAAGTGGAACGCACCAACTCGGCGCATCGGGGACCGATTAATTGAAAATTAGCTAATTTAACAGTGTGCGGTTAATCTTCGGTTTTGGCAACCTGACGGCGATATAGTTTTGGGTTTGTTGATTTCTAAACTTAGATTATTAACTGTTTTCTGAGGGTCGAGCACAACTTTACGAATGCTGCGTAACGTTACGGTTATCGTATCGAGATCGAGTAACCTCATACTAAATTTTAGTTCCGAATACGCTCACGGGCGGGCGCTGTTCCAAACGTCATACAAACTCGACAACGTTTAAGTACTATTCGGTTTTACGTGACGCAGGTTTCGAAAAGTCGTGCTCGACCTTCTGGACAACGTGTCTTCAGTTACAGTCAAGTTTGAAAAATAATTTTGCATTTGTGTTGTAATGCCTGTATTTTTATAGGCTGGTTTGGTCGTTTTTTTTCTTTGTGGGTTTGTTTAAACGCGACTCGAATACGTTGCAAGCTGCTGGCAACACTCGCCGGACGCGGATGTCGTATCGAGAGCGGCCATTTGCTTTGACACTTTCTCTTTTGGAAAGACGGGCGTGGCTGATCCCGTAATATTTTTGTGTTTATGAATCGGTAAGTTTTCTGCCAGTTCAATGGAATAATTAATCCAGCGGTATGACGTAGGCCGTTATCGAATATTATTGTTATATGTCATTTTCCTCTTTCGCAGATCTGTTGCTCTGTTGCCTTAACTGGGCATCCTATTGTGTTTGTGGGGCGATTTTGCCGTGTGGTGTGAAGTTTTTCTTGAGGTTTGTGACGAGTGCGAGCCTTAACACCTCTTTGGAGTCGACAGCGGGTCACGAAGACGTCACGGGACTCACATTCCTCCAGGGTTGGTCTCTCTACAGTTCTGACAGCAGCTTTTCCACACTGGGTCCTTCTGACCCAGTAAAACCTGCATCGGTTGTCTCTAACGTTGTGATTCTTGTTTTAGGAGGTGTTTTACTACGGCGGTGAACTTCCTTCTTGTCGGCGTTCCGGCAAGGGAAGGAGTAATCCTGTGGCTGCAATGTGGGATTGCGGTGTGTCCCTCGGTCACCCCGTCTGAACAGGCGTCGTGAGCTGCGTTGACTCCTTCCGAGAGTGCTGTGCACGAGGCAGTATCCTTGAGGAGAGGTCCCTGGCATCCATCTAGTAAGGCAGGGGCCGTGTTGGAGGTATCAAACCCATATTTTTAACCGTAATTTAATAGTAGAGTGATAGGAGCCATTGTGGCAAGTGTAGACTGAGTGGTGTCTTGGTTGGCGAACTGTGTCGACGTCCACGAGGATGCTGGGCACGAGACGGCATCCTCGGGGAGGTCACCGGGGCCACCAGGCCGCTGCTTGAGTCGAGCTCAATTTTCAAGTTGTCTGGCCAAACGCGACTGCGACCCTGGAGTGTACTAGAGTATGTATGTACCCCTAAGTAGGTTACCTGGAGCCAATAAAGTTTGTAATTTGTGATCTGTGTATTTTATTTGTGGGGGGGGGACAGAAAATCTCCTTACAGTGTGAGTTAAATGAAACGTAAGGCTTCGTATTTTATTCATGTTTATTTCTGTACGTGTAGAATGTGATTGGGTTCTAAGTTTTCCGGCAAAATTAGACAAAATATTCATGCAATATCGAGGCATAAGCACTGAATTAAAACACGTATTTGCCGTATAGACGCAGCTACCTTCTACGCACAGCCAGCAGCGGAAAAATTCTTAATACCGAATAATAGTAATAAGTACTTAATTTATTTTACAAATACATCCGTAATCTCAAAATTAGGTATGTAGCGATTAAATAGCAGTGGTAAGTGAAAATAGACTTGGTTTACCGAGAACACACTTCTAGGGTCTGACATGATTCGTCGACTTGGAGATGACTTTGACAGCTGTCAGAATTTAGCGCGAGATGTTTAGCAAAAGACTAGATTACGGTTGACGCTCTACCAAGATGGACTTCATAAAGTATTTATCTTCTATTTTATTATGTGAAATCGTAAACTGACTGAGTCATCTATCAATGCAGAGCAGGACATACTTGAATTTTTTAGATCTTATACTGTGTGGGCACCCGCTAGAGTTCATCAAATTAATAATAGGCCCTGACAAGTTGACATCTTTTACAGATGATTTAAGTAGCATCGTGACGACGCTTGCGCTCGTGACTGAAAAGGCCGATTCGGGATAGGATCCCCCCCGGCTACTCGGGGGTTGGTGGCCTGCTCGTGACGCCTCATGCGCTTTTCCCTAAAAATGTGAAACCAGTCGTCGTCGTGCATTGCTTGACCTGTACGAACAAGACTCCGCCACTTACCCCGGTCTTCAGCCAGCTCCTCCCAAATTAACAATTGCATTTTTGCTCATTCACTTACTTCATAATTCCAAGGATAAAGAGTTTCTTAATACTGAGAGCGATCAAACGGCCCACTATCGCAGGTATCCTAGCTCGCATGATATATTGGGTATATCGACATCAAACAACTGTTTCCGAGCCATTAGCTCCCACGCTAGAACGGGTATCGGTGGGAGATTATTTTGAATTGGGATAGTAGTGGGGCGAGTTACTGGAATAAGGAATATTGATTTCTGTCAAGTAACTTCCTTCTCTTGCTCTTGGCGCTCGGTAGCGCTTTACCACCGTGCGCTTCTGTCCCTAGCTGAAGCCTGTCTTGCGCAGTCGTTGAGGGATTTGTCAGTCAACGACTTGATCTGGTCCGTCCATCGCAGAGGCGAGCGTCCCCGTAATCTGCTGCGTCACGTTCACGTGAATTTCTGCAATGTCATAGTTTACAAGCACTACTGAGTACAAGCACGACTATTACTGAGAAGGTACAATCATATTTTTGCAACTTTGAGCGGATCAAATGGAATAAGAAATAAAATAAAAAGTAATCCGTGAGATGTCTTGTTTGTTCATGTCTTTGAGTTTGACTGTACCTGACTTTAACATCGATAAGCTTACTTTTGAACTAAATCGCCCAATTTAACAACAGCTCCAAACGCAGCACGAAAACCGGCCGACCCGCATCCGGGAATTCGACCACCTATCGCCGTCCTTTTTGAAAAACAAACGACCAAACGAGAGAGGACGATGCATCATACATTTCAGCCGTTAAATTTCAGTTTTGAGGTAAGGATGTACACAAAAAGTGAAACAGAGCGCGATGTGATAAAACAACGCTACAGACGCGTGATATATTGTAACGTTGGGATGATTTAGGGGTTTTGAAAACTATTAGTAAATGGCTGAGAATTTTAGGGGGCTTTTTATAGGTTATTTTTGAGAAGCGCAGCATTAGCTGAGCCTGTCCCTTTTGCCGCAGTATGGAAAGGCTATGTTTTTAGATATAGAATACTCGCTATGTTTTTAATTTTAAATGTTGTCTGTATTTAGTTGTATCTTTATTGTTATTGTTGGCAAATAAATCTTATCTTATCTTATCTTATCTTATCTAGAATGTGTGAGGTTAAAAGCGCGTTCAAACTCTATCTTGAGTATTTTTGGGTCATCGGGGGTGAAGGGAAAGATTTATAATAGCTGTTGCCCGCGACTTCGTCCGCGTAGATTTCGGTTATCGCTATCCCGCGGGAACTTTATAATTTTCCCGAATAAAACGTATCCTATGTTATTTCTTAATATTCAAACTACCTTCTTACCAAGTTTCGTCTAGATTGGTGCAGCGGTTTTCAATTGCCGTTAATAAACAGACAGAGAGTTACTTTCGCATTTTTAAATATTAGTTAGGATGATAATAATTTTGCTTGCTTCGCGCTCGCTCGGTCAAAAATAAATAATTCACCATCATCGACTCATACCGGTCTTACGCTTTCAGCATTCGCATGCGATCCCGCGATCTTTTCCAGGTCGTCGCTCCATCTTGTTGGAGGCCTACCGACGCTCGTCTCCCGCTCCGTGGACCCTATTCGAGAACCTTCTGACCCCATCGGCCATCAGTCCAGCGAGCAATGTGCCCCGCCCACTGCTACTTAAGTTTCGCAATTCTTCGGGCTATGTCGGTAACCTTAGTTCTAAGGTTAAGTTTAACTCGTTCATAAAAGTTCGCATACAGACAAGCGTAGCTAATTCTTTATAGACTCATACTGTGGATATTTTTCAAATTTCAAGCTGAAACTTAAATATACAGAAATACCACAAAAATAAGTTCCCCAACTAGGATTCGAACCCAGACCTCCACCTTAGCGTGCTGACGCGCTACCAACTACGTCGTACAATCAATCTTTGATAGCAGCGAAAGACTCCTATGTAATTATTCACGTTTCAGTTTATTTCATATTACTTTGGGAATACTGACTCGCTAAAAACTGTGGGGCATCGAAGATTTCCATATTGTCCTATTGTACAAAGATCCTTGCAACCATGTTCCTATTTCACCAACGTCACAATACCGAAAAATGTCTCAAAGTACTCTTACTTTGAGACATTTTACCTCTTTAAACTTTATTTACCTCTGTAAACATACGTTAAGCATTCCGTACTAACTGTTATTTTAACTAACGGACGTATATAAAACCCGGCCTTAACGCATCAATAAAAACTTCCAAAATAACCCGAAAAAGGTGAAGTTAGAAGAAAATGTGGCACTGAAATGTTCCAACAATAGAAACGTTAAAAGGAAAGTAAACACGAAAATGGAGTTTAACACGTGGAAATAAGAGCTCTATTATGTCAGATAGAGTTGAAAAAACTTGGCAACGTTTAGCGGAGTAGTGCTCCCTTAAACGCGTGGTCCAAATGCGAGTGACACGTGGGTTTTCTATCGGGGTCAAACATCGATATTATGTATAAAACATACGCACATCATGTCAGCCGAAAGACGTCCACTGCTGGACATAGGCCTACCCCAAGGTTCTCCACTGAGACCAGCGCACCTGTTCTCAGCGCTGACAAAATGCGACCTTCACTCATTAACTGTATTAAGTCACGGATCACCTAATCACGTACGTATAATTGCTTGTCCGCGCGCGGTGAAACGGTGGCGTATCGATCTATTTTTGTAAATCAATGTAAAAAGTTTATTGTGTTAAGTGTACAGCCTTGGTAGCCTAGTGTTTGACCCAGTCTTCTCAAGCAGAAGGTCTTGGGTTTGAGTCCGGCTTGCACCTCTGAGTTTTACCGAATTTACGTGGGAAATTATATTTGTAATTTATCACGAACTTTCCGGTGAAGGAAAACATCGTGATACACACTCCTGCAAAGCAATGCAATGGTGTGTGTGAAGTTCTCAATCTGCATGGCATGGGAACCCCTCAAACCTCTCATTCCGAGACCTGTGCCTAGCAGTGGGTCGTAAAAAAAGGAACTGTAGTCCTGCTGTCGCTTTTCGCTCGCGCCTCGTCGCTCGCCCGAGCGCCTCTCACAATCCATTACACGCGTCACCGTCGTCGCAACAACTGTCGGTACACGACAGCGACGGAGTTATCAATGCCTGTAGTAGTTTAATTTTAGATACAAGAAATCATCTCAACTGCGTTTGCGTTAACATCTAAACTTTATGGGCAAATTAGCAGCGCTCTAGCGACATATATTGACAACATACCATTCCCATAGTATTTAACACTTTAACGCAAACACGTTCGAGACGTGTCGTATTCTTTGGTCGTCGATCACACTAACCGCTCAGTGCCCTTAGCATAATCAAAAAGCACAAAATACGTCTCGATCGCGTTTGCGTTAAAGTGTCAAATAGTATTGGAATTGTTTAACGCGAACGCGATCCAGACGTGTTTCTTGGCCTGGTCGGTGATTACACTAAGCGCTCAGAGTGCAATTTTATTAATAACTGTAGTCCCTTAATATATAACCTTTGATACACGACAGCAACGGAGTTATTATTAACTGTAGTCCCGCTGCCACCTTTCGCTCGCGCCTCGTCGCTCGCCCGAGCGCCACTCACAATCCATTACACGCGACATCGTCGTCGCAACAACCGTCGATACACGACAGCGACGGAGTTATTATTAGCTGTAGTCCCGCTGCCGCCTTTCGCTCGCGCCTCGTCGCTCGCCCGAGCGCCTCTCACAATCCAGTACACGCGATACCGTCGTCGCAACAACCGTCGATACACAACAGCAACGGAGTTATTATTAACTGTAGTCCCGCTGCCGCCTTTCGCTCGCGCCTCATCGCTCGCCCGAGCGCCTCTCACAATCCAGTACACGCGATATCGTCGTCGCAACAACCGTCGATACACAACAACAACGGAGTTATTATATAACTGTAGTCCCGCTGCCGCCTTTCGCTCGCGCCTCGTCGCTTGCCCGAGCGCCTCTCACAATCTATTACACGCGATACCGTCGTCGCTACGACCGTCGATACACGACAGCGACGGAGTTATTATTAACTGTAGTCCCGCTGCCGCTTTTCGCTCGCGCCTCGTCGCTCGCCCGAGCGCCTCTCACAATCCATTACACGCGACACCGTCGTCGCTACGATCGCGCACACGCCAGCGACGGAGTTATCTCGCTCGATTGTCGGATAAACGTTATTGTTAATTAAGCGTACTTTGGAGATTATGAAGGTTGGAGATTATGAAAAAAAAGTTAAAATAGGTACTGAAGTCGTGTTACCGTGTAAAAACCGTGGTGGTTAGAGTTGTGACTTCACCGGTAGGGGTCTTGGGTTCGATCCCAAGCTCGCATCTCTAAATTTTTACATTAATAATTTTATCTTGAGCTATTTGGTGAAGAAAAAACTGCTTTAGGAACAATGCACACTCATGCGAAGCAATCCAAGAGTGTGTGTGAAGTTTTCAATTCACACTGGGTCCGCGTGGGGCCCTTTAATGCCGAAAGGAGGCCGGCAGTGGGACAGGGACGTAAATAGAAATGCGATTTAGTTAAATCAATTTTTCACCCCCAAAATTTTCCAAATACCAAATGGTAAATTACATTATGTTTAATGTAGCATGAAATAATGGAATACGTATTCCAAAAACACGTGGTTTCATTAACATAAACACCAGAACAAATAAAACGATCACTTTTTAACGGTATCCAAAACATTAGGTAGCCCTCGGCGGAACCCAATGGGCGCAAAATTTGTTATTTCCTTCCATTCTGTTTGAACAGGCTGGAATTTAAGGGTTTGCACGCTTATTCAAACATTTATTTATAGGAAATCTATTGAAATTAAATGAAAAAATCCCACCGGAATATCGGCGGCACCGAAGACGTTAAAATGAAGAGGACTGCCAATGTCTTTTAAAATAACAAGCCTATCTGGTTTACTATAATATAACGCAATCGTCTAGTGCAGGGGTTCCCAAACTTTTTCACTTTGCGGCGCGCCCTACATTTTTATATTTCGTCCCGGCGCCCTGTGCCAAGTTTGGGAACCCCTGGTCTAGTGTAAGCATGCGACCAGCATTAATAAGGGCACATTAGCAGCGCCACTAGTGGCACGTATCGGCAACAAACAATTATCATACTACATATTTTGACACCCGTGCCCTAAGCACGACTTGTCGAATCCTGCGTCACGTAAAATCGAATAGTAAACTATAACGAGTTTGTATGACGTTTGCAACAGCGCCCGCCCGTGAGCGTATTTGGAACTAAAATTTAGTATGAGATTTCTCGATCTCGATACGATAACCGTAACGTAACGCAGGATTCGACAAGTCGTGCTTAGGGCACCGTAATGCAAACGCGATCCAGACGTTTTTTTAACCCCCGACGAAAAAGAGGGGTGTTATAAGTTTGACATGACGTGTATCTGTGTATCTGTCTGTGGCATCATAGCTCCCAAACGGGTGGACCGATTTCGTTGCGTTTTTTTTTTTCAATCGAAAGCTAGTTTAATCGAGATGGTTCTTAGCTAAGTTTCATTACAATCGGTTCACCCGTTTTTGAAATTTGAAGTTTGAAATGACAATGTCGGGGGCTTTCAACTTTTCTAAGTTGGTTAGGTTAGGTTATTGGTCGTTGATCCCCCCCCCCCTCCCCCCGCTCCCCCCAACACCCCAATTCGGTCTTCGTGTCAATCAAAGCTGATCCAGAGTGGTGGGAATTAAAGTTACGCCTCAATTTCACCCGGGACGCTTATGTCTGCCGCGGACAATCGGCAGACATCTTACTTTTTACAGCCCAACATTTCATTTTTATCCCGGGAGGCCTTCGGCTTGGGGTAGGACGCAAGTTGCCAGATGACAGCGGATTTAGTTGAGCGTAGCGAGAGTTTAGGTACTAATATTTAGGTGTGAGTTTCACCAAGTTACTGGTGCTACTACTGGCTCTGTGAGCAAAGCTGCAGACCTCGCCATCAAATTATTACACCTTTTTTTTTTAAAGCAAACTGTTTATTTTGCGGACCTGTTTACAAGTTTCACGAGAATCTTGAAAAATACGACCTGGTAGAGGAGGACAGCTGGAAATAAAGATAAAGCCGTGTACGGCCATGTGATTTAATTCGCTCGTACATACTAAAATATCGAGACACTTTTGATTCATCTATACATAAAAAACAAGTCCTGACTGACTGACTGACTGATCAACGCCCAGCCCAAACTCCTGGACCTAGAAAGCTCAAATTTGGCATAGAGTTTAATTTTAATACGTACGCCCGGGATGAGGCGGGATTTTTCGAAATTCCCACGTGATAGAGAGTTCTGCCACGGGAGCTAAGCGGGCGAAAACTAGTAGGTTACAATTTCCCAAATCGCTCCCGCTCCCTCCTGTAACTCCCGGCCCCCCATAATTCCGGATCTCGGAATGTGCGTAATGTGAGTCGTTCCTTAAATTGGATTGATGTAATTCCTCTCTTATATCCTCCATTTTTTTTGTTCGTCCGGATATTGTTGGGTCGTTCGATATGATAGATGTTTTTCTTTGGCTATAAAGTTAAGTGTTCGTTTCAAATGTCGATTTAAAATAATGCTGAGTTAACTTTCATTTTAATACAAAGCTAAGGCTAAGCCGTGACGTGCTGCGTTCCGACTGCGTTCTGACTGCAATGTAACTGCCAACTGCTGACAGTGACTGCTTGCAAAACAATGGAATCGCAGCCAGTGTGCAGTTTTGCTAGCTGCAATGGGCAATGAAAATGTACAGCAGCGGCAGGCAGTTCAAATGCGGCTGGTCTGTAACGGTCCTAGGTTGATATTCATGCAAGTTTATTTAAAAAAACTTCCCTCTACCATGAATAGCTTATTACAACATATAGCTTAGTGCATCAATATGATAATAATAGGTGTTGGTGACTGGCTGCGGCGCGACCTTTTTATAGTTTTATTTGTCTTTTAAATATGCTTTTTTACGACTTATGTCAGTTGTGTTTCTGTCGCTTGCTCTGTCGGTCTTAATATTGTATTTGTGTTCTTAACCCTTTTGGTGGCAAAAGCCCGCTGCTGGTGTCCACGCCAAGTGGCACGAAATTTTGCAAAATAAAAGCTGTCTAGTGCGGGCCTCTTATGGGTGGTCGTCCTTGTCTAATCAGGTATGCATCTAGCAAGTGTGGATAGATAAGGAACAGTTTGAACGGTTTTATTTACACGCGAAATATGACAACGGCCCGCTGCGGGCTTCCGCCACTTAGCGGTAATTTTGACAGGAGCCCGCTACCGGCTTCTGCCACTTGCCGTACACACCCGCAGCGAGCTTTTGCCACCAAAAGGGCTACATGTGTTTGTGTTATTGTGTTGTGTTGTGTTCTCTGTGGTCGCGGGTGAGCAAAGTAATTGTTTTTAGTTCTTATATTATTAAATTCATATCATTTAACCCGTGTTTCCATCAATTCTCATATAGTCTTCTTATACAGTCCATCACTAGCTATCAATAGGTACTTAACTATAGTGAAGCAAAAGTCTCAGGCTCAGTGTTGGGGTGAGGTGACCCCATAGGTTACTCTTCACCGCGCTGGTTTACAGCCTGCACTTTACACAGCGTACAACTAGACCCGGGTAGGGTGACAGCAACATAAATTAAAACGAATTTTGAAAGCCAAAAAATGTTTGAACTGTAGACTTATTGTAGTTTCTAAGGAAAAACTGAACTCAACCCAATGATATAACTAAACTTGTTAGCCAGAACAACACGTGTAAGGCATATTCAGCTTGAGCGACTCATATGAGTTTTCATGCAATGGCCTAACTCTGAACTCTTCACGAAAACTCCGATCTCAAAAATGGCTGAGCTGGTTTCAACGAAAGTCAGTTATAAATAAACCATAGAAATTAAAGTAGCTCTCTATCGAAAAAAATATTGTACTCGCAGATACACGGATTCAGACCTCAAACTTATAACTAACAAAACGTTTTCCCCATACCGACAAACTTCACAGTAAAGTTATTTTCTCGCCCGAGGTCATTAAAACTGCATTAGTGCGGAGCGATACGATCACGTAATTAAGAGGGTGATGCTGCGAATACAGCAATTGTTGCCCGATTGATAGGGCGGTAATGTACTGTTGTTGTCTTGCGGGTAATTACGAAGCGATTTGGGAGATGACAGTGTTAGGAAATTTATTGTGTGGTATCAGGTTAATTAGATGAAATTTATTTAAACGTGAAAAGTAAACACTGGCCACTAATACCAATTACTGCTCGGAACTTATTAATCTTAAACAATTGACAAACAGCCGTTTATATTCTCATTCGATTCAATTTTCGAATTTCAAAATGAAATTCTAGAACGTCGATTAATCATCCCGCGCTGCGCGAGGCTTTTTCAATTTGAAAGTGATCTGATAATCCAGGAGATGACAGGTGTCAATGAACTTCTGGAATTATTAACATCTTAATGAAAAAGTGGTCAAGTGCAAGCCGGACCCGCACACTTCATGTTGACGTAGGTAAGTACAGTCAGCAGCAGAAGTAGCTAAGCAACCGAAGCGGTCACAATGAACTGCACATCTTATGTTTACTACTCAACACTTATAAAACAGTACCGCGACTGACTGACTGACTGACTAACTGACAGACAAAGCACAGCCTAAACCACTGGACCTAGAGCTTTGAGATTTGGCAAACATACCTTGAGTATCCTAAAGGTGCTCTAAGAAGGGATTTTTTCAAATTCCCACGGGATAGGGAACTAGCCCGATTTTGAAATATTTACGGGGGCAAAGCCGCGGGGTATAAGCTAGTAACAGTAATAGAGCCATGCTTAGATCATTGTGACCGCTTTGGTTGCCTAGCTACTTCTGCTGCTGACTGTACTTGCGCGTAATTCAGAGGGTCGAGCACGACTTTTCGAAACCTGCGTCACGTAAAATCGAATAGTAAACGTTGTCGAATTTGTATGACGTTTGGAACAGCGCCCGCTCGTGAGCGTATTGGAACTCAAATTTAGTATGAGGTTTCTCGATCTCGATACGATAACCGTAACGTTACGCAGCATTCGTAAAGCCGTGCTCGACCCTCAGCAGTCGACGTACATTTATAAATAAATAAATAAATAAATATCATGGGGCAATTTGACACCAATTGACCTAGTCTCAAACTAGGCAAAGCCTGTACTATGGGTACTAGACAACGGATAAACATACTTATATAGATAAATACATACTTATATACATACTAAACATCCAAGACCCGATAATAAATATTCGTATTCATCATACAAACATCTGCCCCGACCGGGATTCGAACCCGGGACCTCAAGCTTCATAGTCAGGGACTCTAACCGATCCGATCGCTCAGACGAATGAGGTAAATCGTTGTACCCAACTACGCTTAGCAGCGTTTGGTAAGCTACGCATCATCTTTTCATCCCTACTGCAGTATCTTAAGACAAACCGATGACGACAGGACATCCTAGTGGTTAAAGGCCTTGACTATGAAGTTTGAGGTCCCGGGTTTGATCGCCTGTCGGGGCACATGTTTGTATGATGAATATTATACGAATGTTCGTTCTCGGGTCTTGGATGTTTAATATGTATATAAGCATGTTTATCAGTTGTCTAGTACCCACAGTACAGGCTTTGCCTAGTTAGGGACTAGGTCAATTGGTGTCAATTGTCCCATGATATTTATTTATTTATATTTTCGCACAAATACCGCAGTGTCTCAAGACAAAAGTCTTTAACCAGTGTGTGTTGTCAGTGATGACGTATGGAACTGAGACGTGGTCCCTTACAGTGGGCCTCATAGTAATAAGGCTCAAGATCGCACAAAAGGCAGTGAAAAAAAGCTATGCTTGCAGTATCCCTGCGAGATTGAATCAGAAATGAGGAGATCCGTAGAAGAACTACAGTTAGGTACCGATATAGCTCAGCAAATTGTACACCTTAAGTTTGCTCGCAGTGATGACCGTTGGGATCAGAAGGTTCTCGAATGGCGTCCGCGGACCGGGAGACGAGCTGTCGGTAGGCCTTCAACAAGATGGAGCGACGACCTGGTAAAGATCGCGGGACTGCGGTGGATGCGGAAGCTCAAAACCGGTCTGAGTGGAGAGCTTTGGGAGAGGCCTATGTCCAGCAGTGGACATCTTTCGGCTGACATTTGATGATGATGATGATGCATCGAAACAGGTCCATCCGTATCCATACATAGATACACCATGTCAAACTTAGAACCCTCATTTTGGGTCGGCGGTTAAAAACAATATACTGACGGCTTACGCTTTCAGTTTCGCCGGGCTATAGCAACTTAATATACCCTCGCAAATTGCCACATTACTGTGCAGCGGTCCGAAATGCTTTTATTTAGCCGCAGGTCGACACAAAACACTTACACAATACAGATCCTGTAATATTACTGCCAGGTCCACAGTGCACAGAATATTAAAACAACATAACCAACTTCGTTTATTTCAACACTAGAAATTTGACGTCAAATTCGCACAAGTTACTATTTATTTTTTTCCAATTCGTCTTCGAATTGCCGAAAAACGTGTGTGGTAATTTGACCGTTAATGCTACTTAAAATAAATGGAGTATACTTACCGTGGGATTCAGTAATTCACATTATGTCAGTTGAGTGCAGCCCAACTTTTTTCGGACTACTCTGCTTGCTCTTTTCAGTGCCCTAAGCACGACTTGTCGAATCCTGCGTCACGTAAAATCGAATAGTAAACTATGACGAGTTTGTAAGACGTTTGGAACAGCGCCCGCCCGTGAGCGTAGTTGGAACAAAAATTTAGTATAAGGTTTCTCGATCTCGATACGATAACCGTAACGTAACGCAGGATTCGACAAGTCGTGCTTAGGGCATTGGGAACACAAGCTACGGTAGTAGCGAAACAAACACTGCCCTTCAACGCTCTTCTCGCACGGCTACTCGGTACAACGGAAAGTGGAGCAAAACTACCATCGTTTTCGTCATCATTCGTATTATTGTCAAAAGTACACTAATCAAATTTCTTGAGAAACAATTCGAACAATACTTGACTGCTGTATTCGTACGTGAGCGATCCGTTTATTTTACTATGATTGAAGAGTTTACCTCACCTCACCTCAAAAACGCTGCTTTTCTTTATAAATTGCCGAAACATAACCTACGCTGCGAGCGAAATATTATTTCTAAGTATATCATTAATATTATATGAGTTCTCGGGAAAATCGCGTGTGGTAGGAGCTTGTGCGAGGTCCGTCCGGATCGCCACCACCATCTTACTCGCTAATGCTGCCGCTAAGCAGCAGTGATTGCACTGTTGTGTTCCGGTGCAGAGAGTAAGACAGTCGGTGTAATTACGGGCACAAGAGGCATTTCATCTTAGCTCTCTAGGTTGGCAACGCATCTGCAAACCCTCGGGTGTTGCGGGTGTCTATGAGCAGTGGTGATCACTTACCATCAGGTGACCCACTTGCTCGTTGTATAAAAAAAAATTGGTTCAGCCATTACATTTTGTAATAAAAATGTCAGGAGAATTTTGTCAAGCTCAAACCAAAACGTAAGAACCCGTTGATGTCTTGAGAGGGTCGAGCACGAGTTTTTGAATCCTGTGTAACGTTACGGTTATCGTATCGAGATCGAGAAACCTCATACAAAATGGGTGCCGTACCTACGGAGGGCGCTACAAAATTTAATACAATACATTCTTTTTCTTTGGGCAGTCGTGTAAAAAAGACGGCACCCGACTGCTCAAAAAATGGCACCAGACTGCTCAAAAGACGGCACCCGACTGCTCAAAAGACGGCACCCGACTGCTCAAAAGACGGCACCCGACTGCTCAAAAGACGGCACCCGACTGCTCAAAAGACGGCACCCGACTGCTCAAAAAATGGCACCAGACTGCTCAAAAGACGGCACCCGACTGCTCAAAAGACGGCACCCGACTGCTCAAAAGACGGCACCCGACTGCTCAAAAGACGGCACCCGACTGCTCAAAAGATGGCACCCGACTGCTCAAAAGACGGCACCCGACTGCTCAAAAGACGGCACCCGACTGCTCAAAAGATGGCACCCGACTGCTCAAAAGACGGCACCCGACTGCTCAAAAGACGACACCCGACTGCTCAAAAGTTAACATAGGTAGTTCCTAATTAAAGGACCAGGCCCAGAAATTTGTTTTTTTTTTTTACTTTTTACAGGTTTTCTTTATGGCGGGGTTTTTTTTTTATTTATGAGTAAGTGGTAGTCTAGTGGTTTGACCTAAGGGCGTCACAGGCAGAGGGTCATGGGTTTGAATCCGAGCTCGCACCTCTGAGTATTTCGGAATCTTATGCAAAATTAAGAATAAGAATATATTTATTTAAACAGTTAACTTACAATTACAATTTATGACAGAATTACATGTTGTAATAAATACAGCACTGCGACAGATTACTAACATACATTTCCCCGTATCACCTGCACTAGGCTATGCCTGTACCGCAGAGTGACACAATTACATTTTGCATAATAACATCATGAGCTTTTCTAAGCAATTTAATGGTGAGTGTGAAGGTCCCAATCCGCACTGGGCCCGCGTGGGAACTATAGCCCAGTTGTGCCCAACTGTAGGATGTCGTTGAATAGACTGATGATGATCCGTTTATTTCTCTAAGATTTGTAGCAGTTTTATCAAAGCTGTTATGTTACTGTCTCAATTAATATATCTGGCGACTGTGGTCGAGCGACAGTAGTGCATTTGTGGGATGCTGCATTTTTGCGGTTGCAAGACTGGTTTATATCTAACTAGTTTATTGTAACCTAGGCTTTATCCGCTTTAGAATTGCCATGTTTTCGGTTTATAGAATCTTTATTTCCCATTAAAAACTATTTTTCGCTTACATGAGAACTTAATATCTCAGATAGAGAGAGAGAGAGAGAGAGAAACATTTATTCACATACATAGAAAAAAAAACAATGCACTTGAAAAAGAGAAAAAAAAAGATACAACAGAACATAACATCTTATTAACAAAATTGTTGTACCGAACCATGTGAAATGGGCCCCACTCAGCATTATGTTGCGGCAAGCCGCAACGCTGTTTTTCTGCAGGGCCCATTTTAAACTAAATAGATAATAGATAGGTATTTGTGGTTTACGTATGTTTTACGCTGAATTAGTTTATTATAGTTAGATAAACGGATCACTCGTGGTATAATGTCAGTCGAGTGTAGTCCTTCCTCAGAGGGTCTAGCACGAATTGTCGAATCCTGCGTAACGTTACGGTTACCGTATCGAGATCGAGAAACCTCATACTAAATTTTTGTTCCAAATACGCTCACGGGCGGGCGCTGTTCCAAACGTCATACAAACTCGCTAACGTTTATTCGGTTTTACGTGACGCGGGATTCGAAAAGTCGTGCTCGACCCTCTGATGTCCAGCCGTTCTCCTCTACATGTTACATTTCTCAACCGGTTCTCGTGAAATTTTGTGAGTAGGTTCGCAAAGTAAATAGGTTTTTGTCGATTCGGTTTTTGGACATTTTTGTTAAGAATAAAAAACGAAAAATGTCCAAAATTTACCCGATCGTGTGAAATTACGTAATCAGGTTCTATTATGGTAGCTTTTTGTATATTCGTTTTTGGATTTATTTTTAAGAAAAAAACAAACGGAAAAATGACAAAAATGAGGTCGCGAGGTCTACACAGGCCCCTGTTTCACCATCTTTACAATTGTCAGTTTTATATGACAACCCGACCTACATTTCTTTGACAATATGAAGCGCGCTAAAACAAAAGCTCTTCAAGTCACCAGTTGACACCGATTGTCATTGAAAACTGACAATTGTAAAGATGGTGAAATAAGGCCCAGCTGTTAGACCCACTAGTAATAACTTGTTTTTAATTCCATGATCCTTTCTCCAGTTGCCATGGCGTTGAACCGTCGACAAAGAGATATTAATAAATAAAAATGTTACCGCCAACTTTATTCGATGTCGCTTCGCTTTCTATTATATTTCTCGTAACAAGACTTAGCAAGCAGTCCCCGAACGAACTGAGAATTCCTGTCACCCAACACAGCAGATTCGTCACAGCGCGACCACTTTTTATTATATTTTACGCAACAAGACGTAGCAAGCAGTCCCCGAACGAACTGAGAATTCCTGTCACCCGACGCAGCAGATTCGTCACAGCGTGACCACTTTTTATTATATTTTAAGCAACAAGACGTAGCAAGCAGTCCCCGAACGAACTGAGAATTCCTGTCACCCGACACAGCAGATTCGTCACAGCGCAACCACTTTTTATTATATTTTACGTATCAGGGCCTTTTTTATTTACAAAAAGTGACAAATGTCAGGTTACGTTGCCAATTCGATCTACATTTCATAGCCAAATATAAAATACCTACACCGAATTGTCATGGTAAACTGACAATTTTAATGTTTATGAACTAGTGGCTCTGCGAACTGTGTAGTCGCGAGCTCTTTTTTGCTTTTTTTTCGATATATTTTTTAATGTCCAAAAACTGCTCTAAAATTTCACGAGAATCGGTTAAGATAGAGAACAGACAATAATTACTTACATTAAGAAAGCATTGTTGTTGAAGCTGAAATGGAAAGAAGAAAAGAGAACTATAAAACTGACCAAACCAAAAACTCTTCAAGCCAAAATATGCACCGAATCGTTGTTAACCGACAGTGGGTATAGACACAGTAGAAAATCCTTTCCCATTGGCCAGGCAAAAATCAATCTTATGACAATGTCATAAGCATTTTGACAGGGGAAATCTTTTCTCATTTTAACCATAACTGACATTAATTTTGTCGCTTTGGTGAAGTTGGAGCAAATTGTCAATGCCACTCGTCCAATATGTCGATCGAGAATTTTTCATTGGACTCAATGATGGCCCAGATGCCACTCGACTAACGCGTGGAACGAGAAATCAGTGATACCATGTGTGGAGTCGGAGCCATGCAAGAGCTATGGCTAGTCAAAAATCCGCTATGATCGCTTAGTGTCAAGTGAGATCCATCTGTCATTCTTTCTCCACCAATGAGAGACAAGCTAACCCCCGACGAAAAAGTTTGAACTGTGTATCTGTGTATCTGCGTATCTGTATATGATTTCGATGCGGTTTTTCTTAATCGAAAGCTAGTTTGATCGAGATGGTTCTTAGCTAAGACTCATTAAAATCGGTAATCCGTTTTTGAAATATTGAACTTTAAAACGACAATGTCGGGGGTTTTTCAACTTTTCTAAGTTATAATATAAAGTAAATATTCTGCGACTAACTGTTCTGTGCGAAGACGTTTATAGCTCAGTTTACTGCCCTGTTTATACGAAATAAACTCTGGAACTGCATCCGAGCAGACTTATTAGAACTCTACGAGCGGAAACTTATTTCTACTTTAAAACAAAATTGGTATAGTCATACATCAGAATTGCTCGCACGAGTAAAATGCTGAATATGCTAATTTAAATTTTTGTTGTCTTAGTCTACTGTTACTCATTTTCTCTTCTTAAGTTGAAAGTACGTCCGTATCGCTACCACCATCTTACTGCCACTAAATCTAAATTAAGCCTGAAAATTTCGTGATTTTACGGCCACCAAAAGTTCTCCCCCCAACTTACCAGGTTACAAACTTAGATTTGGCATACCCACACAATACCAAACGATGCCAGAAAAAACATTAATAATATTTTGCCGCAAATAAAGCAAACTAAAAACTCGTATATAATTTGGTTAAAACATCAGGCACAAAGAAACAGGTTCTCCCCGGTTTGCCCGAATTTCACTTGCCATGATGTTCATTTAGATTTAGACGACCGAATGGCCTAATGGTTAGAGACCCTGACTATGAAGCTTGAGGTCCCGGGTTCGATCGGGGCAGATGTTTGTATGATGAATACAGTTTGTTCTAAAATCTTGGATATTTAATATGTATAAGTAATGTATTTATCTTCAAAATTATGTTTATCCGTTGTCCAGTTGTCATAGAACAGGCTTTGCCTAGTTTGGGACTAGGTCAATTTATAATATTATTATGAAACCACGAACTATTTAGAATCGTTGTAAAACCTAACCTAACCTATTGGGTTCTATTACGTGGATAGTACTGAAAAAATCCTCCTGCGAAGCAATTCAATGGTGTGTGTGAAGTTCCCAATCCGCACTGGGCCCGCGTGGCAACTACAGCCCAAGCCCTCTCATTCTGAGAGGAGGCCTGTGCCCAGCAGTAGGACGTAAATAGGCTGATGATGATGATGACGACTGAAAAAATACTTGAAAGGTTTACGGTTTCAGCAAAAATGGATTTCGAGCAAATGAATATTATGGCATAATGATACGGTTATGGCAAATGAAATTCGAGCAACCGAGGTGATCCGGGTTTATAGCTAGGTATACTAGCTTTCGCCCGCGGCTTCGCTCCCGTGGCAGAACTCTCTGGGTATTCCACACAATCCCTCCCTATCGTAACTTTACAAACAACGTTTTTCCCTACAAACTGCCACCCCTATTTTCGCCCTTAAAGGATGAAGCTTCCAAAAACGGTGAAAGACGTGTTTATTTTGAAAGTGATATTAACCAAGTTTCATGATCGTAGTCTTGAAAAAATTACGATTTCCCATACAAACTTTCACCTCCGTTTTCACTCCCTTAGGAATGGAATTGACGGCCGGATAGCCTAGTGGCTAGAGACCCTGACTATGAAGCTTGAGGTCCCGGGTTCGAATCCCGGTCGGGGCAGATGTTTGTATGATGAATACGAATGTTTGTTCTTGGGTCTTGGATGTTTAATATGTATTATGTAATTTGGAACTAGGTCAATTGGTGTCAATTGTCCCATGATATTTATTTATTTATAATTTCAAAAATTCCCCCCTTGTCTCTGGTGTACTGTAAAGACAGAGGCCGCTCATTGTTTGATGATTGTGTTCGTTATTTAAAAATACGAATGCAAAGTGTCTAAAAAGACACAAAACAAGAATGACACTCTCACAATATGCTTTCATATGAAAAGTCATGTTTTCGTTCATATTGAAAAAAAAAGACAATAAAAATCATTTAAAAAACAAGTGTAATTCCCTCTTCTTACGCCTCTCGCAGCTTGAACCACTAGAGCTACATCCACCCAACGGTCATGTCTAAATAGGCACCAGCTCACAGTACGTTATAAAAGAAACCCTCATGCTAAATTTCAGCTTTCTAGGTTCAGTACTTTGGGCTGGGCATTGATCAGTCAGTCATATATATAATAGGTATAAAGAAATAGTACAATACTACAGAGGCCGGCAACCCCTTTTCACGCCGAGGTGTGTATAGTGCTTTTCTCAAACATGCAATGAAATAAATAAGAAACAAAAATACGTCAGACGTGGCTGTATGGACTTAGTATCCCTTGCCTGTCCCTTATTGGAGAAATTAATTAAAAAAAGTTGTCAACTTTGCCGCCAAAATGATTTGGTAACTTTTTTTTCGCGGTTTGAGTAGACATTTTTACAGCTAATATTTAAATGAAAATATTTCAAATGTGTATTTCTGTAATTAAATTTGCTATCTAAAATTATTGGAATTTGTTAATAATGTGTTATTAGCTATGTCCATGTCGATTTTGTATAAATAAATATTGTTTTTTTTAATGAGCGTAGTGGCCGAATGTCATTATAACGAACCAAAAAGCAAATATGGCTTATGGTTTTTTTTTAATAGCTGAACGCCTTGATGCTGTGTCACAAACATAGTGAAATGAAAATTAAAAAAAGAGCATCTTGCCGGTCTAAGCCGGAAGGTTTGTATGAAATTCCATTTCCTATACACCTCGCCAAACCACGCCGGCAACGCGATACATCCCGGCCGGTTTTGTGGAACGTAACGTCAATATTTCATTGCATATTTGAGAAAAGATAAATTGTGTACCCCAGTTACACGACAGTATGAGATAATTAGTTATTCAATAAACTAATCTATCATTTTAGCGCCTGCTTCACATTAATGGATCGTAATCGCTTTGCACACATTGAAACACGATGTCTTTATTATATTTGAATAACAAGTGAGTGTGTATTTTAGGTTTGGAGCAAGGGTGAATAATTACAAGGATCACTATGAGAAAAATCATGGGTAATCTGCGGTATCTTACCATCTTTCATGATTATCTTAACATGCTACTATAGTTATTCTCGAGGTTGTACGCGGTAAGTGCCAACTCAAAGGAAGCTGGTTGTATGTAGGATACGACAGGAAGGTCCTTAAGCTGAAGCTAAAAGGGAAGTCAAGATTGTGTGCAGCTTTTAGAGAACTCGGAAGAGACTTCTTTTAACGACCACTGGATAGCCTAGCAGTCAGAGTACCTGACTACTACCTACATTATGAAGCTGACTTGAGGTTCCCGGTCAGGGCAGACATGTATGTAAGTACATGTATGTTTATATCATTGCATATACTTACAAATAAAATACTGATGTTAATTATTTGATGGTTAATGTGAATGTTCGTTCTGGAGTCTTGGATGTTTAATTATGCAATTTATCAATATAAAGTATGTTTCTAGTATTCGGCTTCTAGTATCCAAAGTACAGGCTTTGCCAAGTTTGGGACTAAGATAAATTGACAATTGACGCATGCCATTTATTTATTTATTTTGTACTCTCGAAAAACTTTAATAGACAAACACAAAGATGCTGTTCTGTTTAATTCACCAGTTCTATTTACTATACTTACCTTCTTCTAACTTTTTCTTCTTTTTTTAGCAATATCGACATGCCCCGTGAAAACTTGGCGGGCGTTTTTAGGGTTCCGTACCACAAAAGGAAAAACGGAACCCTTAGTTGTTCGTCTGTCTACCTGTCTGGTTGTTTGGTCAAGACCCTTTTTTTCTGGAACGTTTGGGGGTAGCAAGCTGAAATTAATTTATAATACTCGGCCCTGTATTCCCTTAAAGTTATGAGAAAATGAAACTTCTAAGCCAACGCAATCGAAAGATAGAGTTAAAAAGAATGTTTCCATACAAATCGCCGTGGAATTAAAAACCTACAAGGTATTTCTACCTGTCCTAGAAACTTGAAATTTGGTATGTAGGTTAGGTACCTTTGTACAACCAATCAGAAAAATCAATTTTTTTTGAATATTTATGCCTGTAAATGTCAATGACCAATAAAAAATGATCCCACAGTGCGTACATTTTGCTTAGGAGCAGCGCTCTGCTAACACTAGACAACTATCGGGGAAAGCTCTTCCTTTCTCCTCGTGATAAACAAACTGTTTACGTACCTGTAATTGTTTATTTGTTTTTTTTTTTACCTACAAAGCACGAATTCTCAGTGCGTAAGTCCGACTCGCACTTGGCCGGTTTTTTATTAAGATACCCCACTCGCCCCCGCCTCCCCTATCACATACGTTCTATTTCCGCACCGGCCCACTTCGCCCCTCATTCCTCCTGTTTACCCGGCTAATTGCCGAGTTCTTTCGAAGCGGAAAATCAATTCCAAAAATTGCTTAAGCTCTTTTACAGGGTGTGCATTCTTCTCGCATCGGGAAATTATGTTTCATAATATACACACGCTATAGGTAAATGTTATGTTGTTTGTGTAGAGAGCTCAGTGATTTTAATTGAACAGGTTAATAGACTTGTGCCTGAGGGTCGAGCACGACTTTTCGAATCCTGCGTCACGTAAAATCGATTAGTAAACGTTGTCGAGTTTGTATGACGTTTGGAACAGCGCCCGCCCGTGAGCGTATTTGGAACTAAAATTTAGTACGAGGTTTCTCGATCTCGATACGATAACCGTAACGTTACGCAGGATTCGACCAGTCGTGCTCGACCCACTGCTCGGTCTTTAAAGGGAGCGCTCCGATCTCGTTCAATCGGTGAAAGGAACTAGTTTGATCTTTTAGTTCCTTTAGTTCAGTGAACGAATTGAAACTGTTTAGATCTGTGATGGACACGAAACGGAATGATAGTTGTTCATCTCACTCGCACTTGCTCTAGAGACACTTTGAACGAGCGCTATTTATCTCGCTCGCACCGCGGCCGCGCTGCGTTGCCCTGCTCGGTCACTCTCACTCGCTCCATTTCGTTCACGCGATTCATCCACTCCTCTCCTCTACCTACTGAACTAAAGGACCGAAGACCGATTCAAATCGTGCGAAAGGATTTAGTTCCTTTCGGTCCGCGACGGGAATTCATTCCTAACAGTTCTTAGTTCCTGACCGACTCAAGCCTAGAGGTCAGCAGGTTTACGATTTTAAATTATAATTTAGTGATTTCAAACTCTGTATAGAACAGTTGTTATAATAAGTCTGTACGGGCCGGACTGTAGGGACCCGCACTTTTTGGGGTTGAAAATAAAACGCGATGCTTTTGGCTTCTGATCGGATCCGTGGAAGAGGTTGTTTCCTGAGAGATGGCTGGCTGACGACTGTGAGAAGACTCCGAGACGACTGACTACCCGGCGCCGCGCGGGCTCTATTTATACTGCTCGGGCGAGCGCGGGGGCCCGGGGCGCCGGGTTCGTCTGTCTATCTCACACTCGGGCGAGCGCGGGGGCCGGGGCCGGATCCGATACCATTTTATTGTTTTCTCTTTCTATTATTATATATTTACATTGTTATGCTTAGGTTTATTAATCAACATCTATACATTAGTTAACAATATTTACCTATAATTGTGCCTATTTTACTATATAACATTTATCTGTCTATTATAATATGATCTTAACCTATAACTATGAACTAAATTGTGGACTGCGCTGTCCCGCACAAAGTCATTCCTCTTTGAACAGTATAAGTACAACTAGGTAAGCGGCTTAACTCAAAGGAGTTAAATATCCATGAACAGTTTATAAATTGAATAGCGATTTGTTAAAGACATCATGTACACTTGAACTATTTTGCTTTGAATAGATAAGTCGTAATCGTGTACCTACTTTCTGCCCTGGTCATTGCAGAGAATTGTGCAAAATGGCTCAAGTTAGATTTAACTCCGTCAAAAGACACGTTTTATTTGTTATCCTAACTAATGTTATAAATGCGAAAGTAACTCTGTCTCTCTGTCTGTCTGTTTGTTACCACTTCACGAGAAAACCGTTGCACCAATCTAGAAAAAAATTGGAATATTTCAGTATCAAGAACCAGAAGACATGCATTTGTCGCTTATACGTGTCTATCTTACACTTGCGGTCGCTGAATCACCGAAAAACCACTGACCGAATTTCATTTGTCCAAAATTTTCATTTGTCCGAATGCATTTTTTTCTGAAACAGTAAATATTTCAGGATTTTGATAAAACAAACCTGAAATAAATCCTGAAGTATCTACACACACACATCGTTCGGTGCAATCCTATTATTTTTAAATAAGATAGGTACTGTTTTATTTTTCTGTATTGTGTCGAATGTCTGTGAATAAATCTCTCTCTCAAATATTTACAGTTTCAGATAAAATGCATTCGGACAAATAAAATTAGGTCAATTGGTTTTTAGTGTTTGAAATAGGTTACCGTTTTAAATGACTCGAATCCAACCTTTGCTTGCTACCTGTCGATGGGAGAATAGCGAGTCATCCACAGATAGCAAATTATTCGTTAATTTAGTAAAAAAATTCGTCAGGAGATACAATACAATACAATACAATACAAATATTCTTATTATTATTATTGTTATTATTGTCGGTAGATGGAGCGACGACCTAGTAAAGATCGCTGGACCGCGGTGGATGCGGAAAGCACAAGACCGGCCTGAGTGGAGAGCCGCGGGGGAGGCCTATGTTCAGCAGTGGACGTCTTTCGGCTGACATGATGATGATGATGATGACAAATATTCTTTATTGAAAACCACAAAACAGTACAAGGAGATTACAGAAAAACAGGTATAGTAGACAATAGGCGGTCTTATCGCTTAAACAAAATAAGAGATCTGTAGATTGAATGTTGGGAACGGCTGTAAGACACAAACACAGGTTTCTGTCGAATTCTACTCGCCATAAGTTTTAAAGTCATAATTACCTTTGACATTTCAATATTTCCCCTTCAGCCGGGGGTGGTAGAAAACACGTTAATTGCCAATTAAATGTAATTGCCAGCTGTTACGGCTCGATGCAAGCGCAAAAAAAATTACTCGATTCCATCTATGGCTGCCTGCTAAAGCAAATTCTTTGCGAATAGTTTTTAAAGGCACTGGTAGAACTGCGAGAAAAACTGTTACGGAAAATTATTATGATAAAATGCTTTGAACTATATAATTTAATAATATGAATTTACTTTTGCATACGTATTTGTTAAGTTTCCTCAAAACGTCTTGAATATTGATAACCTGTAACTAATATTACGAAGTGAGTTTGTCTGTCACATTTTTACCAATTTGGATAAAGTTGGGTAGAGATGGATGGAACCTAGGAGAAGGACATTGGCTACACTTTACCCCTGAAAATTGCATAGCACCCGAGGAATAAGGAATTCCGAAACCTACTCCAATAAAGTCATATAGCAACAGTTAATAAAAAATCTTAAAGTCTCACACACATACAACACTTTAAGGGTATGTTTGGCTTAACGAAAGTATTTTTCATTGAATATTTTCATAACTTTACAATTTTTTTTCGGCAAGAATAATAGCTCTTTAAAAAATTCGCCCTACCGTACCGAAGAAAATTGCGTCATGCTTATCAATAAAAATCGGATGCCAAGAAACGTGCGACTAGAAACCAAAAATACATTTGGGTAAGTACATTAAGTACATCAATTCATTAGACTCTAAGGCGCTTAAAGACATAGTGTAAGCACTAACACCCTGTTGAAAGCAATCACTTAATTAGTGATGTCACACAATCTATATTAAGTACCTATTATACAATGTTCTATAGTTCCAGTGTTGTCATGACATTGCCCATGAAAACGCGTATCATGGACGCTTACGACACCCTAACCAGATTAAACTATATCCTAAAAATCTTCACCCTTCACAACATCTACCGCAAAAATGTCCTAACCGCAACAAAGCGGCCTTACTTCAAGATGACATTCATTCTCCTTTGCTTCGGTCTTATGTACTTGTACAATATGTACTACCATTTTTTCATTGAGGAGTTCTCAGGCGTGAATCTATCCGTGAAAATCACTGAGACGTTAAGCAGTATCTTCGGCTATTTGCAATACGTTATAGATTTGTATTTCGTTTACAAGTACGGGGGAGAGAGTTGCATCGCTTACTACGAAACTTACGACGATATAGACAAGTATTTTGAGATGAAATATCATCGAGAGATTAAAAGGAAAGTGTTCTCATCTGTTGTGATGTTCTTAACCCTCTGGTTGGTGGCTTCTGTGAGCGACTACACTGCATGGTTCCAAAGTTTTGGCTGGGAAAGCCCTACCACATACATAGTCGCATACTTCACTTTTCTTATTCGTCTGCTGACCATTTTGGAGTTGAACTCCCATTCTATGCACATTGGGTATAGATTGAAGACTATTGCGGATGTGGTAAGGGATCATTTTTCGCTGGCTGAGGATTTGTCGTCTCGTGTCAAAGTGGCTAAGGTCGTTGACATTAAGAGTGTAGTAAGGATTGTCCCGTTAAAGACAAGGGATGAAAGTGACATAATGAGGCTGGGAAGTTATTACTTGCTGTTGAGTCAGCAGGTTACGTTTTTGAATAACTTCTTCGGTGTACGGGTAAGTATTTTTTATGTATCTAGCTGGCCCCGCGAACTTCATACCGCCTAACAGTGTACATTACCGCAGACCATACATTTGTATATTAAACTGTCCTTGGTTTTCTCGGCCGATCACTTTTTGATAGTCAAAAGCCAGTTTAACGAACAAATAAATGTAAGGTTTGAAGTGGTATACCAAAAGACAGTATTGAAGAAGAAGAAAGAAGAAACATATATTTATTAGAAACTAATTCGACACATACTCATACAGTTAAAAACAAATCAATAATCAACAATAACCAGACAATGCAAACACTATTAACTAACAAAGACAGCTTAGAAACTAACGATTAAAAATATGTGCCGAATAGCACTAAAAGGGTCACCCTCAGCATGATGCTGCGGCAAGCCGCAGCGCTGGTTTTCAGTGTGACCCTTCCACCTAAAAACTAAGCCTTAAAACTAAGTATGCCGCGACGACACGAACGTCAGAGGCAGACGTGAACTGATTATCAAAAATAATAATAATAACAAAAACGAAAACAGAAATAAAAAACTTTCAGCTTAATAAATACCCATCCACCAAGAATGTATGGCAACACCTGCGTGGTCTCACTCATTGCTCAATTTGCTAGGTAATTTTTGTCGTGAATGCCTAGTTAGTCAGTTTTTCGTACTAATTAACACTGTTCCATTTAGGTACTTCGCAAACTATTATTGTGACGTCATTGCGATAAAAATCCGGAGTCTACATATGGCTCATGGCACATACTTAGTGAAAATGCGCTGCGACTAAAATGACAATTTTCATTTCAGATACTGCTGCATTGTCTGTTCACGCTGTCACAAATGATATCATTCGTCAACGTCATGGCTAGAGTGTTTGCAGGATCGATGGTACCGTTTCGTCGTCATGATTCAATTTGCAACCAATTTTACTAGTTCGGTTTTAGGCGTAATGAGCCTGACAAGGATTATAAAATCCCTATTTAACCATCTTTACAATTGTCAGTTTTATATGGCAATTCGAACCAAACTTCTTTGTCAATATGACGCGGGCCAAAACAAAAGCTCTTCAAGTCAGCAGTTGACACCGAATTGTCATTGAAAACTGACAATTGTAAAATTGGTGAAATAGGGGCCTGGATGTCATATTTATTTTATTACGCCCCCCACCTCCTACTGGATTCAACCCCTCTTCTTCGGTTGCACAATAAACCATTAATTTCGTATGGTGTACTTTTTAAAGTGAAACTAGCTACATAATGGATAAATGATCTTTACCTAGTGTCGCACGATTGTATTCTAATGTAATAATTATGAATGCAATTACCTCCAAGTACTTTCTCTTAAGTAATTCGTGTTTGTCAATTTAAATTTAAACAAAAACTTTTTATTAATAATATGCTATGCATGTTCAAGTCCAATCTTGCAAGATAGTACAGTCTGAGTAGAAGTTGAGTAGAAGTACAGTCTGAGAAAAAAAAACTTGTATTAAAAATGGTTTCTTCTTCACAGGTTTTTTTTATTCATTAATATTGTTATTATTACAGTACACCCTCTACAACTCCGGTTGCTACCCAGCAGTGACCAGTTTCCTCCGCCTTCTGCTTTGCGCAGCGGTGCTGATGAGCATGGTCTACCGCTGTGAGCAGAGTGGCCGCCAGAGTGGACACGTCATCAGCGCTCTTGACGATGCACTGGTCAATAAGAAGACCAGTAAGTGGATTGACAGATTCCTGCCGATTGTCAACTGCAACTAGCGCTGGGGCAGGTCCGCACAATGTCGTCATCATCATTACCACAATGAGAGGGCTTGGGCTATAATTCCAACTCTGGCCAAGTGCGGATTGGGAACTTCACAAATTTTATTGTTACGCAGTAGTGTGAAGGTTTCCTCAAAATGCTTTCCTCCATCGAAAAGGTCATGGTAATTACTGCGCAATGATGAGCATGGACGAAATGAAAAGAAAAAATAAGTAGAGAAGGTTGAGCTGCAAGGAGTCACAGACAGATTATCATCATCATGTCAGCCAAAAGACGTCCACTGCTGGCCGGCGGCCTCCCCTAAGGCTCTCCACTCTGACCGGTCTTGTGGTTTCCGCGTCCACCGCGGTCCCGCGATCCTTACCAGGTCGTCGCTCCATCTTGTCGGAGGCCTGCCGACAGCTCGTCTTCCGACACACGCAGACAGACAGATACACAGATACACAGGACAAACTTATAACACCCCTTTTTGCGTCGGGGGTTAAAATTGATTAGGTATTATAAAATATTAATGTCTGTCTCTAGGTTCGGAAGTACACTCCTCGCTGCAGCAGCTCCGCACCCTGGTGACCACAAGGCCTATCCGTTTCCATGCGGCTAACTTCTTCAACCTGGATTCTACTCTTATTTTGTCTACTGCATCTGTAGTCGCCACTTACGCTGTCATTTTGCTTCAGACTACTTCTTAAAATTGTTTGAATTTTGCTAAGCATCCGATGGCCGTCTGTCCATACGTCCGCCGTTCAGAGGCTGTGTCTTCAGAGCGCCTAGTGTAATCGCTGACCAGGCCAAGAAATACTTCTCGATCGCGCTCGCGTTTAACAATTCTCATACTATTTGACACTTTAACGCAAACGCGATCGAGATGTATTTTGTGCTTTTTGATTACACTGAGCGTCTAGTGTAATCGCCGGCCAGGCCAAGAAATACCTCTCGATCGCGTTCGCGTTTAACAATTCTCATACTATTTGACACTTTAATGCAAACGCGATCGAGACGTTTTTTTTGCTATTGATAACACTAGACGCTCAAAACCATATTAATAGCTAGATAGTTCAAATTATAACAGAATATTATGTATTATCATGGGCGCTTATCAACAAAGTAATAAAAATAAAAGGGTTCCACATACAAATAAGGTTTTTTTTTAAATGGCTTGGTCTAAATAATGGTAATAACTGCTGTAAGAACAAACAATAAAAATAAATTTATAATGAATGAAGTTGTGTGAGGTTAATAAATAGTGTTTTTCGGAATATTATTATTTATTTGGCGAAGTGTATAACATATTTTTAATAAACTCACCGAAACATAAATACACAGAAAAAAACCAGAAAAATACCAACCCCGGGATTCGAACCCGGAACCTCGACACTCCGGGTTGCGTGCCCACCCTTACACCAGAATTGGTATTTACCAAATAATTTAAAGTGAGTTTATTAAAAATATAATTGATACTCACGGGAAGACCGTAAAAATAAAAAATAATTGGAAAAAATAATAAAAAAAAAGATTTTCCGATTGAGATCATGAAGTGTATAATGTAAATTATGCACCAATACTATACTCTTATTTTACTTGCATGAAATTTGCGCCAAGGTCTTATAATAAGTCCGTTATATTTGGTGTGTTACTGGTTATTTTAATTATGTCGAAACAGACTGCAATTGTTTAGCAAGCATTTATTAATTCCATTAACACCCGTTTCATCGTTTAAGTATTGCGTATAGCAACTTTCAAGAAACGTATTTAAGCGGAAAACTTGCTTGAGAAAAAAAACCGGCCAAGTGCAAGTCGGACTCGCGCACGAGGGTTCCGTAGAAAGATTTTAACGCTTTTCCCCAGTGTTTTAAACAGTCCGGTGTTAGCAGAGCCCTGCTCTTAAGCAAAATGTACGCAGTGTGGGGTCAACTTATATTGGTCTGTGAGACAGACGTAAAATTTTAAGATTTTGAGACTTTTTGGAGTGGTTGTTCTATAAGAGCTACCTTCATACCAAATTTCAAGTTTCTAGGACAACTGGAAGTACCCTTTAGGTTTTCGGACTTCGGAAATTTGTATGGAAATAGCCCTTTTTAATGACTGTATCTTTTGATTGCGTTGACTTAGAAGGTTGATTTTTCACAGCTTCAAGGGACCGCAGGCTTGAGTATTTGATATTAATTTCAGCATGCTACCTTCACGCGTTCCAGAGAAAAACGGTCTTGACAGACAGACAGACAGACGGACTACAAAGTCATCCTATAAGGGTTCCGTTCTTTCCTTTTGAGGTACGGAACCCTAAAAACACATCGCAAGTATTTTTAACGTATCTCTCTGATCTGTTTTACTGCATAACGGTTATTTTTATTGACAAGAATGAAGTGTCGTCCATACAACCTTTTTATGATCACAGGAAAGCGATAAAATTATATTTTTAGAGTTTCGTGATTCATCTATCGCGATAGGATAAAAAATAAAAGGACAAAATTATTTATCAACAAAAACCCGACTGCAAAAATAGAAACTAAAAAGATAAAAACTAGCTCATTATAAGTACTTTATACATAGTTAGTTTGAATATTATAAGGAGTGCAGGCGGGGGCATGTTACAGCCGTTTCGTCATTTTTGTTTGCCCCCGCCTGCACTCCTTATAATATTCAAACTAACTATGTTTAAAGTACTTATAATGAGCTAGTTTTTTCTCGTTGTTTAAAGCCTTTTTATCATTTAAACTGAAAATGTTTGCGAACCAACTTTAAACAGTTACAGAACCTAAATGGTCGCTCAAAATGAAAAATGATGAAAGAAATCTAAAGTTGATTTTCAAATACCTTTAGCTACTTCTGCTGCTGACTGTACGAGCCCGGATTCGAAAATCACCCGACCCTTTGCTTGAGAGGCCACAGGGCTAGAGGCTACCACAGCTTTTTAATGGTGGTGGTTTATTAAGTGTTACAATACCAAATTTTAAGTTGTGAGCCTTTCGAGAAATTCCCTAGACTCCGTCATATTTTCAATATGGCCGGCCACAGATGTAACGGGGAAGTTAAAAGTTTTGAAGAGTTCCGTAAAAGTTCGAAAAGTTATTCAAGCTCGGGAATATTCTATAACTGTGCTCATATGGTGGCTGTATAACATTTGACTGTAAGTTAGAGGTAGTCATTACACGGGCATAGTAACACGAGTTGAACAAAGCAATGTAATAAAGTTGGTATCCAAATATTGAACAGCAATGAAATAGGTAGTCAAAGCCTTAACGAGTATCGGAAATACGCGAAAACATCGAAGAATTTGCAATAAACTCTTTATTGGAGTGCCAATAATGGATATTGAGTAGTTCGAAAAATTATAATAGGTACATGTAGGTATAAAAAAAGGACAAGTGCGAATCGGACTCGCGCACGAAGGTTCTGTACAAAGATTTTAACACTTTTCCCTAGTCTTTTAAGATGTCCAGTATTAGCAGAGCTCCTAAGCAAAATGTACGCAGTGTGGGGTCTACTTATATTGGTCTGCGAAATCTACAGACAGACATAAAAAATTAAGATTTTGAGACTTTTTTGAGTGGTTGTGCTATTAGAGCTACCTTCATACCAAATTTCAAGTTTCAAAGACAACTGGAAGTACCCTTTAGTTTTTCGGATTTCGACAATTTAAATGGAAATAGCCTTTTTAATGACTGTATCTTTTGATTGCGTTAACTTAGAATGTCGATCACAGCTTCAAGGGACCGCAGGCTTGAGTATTTCATATTAATTTCAGCTTGCTACCTCCACGCATTCCAGAGAAAAAGGGTCTTAACAGACAGACAGACAGACGGACAACAAAGTGATCCTGTAAGGGTTCCGTTTATTACTTTTGAGGTACGGAACCCTAAAAAACGGCATTTTTTATGAAACCGGCTTCATGCATTTTGTGTAAATAGTAAAGAGTCATGATTTTATGTAATGTTGCTGTTGCAGTATTCATTTAATTCTACAACCAGTTGAATAGAAAAATAACCACTAAGTTTGAAATCGTTGAATTGCAAAAAAAAAATTCGGAATTACCAACATAATGGTCTTAAATGTCTCTTCGTATCAAATATCCAGCCATGAATTTATAAATTATGTTGCATAGCATAGCATAGTTGTTTTTCACGTTAACCATTGTCATGTTGCATTAACACTTAGTTTGAAAATGTAAGTAAGTAAGTAAGTAAGTAAACACTTTATTGTACAAAAAATAGGATAAAACACAAGTTACAACAATAACATTTGAGTACAAAGGCAAATGTAATCTGTCTATGAAAATAAAACACGAAAAAGAAGTCGGATTTTAAATAACACTGGCATTTCTAAAGCCTATTTTAAATCCTGTCCCAGTCAACGCAAAAAGTTGATAGCTTTTGCGCTCGCGACGATTTCTGGCCAAATAAAAGCACACAACACGATATCTACCTCTGTTTTTTCGCTTGCAGTGAGACGAAATTGAAGTAGTTAAAATCAACTCTATTTTCGATGTTTTAAAAACAGTACAATTTTGCTACCATGATAAAGAACTGGGTCTGGGCACAGTCCTTCGCTCAGAATGAGAGGGCTTAGGCTAGTTCCCATTCCCACGCGGGTGCAGTGTGGATTGGAAACTCCACACACACTATTGATTTGTTCACACTGGTGTGCAAGTTTCCTCCCGAAGTTTTCCTTCGCCGAAAAGCTCATGATGAATTACAAAATGTGATGTCCCACATAAATCCCGAAAAACTCAGAGGTGCGAGACGGGGCTCGAATCCACGAACCGTTTAAGAATGACCTCTACAACACGCAACACACGCTTTTCTGCGTAGTCATTTGATCACAAATTGGTAAAGACCGCGGGATCGCGGTGGATGCGGAGAGCACAAGACGGGTCTGAGTGGAGAGCCGCAGGGGAGGCCGCCGTCCAGCAGTGGACGTCTTCCGGCTGAAATGATAATGCTGATTTCATTGCACACTCAAGCTTTGGCATCTTATAAACTATCTACTGCCCATGAACTGCTCTGGGCTATATAAACAAAACACAACCCATTTTGCCGTCGCACTCAAGCAAACACAAAGAAAGCACTTCGATAAACCCCAATTGGCTGGGCCCGAAACTTCTCCCAGCATTCAATGCGAACAATAACAGGTATTCATTAAAGTGTCGTTGGCACTCGCAATAAATTATTAATTAGTAAAGTTCCGCGGTGGATGGCGTTTTCATTTTCTGAACGAATAAACAGACAGGTAAATTGTGCGGAGGAGAAAACGGCAGCGGGACAAAATGTATTCTCAGCTACAAATGACTCAAAACTTACAAAAGTTGAAAAACGCGGAGCTTCTGTTCCACCTTGTTTAGGGTTTTTTTAATTATTTCACAAGCCACGGATCACGGGCACATTTTCAAGAAAGTAACGGACCTTTTCCAAACCTATTTAATTACATACCTACATGCATTTGTATGTACAAAATAAATTTTGAATAACGAAGCAGCAGCATTGCATACATGACATCATGGTACGAATTCCTTTGTCTCTCCCGTTGTAAAAGTGTATGTTTTTTCTAGCAGCGTATAACCTACAGACTGTTATTTAAGCAAGAACACAGCTTAACATTAAGCTAAGATAAAGAGACTTCAGACAGATATTTTGTGTTAATAATAATTTTCTAAGAAGGAAACTGAACGCTATTTACCTGTAACGTAACTGCTCATTAAAATAGGGGATTCCCAACAAGTCATTATCATTAACAGAAACTAACTACTTGTGTCTATCTAAATGTTATTATTTGAGCCAACTATAATCATTAAGATAAACATTGCCTCAGTCTGTCCAATAAAAGTGCTGTTATTTTAGTGGATTTTCTTCTTCTTCTAGTGCCTCTCCAAGTAGTGAAGGTTGGCAATCAGCTCCGCATATTTCACTCGGTCTTTGGCGAGGTTGAAAAGCTCCGCGACACTTGTGATTCCGGTCCACTCCCGGATATTGCGCAGCCACGACTTCTTCCTACATCCAACAGCTCTTTTTCCGGCCACCTTACCCATCATTATTAACTGAAGAAGCTCATATCTGGAGTGGCTAAGCACGTGACCTATATAGGCAACTTTTCTTCTTTTGATGGTCTGCATCAGTTCGCGTTTCCTTCCCGCTCGATGTAGGACCTCAACATTGGTCACTCGACCAAGTGGCTTTTGTATCTGTTCTTTCCTTAGGAGTAAAGATTTCTGGTGAAGAATGAAAGGCATAAGTTGGATGGAACGGAAGACCAATGAGGAAGTACTGTTAATGGTTAATGAATAATAAATAAATAAATAAATATCATGGGACAATTTGACACCAATTGACCTAGTCCCAAACTAGGCAAAGCCTGTGCTATGGGTAACAGACAACGGATAAACATACTTATATAGATGAATACATACTTATACACATATTAAACACCCAAGACCCGAGAACAAACATTCATATTCATCATACAAACATCTGCCCCGACCGGGATTTGAACCCGGGACCTCAAGCTTCATAGTCAGGGTCTCTAACCACTAGGCTATTCGGCCGTCAATATGTAATGACAGGAGAACGATCCTCAATACCTCAAAAAAGTTTGTAGATATCAAAAATGTTTTTTTTTAAACAGAAAATTTTGTGGTAGACCTACTGTAGCAAAGTGTAATGTCAAATATCCAGATCTCGCGACCTCCTTTTCGTTTCAATAAATAAAGAGAGGATTTATTAAAAAAATGTTTTGTCGTTTTGTTTTGTTTGCGCTTAACGAAAGGTCTTAATAGGCTTGGCCTTTGTTCGTTGAAGTTTAATATGATTAAGAGTTTCGGGAGGGAAGATGATTTACGGTACAGAAATTTACTATCTTTCTATAATATCTTCTAATAATATTTCTAATATATAATATTTTAATATATAATATTTCTTTAATATCTTTCTATTTTTTGACCGGATGGCCCAGATTAGGTAGATTTAGATTTATTTATTTACTTAATATTAAAATTACATTATAATATAAAGACAAGTCAAAATTATTATAAGATTTTTTGTTGAGATCGTCAATAAACATAATTAAGTTAAAACAATGAATAAAAATAATTTCGTCCCCAGGCGGGAGTTGTCGAGGCAAAAAACAATTAATCAAGTCAATAAAATTATTATATAGAAACGCTAAAAATAAGAATTATCTCCAATAGGACAGGTGATTAGAAAACGAATGAGAGGTTTGGGCTATAGTTCCCACGAAGTTTTTACCTACCTATGTCCAAGTTTCCGTTTTTTTTTAATTTATCTTAACTTTAAATCCTTTAAAAAGGACTCCATTCTCCTAAATATACTTTTCCTTAACACAGCGCCTGACCGCAACAGATTACTTTCCCAAACTCGAAGACAGACGTCTTCATTACTTAAGCTTAAGATAATTGTTTATTTTAAGAAGTTTCCGTTCCCGTGATTAATTAAAGATCTTACGCAGATCTCTCATTGTGGGACGGAGAGAAAAAAGTAAAATAAAATAAAAGTCAAATACTTAGATGAAATTTTACTGAGTTATGTGACTGGGTACTTAATTAGGAAGGTAAGCAAACGAACCAAAAATAATTGAGGTTTAAATGCCCAAGTTAATTTTCCTTTCGTTGATTAAATAGCGCAGTTTTCACAAGAATAATGAAAAACTAGGTGGGCGACTAATTTAATTTAATTTAATGAAATAAGTGTACTTTGCACCTAGCTGGAAATTCCATTGACATCTTTGAAATTATATTATTCAATAGATACGCACCTGCTAATCTTTGATAGGTACTTAATCTGGCAGTGAAAATCTGGTAGTTCGCTCAGGATATCGTCTCCACAGAAGGAAACTCCTCAATGGTTCAATGGTATCGACTTTAAACTTATTGTGCACATAACCGTAAGTTAGATAATAACACAAGTAGACAGTCAACAAAAGGTATAATCGACAAAAAACTTGAGTTTAATTTGTTTTTTTTTTTTAAACCAAATAGGTAAGACTTTTTTATATCTAACTTGCAATCAAAATTTTCGGTAATTTCCACAGATGAATTTGGAATTTGGTAAGAATTGCCTATAGTGAACTTCTGAAAAAACTTCTATCAAAATTGAACTTTTTAACAAACAACATATCTTTGAATGAATTTTAATTGCAAATTTTACGACATCAACTTAACGTATCTGTGATCTATCAATCGCAATAACTCATTTCGTTGCCTGATCCAAATCCCCTACAGATTTCTGCTGGAACAACAGAAACACAGTACTATCCCTTTCCAGGATTTATTTGGACATACTTTTCGCTTATTATTTGCTATTTTGGCAAAGAGCTGCGTTCTATCTTTTCTTCAATAACAGCCGCATAGTTTAAGAGCTAGTAAACGTATTTTTCTACACACATAATCATAAGTCCTCTATATAACTATTAATGCGTTCAGAAACCGTAGACCAGCATTACGACTGTCATTTTTTATCTTCAAATACCAATACAATTAAAATGAAGTTGTCTATAAAAACATTCCAAATTTTTGGCACAATTATTTTTGCCGACTGTACTGTACTTTTTGTTGTCTGTACGTGTGTTGCATCTAACTTACACGTCCATACCGAATTTCAAGTCGAAGCCATTAAACGTTGAAGAGTTCCAGAAAAGGCATTTTCCTTTTGTGACATCACCTCATCATCGTCTCATTCTCATTCTATGGTGGAATTGTGCAGTGCAAGTTTCAAAAACTGTGTTTTTTTTTCCAAAAAGAGTGCTATCGTGCCATAATTTATGTATTGAAGCTCCTTATAAATCCTTTTTCATACCACGTCTTTGGCAAACAAGCATGCGGATCGCCTGATATTAAGTGATTACTGCCGCTGGGAACGCTTGCAACACCAGTATCACTCGCGCATTGCTGACGCTGCATAAATATTTTTTTCCCCTCACTGCCTCGGAAAGCCGTCTTTTATCCTTCAATACAAGCGGGTAAAATCGCATTTTATCCACTAGTGGGGAAAGTAATTTGACCTTGGAGTGAGCGTGCTTAAGAAAGCTTTTGACAGATAACAAAACGTAAAACGCTCATAATAATGGTTCGTTCGATATTATTTATCATTAAATCATTGATGAATGGTTTGACAATTTAATAAAAATACCAAATTTTGCTTTATTTAATGATTTTAAGTCATAAACCTTAAAATAGTGATTCCAGTGATGAAGATTAATTTTTATGAGCTGTTTTTTTACATGTTGCGCTTTCCTCGCTACAGTGAGGTGAAAAGTTTTGTGTTACAGACGGGTGCAAATGTATTTTACTTCTCGTGTGTTGAAGCTTCAACTGTAGAATCCTTTCGCTTGCTCGTGTTTCAATTCCACACTCGCGGGTAAAATACAACTTTGCACCCTTGTATAACAAATAACTATTTTACCCCATTAGAAGATCGACATGCACTTCGCAGGGGTTTTCAGGAATTCCCACGGGATAGGAAAATAGTCTATTATTATTCGTTAACGTTTTTTTTAAACATTAATGAAAATAGCGATGAAAATTCGAATTCAACTAAGCATTTTACATTTAATTTTTTAAACAGATAACTCATTCCGTTACTGTAGGTGTCTGGAAAGATTCATCGTCAAAAGATCTGATTTTTTTTGGTAATATTACCTACCTATTCATCAAGAATGCTGCGTTCAATGAATTTTAAAACATCGAGTTAACATTGCTAAGGTCAATTATAAAAAATGAAACAGTAAAAACTGGCATTTCACGAACAAAAGCCCCTTTTATTCTTCACTTGTATAAAAACAGGGCAAAAATTTAAATGAGAAATCTGTACCGCAGCAAATAAATTTATAAAATATTCAATAGTGAAAAGGCATTGAGCTCTGCCAGCATGGAAAATAAGTTGAGAATATTAATTTTATAAATACATGAGTGACTTTTGCAGTTAATTTTATTAGTACCTGGCTATGACTGCTCACATGCGAAACTGCTGCGTCTATGCGGCATACCTATAGCTGTTTTAAGATCATTTTATTGTTAAGTACATTTATAAGCGTTGAAACAAAATAATATTGCATTGCATTTATTTTTTGATTACTTAATAGTTTAATTAAAAAGTTAATTTACAATAAAGTGCGTGAAAAAGTGTTTTTCTTTGCTTTTTTATTTAGAAAACATAAATTGTAAAAAGGACGTAGTAAGGACGTAGTATTGTCGTAGTAAGTGGAAGTCCGTAGTCTTTGCCTACCCCTCCGGGAAACAGGAGCGACTGCAGGTAAGTATGCAACATGTAAAAAAAATTTTACCTGTGTAATCTAATAAGCTTGCATTAAAATTCTACATGTTGGTTGGCCAGTGATCGTTTTTTTTTCATTTCTTGCAATTATGCTGTAATTTTTATTTTTAATTACAGTAAGCAAATCAAACACATTATTTTTGAACTAATTGGAACATTAAAATCCTGGGAAGTTTTCTCTTCGCAGCCCGATAATGTTTTTTTTTTTGGCAGAAAGTCCTAAAGTTCCTGCACGTTATTCCAAAGTAACACCAGCACTCTGTATAAGTTGCTACGTTATCTAGTACCCAAAGTACATCCTAGTTTCACACCACCTACCTGACCTAGGTCATACTTATGGAGTAAATTGTAATTGTAATTGTATTGTCCCATAATAATTTGTTTATTTAATTTATTATCATCATGGCGGCCAGGCAGGCAGGCAGGCAGGCAGACGGACAACAAAGTGATCCTATAAGGGTTCCGTTTTTTCCCTTTGAGGTACGGAACCCTAAAAAGGAGGAGGTTCTCAATTCGTCGGAATTATTTTATTTATTTACGCGGTCATCTCTTTGCCTATATTTGTACAACATCTTGTTATTGACCGCCCATCCTAATTGATTCCCTCCCCACTACACGCAGAGATTGAAATGAGAGAGATTTATTTTCGTAACTTTATATGTTATCAATTTGGTCAAGCACGAAAACAAGAGAACTGCTAATATCGATACAATACCGCGTTCCTTTAAAATCTTTGACTTACTAACACCAATTGAATTTGGAAACGAAAAATGTGTTGGGACACATTTTTCGTTTTCGTTTGTACTGGGGTACAACACGGCATTTTTCGATGACAGCCTTACGTCAGCTACCGCTGTCGTTCGACCAAACTTTGACGCTCGATTAGTGGTCTTTATGCAAATTAGTGGTCTTTCGTCTCTCAAATTTTAAACTGAAACGTAAATATGTTATAGAAAGACCAGAAAAATAAATTCTCGAACTGGGATTCGAGCCCGGGACCTCCACTATAAAGAATGCGGTAAAGATTGCGGGACCGCGGTGGATGCGGAAAGCACAAGACCGGTCTGAATGGAGAGCCTTGGGGGAGGCCTATGTCCAGCAGTGGACGTCTTTCGGCTGACATGATGATGATGATGACCTCCACCATACCGTGGCGTCGGGCTACCAACTGCGCCATCGGAGCACTCTTTCTCTCTGTCTTTTGGTTCGGACGTTTTCAAACGCTAACCAAAAGTTCATGGCATTGGTAAGTCAATGTTTAAAATAATAAGCCTACTGTAGCTAGTTTCACCATAGAGAGGTCTCTGTACCATTCATTTCGCATGGCACTTAGACCTCTACATACCATAATTAGGGGTTTATTTTTGACATTGATTAACTAACATAGTAATTAAGTAGGACCAATGTTACTAATCATAAAGGATGAATAAACGTTTTATAGTATAATTAGGGTAATCATTATAATAAATTTAACATGGACGCGAAAGTTGGATGACAATACAAGTACCGACAACAAAAATTACAGTCGACAAAAAAGCTTGTACCGTTTTTTTTTTTAACAGAAAACTTATTATAGTTGATAATCTGGCCGTTTTCAAGTCTAGGGTGAATGGGCATTTGCTAGGCAAGCGTGCTCCATCGTAGACCACGTCTTCGCTTACCATCAGGCGTGATTGTGGTCAAACGCAAGCCTATATTAGTGTATTAAAAAAAACCGGCCAAGTGCGAGTCGGACTCGCGCACGAGGGTTCCGTAGAAAGATTTTAACGCTTTTCCCCAGTGTTTTAATAAGTCCAGTATTAGCAGAGCCCTGCTCTTGGGTATTTTCACTCAAACGTGTACCCACCTCGAAAATGAAGACTTAAAAAAAACTGCCTTTTTGGTCAATGTTAACTTCTGGAATAAAGCGTATATTCTAAATTTATTGAAATTATATTTGTTTTAATACAAATTGGCTCGGTTTTTCAATTATAGACTAATTTGACTGACATTGTGGTCAATACTTGTCAGCGTTGTGACAATTTAAATAATTTTGCACTGTTTTAACTATTTCAGTATTTAACAATATTTTGCATTTGTATTATGGTTAAACATTGATGTTTTCAGAAAAGTGCATAATTTATTAAAATTATCAATAAATATTGCTTAAAAAGAAGTTTTTACTTCAGTTTTGTGACATATCATATCATAGTGATAAAATCTTTATGAAGTGTTATTGTTTGAATCAATATTTTCGTGTACATACGTCATACTAATGAATTTGGTTACAAGTTTAAGAAAAAAAATCCAGAGCTCGAAATTAGCAACTGAGCAAGTGGGACAGTCACAAAACTGACAAGCACAAAATTCTTAGGCTAGGGTTACATGAAACTACTTATTCAAGAAAAACATTTCTTTAATTATAACTCTTTTTATTATCAAACAAAATGATCAGTCTAATACACTACAGCGATTAACAACCTCTAACAGTGTAAGTGCAAAAATAAAAAAATATTTTAGATAGAAAAACTTAACGCACTCTAAAGAATAATTGTAAGATCAGAATCAGGATAGTTTTATGTTAGTACGGAAGCTACGGTAATGGAGAGGACTGAAATAACTGAACACGAGCGGTAACGACAAGAGCTATATTCGTACTGAAAAACATGCCTTCGACGCGGGCGCAGCCGCGGTATCTCCACATCTTCTGTCTACCCACTTACATTACTAATATCCCTCCACCAATAGTTACAGAATTCCTGCAATTAGATACTAAAAATAAAGTACAAAACGAATACAAAATAATTGTCACTTAATTTTATAAGTAACCGGCTTGCGAGGTCGTAACAGACGCTCTGAGCTCCCGGCCGTTGCGGCCGACGCCTCGGGCTGGGCCGTTGCGGCCAACACCTCGGGCTGGGCCTCCGCGGCAGGGCCGCCCGCGCTGTGGGCCGGGGAGCCAGCCGGCGCGGCGGGGCCGCTCACTTTGGAGGCCGCCGGACCGGCCGTCTCTTCCGCTATCTGCGATGACGCAGAAGCTGACTCGATCCGGGCATCTAGACCCCATATTACGGGGGGGAGAACTTCTCCGTTATCCAATACTGGCGGTCCACAACGCTGATTAGTATTCTCGCTTACATTCAACTTCATCTTCACCTCCCCTTTAAATTCATAAAGCTGGTTTTTATGTCTTTTAAGGACTCGTTCATCCTCTACTAGCTTCACCAAGTAAGCTGTTTTACCAAGTTTCTTGACTATCACGCCCTTTGTCCATTTGCTATTGTCTTTATAATGAGCTTTCACCAATACAACATCATTTATTTTGAAATCAATATTTCTTTTTCCTCCATAGTATTTAATCTGCGAACACTGGCTTTGCTTAACTTTTTTTAATAATGCTAAATCAGACGCTAGTGGCGATCGTGGATTCAGTAAATCTAATCTAGACCGCAAATCTTTGCCGAATAATACCTGTGCTGGAGATCGGTCGGTTGAGGAATGTACAGAATTTCGGTAGTTGAACAAAAATTCGTGTAATTTAGCGTTCACGTCCCTACTATTAGTGCCGTCTAATAAAATAGCTTTCATCGCTCTTTTTACGATTTTGACAAAACTTTCAGCTTGCCCGTTACTGGCCGCGTTGTAACTCGGAGTCGTCACGTGACGTATGTTGTTCCTAGTACAGAAGGCTTCGAACTCGTGAGAAACAAAAGATGTGCCATTATCTGTACATATAGTATGTATCAAGCCAAACCTAGCCATTAGTTCGCATAACTTCTCAATGACCACTCGCGTGCCATACCCAGTGCTGACGTCATAGACCTCAACCCACTTCGAGTATGCATCTACGGCTACTAAATAAACCCTACTGTTGAAAGGGCCTAAAAAGTCTAGGTGGACTCGATACCAGGGCTCGGGTGGATAGGGCCACGGCGTGAGCCGGCCGCAGCCGAGCGCAGACGCCGCACGCCGCCGCGGCGCGCTCCACGTCAGCTCCCAGCCCGGGCCACCAAAAGCGCGCGCGCGCAGCGGCTTTCATTTTAGCTACTCCTAGGTGGCCCCTATGTAACTCGCCTATTATATAAGTTCTGAGCGCTTCAGGAACTACCAATCTAGAGCCTCTCATTAAACAACCGCTCTCGGCTGCCAGTTCGCTTCTAGATTCATAATACGACTTAATACCTATACATTTACTTTTAACCGGCCATCCTTCCCGCACGTAACGCGTTACCTGAGATAGCATAGTATCGACCTCTGTTTCGCGCCTGACGTCATCAACATTGATGGGCAGCGCGTCGGCCTGCCAAACGAAATGCACGTAGGTAGCTTCGTCCGCACCGAGTGCTGCTGACCGCGCGTTATTGTCGCTGTGTAAACAAGCCGGTTCGATCGGCATGGATCGACTAAGGTAATCTGCTGTGTTTTGCGCACTAGAAACAAACTCAATGTTATAATTGTACGCTGATAAAAATAAGGCATACCTCTGCAACCTATTCGCAGACACTTCTGGCACTCCTTTACCGGGGCGGAAAATAGCAAGAAGGGGTTTGTGATCCGTCCGTAACACAAACGGTTCCGCTCGCCCATACAGATACTGATGGAATTTACGCACTCCGAAAATTATAGCAGTAGCCTCTTTCTGAATCTGACTATATTGCTTTTCGGCTGAACTTAGAGACCTCGAAATATATGAAATAGGTTTTTCTATACCATCGTCCCCTATTTGGGAAAGAATACCGCCTAAACCAAATGGTGACGCATCCACAGTCAGAATAATTTTAGCATCCTGATTAAAATGTGCTAAGGTATTATCACAAGACAAAGCCCGCTTAATATGAATAAACGCTTCTTCATGATTTCTGCCCCATTCCCATTTAACATTTTTTTGTAATAACCCATGTAAGGAGCACATAATGCTAGAGGCATTTTTAATAAAACTACGATAATAGTTTACTAATCCTAAAAATGATTTTAATTCAGACACGTTCCCTGGGCGTTTCGCTTCCATAATGGCATCTACTTTTTTGTGACATTTGTGTAGCCCATTTCTATCTATTATGAACCCCAAATATGAAACTGAATCTTGAAAAAAACTGCATTTTTCTTTGTTTAACACCAACCCTGCTTCCCTTAGACGACTATACACTTCATGAAGTCTAGCAAGATGTTCCTCTCGTGTTTTACCGGTCACCAGTATATCGTCTAAGAATTGAAGCACCCCTTCAACCCCCACTAAAATATTCTCTAAAGTGCGTTGGAATATTGCCGGCGCGCTGGATAACCCGAACACAAGGCGGTTGTACTTATATAAACCCTTGTGGGTATTTATGCAAGTCAACATTTGTGAGTCTGGGTGCAACCTCAATTGGTTGTATGCACCAGACAAATCCAACTTAGTAAAATGTTGACCTCCATGCAACTTCGAAAATAATTCCTCGATGCGAGGGAGAGGGTACTTTTCCACCAGTAACTGTTTGTTGAGCGATACCGAGAAATCTGCGCATAACCTAATACTACCGTCTTTCTTCAAAACCGGTACCACTGGACTTGCGTAATCGGAACAGCTGACGGGCTCTATTATACCTACTTTAACTAACCGATTTAATTCTAGTTCCACTTTTGACCGAAGAGCAAAAGGTACAGGACGAGCCTTAAAAAAAATCGGAGTTGAACCCGGTTTTAACGTGAGCTTTATCTCGGGTCCCTTGTAACAACCTAGCTCTTCTGAAAATAGATCTGGATATGGAGTTAATTGCTTGCTTAACATCGGCGTAATATCACAGTGATTAACAGAGCACAGTTCCAGTTGGAATTTAGATATAAAATCACGACCCAGCAACGGGGGGCCGCCGCCTTTTACAATAAATACGTCTATCATTTTTTCTTTACCCTTATAAACGAAAGGCAGCGTTAACGTACCTAAAGTGTGCAATGTAGTGCCATTGTAACTTTGTAAATTTTTTTTCGTATTTCGCAGAGGGTGACATGAAAAGTATTTGTAGTATAATTTATCAGACATTGCGGTGACTGCGGAACCTGTGTCTACTTCAAAGGTCACACAAACATTTTCAACTATAACCGACTCCTGCATAGGCTCGCCCTGATTCGACCGAATATTAAAAACAAGTCGCTTACCATCGTCACTAGCCTCTGAATCGCACTGCAGGAAATGGTTGAACTCGCTTCCGTTTTTACACATCCGTTTTAAATGCCCTTTTCCCGCGCACTTCCTACACGTATAATTTCTAAATTTACACATTTTGCTATTATGCCCGGTATAACCACACACACTGCACGTATCCAAGACTTTATCCGTCGCTGCCGAGCCGAGTGAAGCCGCTTGAGCACGAAGTCTCCGAGGCGGGTGCCCCGGGCCCGCGCGCGGCGCCACTTGATGCACCTCCAGCGCCGGCGCAGCGGCCACCTGGCGCGCGCCTTCACGCGCGCAGCGAACACTTTCTGCCAGCTGAAGCGCTTTCTCGAGAGTCAGCCCGTCCATGACTTCACCGAAAAGCCTGTCGCGTTCCGGCCCGCCCGCCATGCCTAGCACGAACCGATCGCGCAACTCTTCGTTCAAGGTAGCGGCCGGGAACGCGCAATGCATTGCCAAGCCTCGAACACGCGCAGCCCACTGTGACAATGACTCGCCCCCGTCTTGCATCGCGCTGTGAAAACGATGACGTTCCGCGAAGCCACATTTTTTAATCTTGAAATGACCGTCTAATAAACTGGTTACTTGCTCGTACGATAATGTTCCGACTTCCTTAGGCAGCGCTAAGTCTCTAATCAATCTGTAGGTGCTCTCCGACAGACTGCTGAGTAGAATAGCTCGACGTTTTGCGCCGCTTTTATCCACGTCATTCGTCATTTCATTTGCCTGGAACCATTGTTCCAACCGACCGCGGTATAACCCCCATTCTTGAGTTTCGTGGTTGAATACACTTAGCAACCCGACGGAAACTTTTGCCATAATTACACGCGCGTATAAAGTTCGATGTCGTCGCCAATTGTTAGTACGGAAGCTACGGTAATGGAGAGGACTGAAATAACTGAACACGAGCGGTAACGACAAGAGCTATATTCGTACTGAAAAACATGCCTTCGACGCGGGCGCAGCCGCGGTATCTCCACATCTTCTGTCTACCCACTTACATTACTAATATTTTATTATCGGGAGGGACACTTGACTCCAAAAATGAGCACTTCAAAGCTAAATGTTCCGCAAACGAACAACTAAATCGAAAAAATATCTTCGAGCACCTGTAATATTTTTAAAAGACCTATCCAACGATACCCTAAACTATGGGGTAGGTAGGCGAGAAATAGAAAAACCATCCCCACTTTACGTGTAGAGGAGGTCCTCAATTTTTTTTTTCAAGATTTTATCCCAATGCTTTTTCGGCCTAATTAATATTGTATATCTATGCCAAATTACAGCTTTCTAGTACCAATAGTCTCTGAGCTAAGCCGCGGACAGACAAACAGACGGACATGACAAATACTACGGAACCCTAAAAAGTGACGATCTGAACATAGAAATTGAGCCACTTTTTTCCTTGTATAAGTAAAAAGTAGGAGTTCTGAAAAAAAAAATACCTACCTAATTTTTTTTATAAAATCGGTAGGTAGTGCTAAGTGGTGCAGGTACTTTTTTGTACATTACGCCCGACCATGTAACACCATCTTAAAGACGTCAGTTTTGTGACTTTGGTGGTCAGCCTATAAGTGACGGGACGATATGTCACAGAACTGACGTCACGTATCTTAGTAAATTTTGTTAAAAAAAATTCTCTCAACTCATTTTATAGCATTAACACTAAAGTTATTATGAGAAAAAAGAAATTGAGACTGTCTTTTTCCTTCAAAATATTTGGAAGTTACGAAATAGCTACTTTTATAATAGAAAAAACTTATCACAAAGCTGACTGACAAAATGTGTACGTTATCCAATCCTCTGACACAACCTTGCTTCCTGACTCACTTTCGCACACTGAACGTTTAAATTGCTGGCCGGTTGAACACGTGATATTGAATGTTGCCATTACCAAAAAAATTATATGAGTGGGTAAATTTTTTGATGTAGTTTTGATAGTCACAAAAGTGACATGTCAGGGGGTATCAGCTTTAAAAATTTAATATAATTACATTATGCGTAGTTTTGTTGTGCAGTTATTGGCGAAATCATTAATTAAAAAATGTTCAATTTGTCTTCATCATTTAAATCATTCAAAGTAAATATTTAAAGCAGTAACAAATTGTTAAACTCGAGGGGCACCATCAAAAAGGGGGGGGGGGGGGCGTACACGTTTTAGTGAAAATGCCCTCTTAAGCAAAATATACGCAGTGTGAGATCAACTTATATTGGTCTGCAAAATCTACAGGCAAACATAAAAATTTAAGATTTTGAGACTTTTTGGAGTGGTTGTGCTATAAGAGCTACCTTCATACCAAAATTTCAAGTTTCTAGGACATCTGGAAGTACCCTTTAGGTTTTTGAAAATCAGCAATTTGTATGGAAATAGATTTTATAATGACTGTATCTTTTGATTGCGTTGACTTAGAAGGTTGATTTTTTCACGGCTACAAGGGACCGTAGGCTTAAGTATTTGAAATTAATTTCAGCATGCTACCTCCACGCGTTCCAGAGAAAAAGGGTCTTGACAGAGAAACAGACAGACAGAAAAATAGACAGACGGACAACAAAGTGGTGCTATAAGGGTTCCGTTTTTTCCTTTTGAGGTATGGAACTCTAAAAAACTATGTCGAATTTGTGTTAAATGTCTTTTCCTTTCTTACATTATTTCTACAGCGAAGAGTGTAGCTGTAGGAAAAGAGTGACTTTTTTCCCAGCAGCGGGACACAAGACATGAGACTCAAAAAATAATCATGAAACTCTCTCAGTGGCATCTCTCCCCGAACAACAATCCTGGGAACAAATCGTCCCGCTAGTGTACAAGCATAATTATTTCCCAAGCCTTGTTTAGCAACTGTTTTATTATTCTCTCATAATTCTACCGGCGAAGCTGGTACAGGCACGCCTCTTAGGGGAATTGATGGCGAAAGTCACCGGGCGAAGAAGAAAGTGGGTGAAACATTAAGAAATATTTGTTGTATAAAAGGTTAAGTTAGGTTGCCTGTTAGTTTTGTTTTAGGTTGCACGTTCGCGCAATTACCTAGGTAAGTACCTACTTAATTATATTTTTACCCCCGATCCAAAAAGAGGAGTGTGGTTTTACCGTACTCTAACGTAGGTACTTATATTTGGTATATACTTGGTATTTATAACAAGATACCGGAAAATATAATAAATATAGATAATATGACTAAATTCAAAAAAACTTTATGTAACTTTCTAGTGTCAAAAGCTTATTATTCGATAAATGAATTTCTAACCGACTGTAATTAAGCATCTATTATCGTGAACATGTGTGTGTGCATGCATCACGACTATTTGTATGCCTTGCGGCGCAACATAGCGACACTTCAGCATTTAAGATCTTTGTACTAACCTATGTTGAACAAATAAAGATTTTTGTATTTGTATTTGTATTTGTACAACTCCAATATAAAAACAAAAAATGTTGTACTTACCTAGTAATTTCGTTGGTGTTGTTGGCATGCTTACCGTAGGTTGTTTGTCAGGGTCTCGCTTGGTGCACGACTGCATATTGGGTAGCTTTCTTCCTAATGGCATCACAATTGTATCTACAATAGACTAAACGTCAAATGGGGCATATATCCACTTAGTTATTCATGTACTGTATGCCAAGTTTCTTGCGGCGCATTCTTCTTGACAATCATGGTCTTTCCGAAAGCGCTGGTAGACTCAAAAAAAATGACGTGTAAAAGAGCATTCAACTGCCTATTTGCTGAATAAAATTTTGAATTTTGAATACTAAGAAAATCCTCCAAGAAGAACTACAACGAAGATACAGAGATTTTTTTTGTCATTGTTAAATGAATATTGTTGTGTTTTCTTATCTATTTTGTTCTGCAATTTTGTTAAACATTATTTTGTAAATCACCTTAGAAACTAAGATCAGAATTGATAATTTTCTTGCAAGTGTTAATTTTTAAGAAAGGTAGTTTATGTAAGTTCTTTCTCGCCTGAAACACAGGATCATCCTAGTTCAGGCACGTGTGAAGAAGTATCTCATTAAGTTTTCTACTCTACCTAATTGTATCACTTTGTAAGTAAGTATTCTGAATAAAGTTTTTTTTTTTAATATTCCGATGTCCGCTTTCAAGCTTTAGATAAAAAAGATACCTAAGAAGTGCAGTGCCCTAAGCACGACTCGTCGAATCCTGCGTTACGTTACGGTTATCGTATCGAGATCGAGAAATCTCATACTAAATTTTAGTTCCAAATACGCTCACGGGCGGGCGCTGTTCCAAACGTCATACAAACTCGTTATAGTTTACTATTCGATTTTACGTGACGCAGGATTCGACAAGTCGTGCTTAGGGCACTGTAGTCGGGTCGGGTTCGGTGACTCAGTCGTGTACACTGGCTTGTTTCTAGCTTTACCTATCGCGAGTCAAAAATCCGCTAGTGGCTAGTTACGTTTCGAGTGGGGTCTGTATGTCATTCTCCACTAATGAGAGCCAAGCTAATCATAATATATCATTCGTAAAGCTAGAAAAAAGTGAGATTAAGCTTAAGCATAATATACAACTCAATGGTGTGTGTGAAGTTCCCAATCCGCACTGGGCCCGCGTGGGAACTATAGCCCAAGCCGAGAGCCTTCTGAGAGGAGGCCTGTGCCCAGCAGTGGGACGTAAATAGGCTGATGATGATAATATACCTACCTGAGTACTTAAACGTTATTACATGAAACTAGTTTTCAGTATCGCTGATACTGAAAGATTGTAATAATGAAAGCTTATCGCCGACTAAATTATTTGTATCCAAGTTCTAGCTATTTTGTATGAAACAATGCCGTTTGACGACTGTATTTTAAAGGTTATTTTCAACGATTTTCAAAGGTTTAATGGAGATGTCGTCTACAGGATGGTACTCGGCACAGTTAAGATTAACACAGTATTGTTTGTTGATGCTGAGTTAGTATTAATAAATAAATAAATAGTAATAAATAAGTATCATGGGACAATAATAAAAATAAATAAATAATAAAAATGTCCTATCATATTATTGACACCAATAATTGACCTACTCCCAAACTAGGCAAAGCCTGTACTATATGGGTACTAGACAACGGATAAACATACCTATATAGATAAATACATACTTATATACATATTAAACATCCAAGATCCGAGAACAAACATTCGTATTCATCATCTGCCAGTTGAAAGTTTTATCTGTGGTAAGTAATGTTTATTTCATGCTTTCGCTGGCGGTAAAGCAGACACAATAAAATTTCTATTGTTATAACGGCTATAGCCGCTTACCGCCGACGAACGTGTTATTAAGGCATGAAATCCCTTCCAAAAAAAGCGAAAAAAGCACCCAATACCTACTCATCAAAAGAGGCGAGGTATAAATTGAGGTGAGTTCTTTGACATAGTCAGTTATACACACGTTTAGCAAACCATACCTAGATAGTCAGTGGAGAAAGCCAACAGGTACTAGGTACAGAATAAGAATAAGAAGTTTATTTGATTTGACAGACCAGTGATTCAGGTAAACATCAGTTGACCCTTGACACTGACTTTTCATAGGTCCCTATGCAATACGTTTACAAAAAGTCCATATATTTATATACTCTTAAAGAGGAAATTTTGTGGGGAATTCAAATATATAAGATAAGCACTATAGTTTCCTACAAAATAACAGAGAAATCGACGAAATTACGTATTTGTTCCCACCCCCCGCGGCCTCCTGAAAAAAGGCGTGACATTTCGGGAGGGGGGTCACGTGCGGGACATGCCAGTTGAGGGGATATAGAGTAATTTTTGACACAAGAAAACGCCTAGGTCACGTTTGCGGTAACGACTCAATTGCTATGGGCATATTGGCAGCGCCCCTAGCGGCGCGTATTGGCAACGTACTATTCGCATAGTATTTGACGCATTAAAGCGAACGCGATAGACATATTTTACTGGTCTTCGATTACACTAGGCACTCAGATAAATGCTTTATGGACCGACCACAGTGCCGCATATACGCAGTGACGTGTGGTGTTACGTTTTTGACATACATTTTTCGCACCGGTGTGGTCGGCCCTTAAAAATATTTGTGTCCCGCTGAATTTCCCCCTACTACCGAATATTTATCAAACCTAACTAAACCTAGATTTATGAACGTGCTGATATAAAAAGCCGTGATAGCCTAGTGGTTTGACCTATCGCCTCTCAAGCAGAGGGTCGTGGGTTCAAACCACTGCTCGCAACTCTTTGAGTTTTTCGGATTTTTTGTGCGAAATTACATTTGTAATTTATCATGAGCTTTTCGGTGAAGGAAAAACATTGTGAGGAAACCGGCAAACTCCTGCGAAGCAATTCAATGGTGTGTGTGAAGTTCCAATCCGCACTGGGCCAGCGTGGGAATTATAGCCCAAGCCCTCTCATTCTGAGAGGAGGCCTGTGCCCAGCAAGCTGATGATGATGATGACGATGATATAAAATTCGGTGAACTAACTCTGCTCAATGAAAAGATTTCTTTGTATCACTACACAGTCACACGGCGTAACACGTTACGCGTTACGCCTTCTGTTCCTATCTTACCTGTGTAATCTCATGAATGAAAGCATTCCAAGAAATCAATTAACGCGTCCGGATCGTGAGAGCGCTTTGTATGGGCGTTGTATGAAAAAATGCTTACTGTGGGTGGAAATGGGATGTAAGGGATGCCCATTCACGCTGAGATATTAACGGTGGGTAGTTCATCTAATAGGGCCTTTAGTTATGTCTAGAAACAATAATTAAGTTCTCGGTTCGACTTGTAAAGGATAACGACTTCAACGTATAATACAAGCAGAGGCCTCTTTTCAACTCCTTGTAATAGACGTTTTCGCTTGTAAAGACGTCATCAAAGGACCCTGAAGCGATAATGTGTTTAGTGCTTCTCATTCTGCCTGCCGGTGTGAGTAATAACTAATCCCTTTGTAGGGTTCCGTACCTCAATAGGAAAAACGGAACCCTTATAGGATCACTTTGTTGTCCGTCTGTCTGTCTGTCTGTCAAGACGCTTTTTCTCTAGAACGCGTGGAGGTAGCATGCTGAAACTAATATCAAATAAGTACTCAAGCCTGCGGTCCCTTGAAGCTGTGATAAAATCAACATTCTAAGTCAACGCAATCAGAAGATACAGTAATTAAAAAGGCTATTTCCATACAACTTGCCGAAAGCCGAAAACCTAAAGGGTAGGTACGGGAATAAGCGTTAAAATCTTTCTACGGAACCCTCGTGCGCGAGTCCGACTCGCACTTGGCCGGTTTTTTGTTATACAACGTTATTGTTAGAAAAAAATTGTTCATGTACTTACAGTGATTAATATTGTAAATACTCTTTATAATGGACCATTTAACCCCCTTTCGGTTTTACAGATATTTTTGTAACTCCCTGTATGTATAAAGTCATAACCGAAATAAAATTTTAATATTAAATAATCTTTCCAGTCCTTGCCAGTGTAATTTTACCTTACGCACAATATTACATTATCTCCTGCCCAACCCTCGGCGATTTAATTACACACAACAATTAGGAATCCGTTTTAATTTTGGCCCAAATGTTCTCAAGCCCTGCAAGGCAAAAGGCAGAGAAGGGCGAGTCTCCACGAGTCTCTCATTAACCTATACTATACCCTACACGTGCGAAGCAAGGTCAGGCGTTATCAACCTTTTATGCCGAAAGAATAGTTCTTAATTAAAGTTTTACGAAAGGTTTTAATAAAGAAAATACGATACCTGCTCTAAATTTGAATTCTGTTGTTTTAATTTTAGTAGGTATTCTGTTTATTGTAGAGTTTAGGTAGTATCTAAGCAAAGGACTTAGTGCAGAGAATATTTTACTGGTTTTATATGTTATTGGTTTATGCTGTATATTTATTTTAATGTTTTAGGGTAGGTTTTTACAGTATTCATATAAAAAGTAATGAAACGATGTTAATACAAAATATAAAAACATTGTAAAAACCTAACCCAGGGTGCCGCCGGTAGCGAGGCGGGGCCTAAGCTATGGCGGTCAGGGCGACAGAGAGAGGAACCTCCTGACTATCCGAGCCGTGTCCAGGAGTTGGTACTGCCTTCTGTATCTGACCCTTGACCCAACCCTTATTGGTTTATATTATTATTATAATGGTTTGCATTTGACGCAAATACTTCTGCCGTAGTTCCTAATCCAAAAGCGGCTGAAGACTATCCTCTTGTAGCAAAAAAATTTACCCAGTTAACACCGTAAGTCCAGTCTAGTCAAAGTGATAGTAGTGACAAAATATTTACCCAGTTAACACTGTAAGTCCAGTCTAGTCAAAGTGATAGTAGTGACAAAATATTTACCCAGTTAACACTGTAAGTCCAGTCTAGTCAAAGTGATAGTAGTGACAAAACATTTACCCAGTTAACACTGTAAGTCCAGTCTAGTCAAAGTGATAGTAGTGACAAAATATTTACCCAGTTAACACTGTAAGTCCAGTCTAGTCAAAGTGATAGTAGTGACAAAATATTTACCCAGTTAACACTGTAAGTCCAGTCTAGTCAAAGTGATAGTAGTGACAAAATATTTACCCAGTTAACACTGTAAGTCCAGTCTAGTCAAAGTGATAGTAGTGACGAAATATTTACCCAGTTAACACTGTAAGTCCAGTCTAGTCAAAGTGATAGTAGTGACAAAATATTTACCCAGTTAACACTGTAAGTCCAGTCTAGTCAAAGTGATAGTAGTGACGAAATATTTACCCAGTTAACACTGTAAGTCCAGTCTAGTCAAAGTGATAGTAGTGACGAAATATTTACCCAGTTAACACTGTAAGTCCAATCTAGTCAAAGTGATATTAGTGACAAAATATTTTGTAAGACAAACTAGATTTAAATTTTTGCTACAAGTGGCCCTTAGTCCCTATTATCAGCTCGAGATCGTTGTCACTAGACAGTCATGTACTTAACTTACCTAATAAATTCTAAATGATAGAGACTTTATTTTGTATAGAAAGGAGACAATTTTAAGAAGCACACAGCACACATTTTAGAGAACAGACTGTACACACCTGAGCTTTAATTTCTTCTAATATGCACCTATCTAATAGAAATTTTAATAACAAAAAAATCAATTTATTTTCAAAATGTTTAATTAGCAAACGCAATGGAAAACCTTCTGTACACATTAGGACAGTATCGCTTCGCTGTATTGGCATACAAGGAACTTTTGGAGACGGGGGTCCTACGGCTCTCGATACTCCAAAGATGGTAGCCCAGGGAATCATTCCGAGGTCTCCCGAGTGAAAAGTATTCCTGCCATTCTGCACGTTTGATGGGGTAGAATAGCTTTCTGTCGTAGATTTTCAAACCTGAAGGGAAAATGCAGGATAAACTTTTTGAACATCTGCAGCCTGGGGGACTACTAAGAAATTCGAAAATCGAAGTTCGTATCTTATCGTCCCGCTCACACTCGTATTAAATAATATTAGCGTGAGCGGGATGGCACGACACGAAGTTCGAATTCTGCACTTCGTAGTCGGGGTGCTGTATCAGTATACTCCTGGAATTAGCACCGAATCGTCAATGTGGCAAAATGTCCACGACTTCCAGTTGGTCTATAAAGCACTGTCCATTAGGTAAATTACTAATTTACTGAAGATGCCTAAACAAAATATCCAATTAACAAATACCTACCAGTTCAAGCTAGATACCAACTAGTCCAAGTAGATAGGTATGTAAAATGTCAAATATTTAAAAGTCCAAACGCAAATTACGTAATGGCAACTTGCTTTTCATGGGTAGGTATCATCTTATCTATACCTATAAAACAGTAGCGTGACTGACTTGACTGACTGACAGACAACGCACAGCCTAAACCACTGGACCTAGAGACTTGAAATTTTCACACATGTACCTTGAGTATCCTAGAGGTGCACTAAGAAGGGATTTTTCGAAATTCCCACGGGATAGGTGTTGTGCAATGTGTGTCTGCCTTAAATAATAACTCTATAAGTAGTCTATGGATTGACTCTATAATGTCTATGACATTCCTTTTTTTTTTCTCTCCCCTTTTTATTGGCTCCCGCCGTACCGCTATGATGTGACTTTTGTAAGTTCGTTTAACTGTATCGAATTAAATCTCTTTTGCAAGATGTGAAGCGTATTACTTGATAACACAGCCATGCCCTGCTCTGTTAGCGTTAACGTCGTAATGTAGTATTTCTATTTTTTATCTCATCCACTGCCGTTGGGTCACCGATATTCTGAGAATAGGGAACTAGCCCATTTTGAAATATTTCCGGGGGCAAAGCCGCGGGGCATAAGCTAGTTTGACATAATGTAGATTGGGCATTATGCTACACAGACCAATATTGCTATTTTGATGTCCTGCGTTATGTACGTTATGGTAATTTGGCAAAAATCTAATTGGACATTTTACTTCTTGGTCAATTTGCTATTAAATAAATAGCAATTCGCTGGACATTTTGCTACGTAGGCGATTCTGTACTAACCCGACTCCCTAGATATCATATCGTGTCAATCTAATTTAATGAAAATGTAAACAAATAAGCCATTAAACCGACATTAAACGTTTATTAATATGAAACCCTCTAATCGAAGCTGGCATCCTAAATTGTGTTTTTAACCCCCGACGACGAGGGGTGTTATAAGTTTGACCTGTGTATCTGTCTGTGGCATCGCAGCTCGCAAGCGGATGGAGCGATTTCGATGCGGTTTCTTTTTTACCAATAATTTTTAACATACTTACCATCGCACGTTAACTCATTCATTTGGTCGATACTCGTAGTACTGCAAATGTTTTTTAGCGCTTCAAGCAACGCTTTTCCGCTGTCTATTTCTTCGCTATGAGCTTGGACCTGGTCCTTTAGTGCGCTACAGTAAATTAATTCAACGAGTTGAGTAAAAAATTTTTTTTTCAAACTCGGTCTACAAGTGACGGAGTAATCGATGAACAAAAACATACACAGTGGAACGTAGAACCTCCTCCTTTTTTTGAAGTCGGTTAAAAAAGCGTAGAAAACGGATTCCCTGCGTCCACTAGGGTCCATAAGGGTACTATGAATCCTAGTACTTGGGGGATGCTAATTTATAATTATAAGTAACCAGCTATTGCCAGCGACTTCGCACGCTAACATTTAGGGACCACTGTAGGGGCTTGAACATAAACCATAATCGACAAGTTATGTAGGTAGGTATGTAGGTATCCTTAGGTAGGCATTTCATTAATAATTAGATGACCAGATTTATGGAGAGAATGGATTTAACACCTAACTAAGTAGTTATCACAGGTATTATTGAACCAACTGAGGTTCGAGCGCGAAGTTTTCGAATCCTGCGTAACGTAATCGAGAAATCTGTATGACGTTTGGAACAGCGCCCGCCCGTGAGCGCATTTGGAACTAAAATTTAGTATGAGGTTTCTCGATTTCGATACGATAACGTAACGTTACGCAGGATTTGAAAACTTCGTGCTCGGCCTACTGAATCGCGACCCACTGTGGAACCTTTTCGTAGAAAATGTCATGATGACATCGCATTGCCTGACAAGGAAAATAATTATGACACTTACTGTGACAACGTTCTACGGTGGGTCAGGAAACCTACGTTGAGTTAGGATGGCAAATATTTTTTTAAACACCCTAAGAATATTACACGGATGCTTTCGTTAACAATCAGATGACTTTGCACTTACCTTAGTACCAGAGGTGTAACCTTCCTGCCAATCCTATCTCTGGCCAGAGAAACAATTGCCGACCCCATCCTACCAGCATCTTCCTTCACCATCCAATTGCTCCCCAAATGCTCCGTGTCAGCCACCACCATCATATCCAGATCCACCACCATACCACCATACCGATACAACGTCAAAAACTTTAGGTATTCCGCTACGCGGCGGTGATGCCGTTTCCCGTGAGAAGTCAAGCTACTATCAAAGATCTCTTGCAAAGGAGTATGCATAACGTAAGTACTGATATTAACTCTGTAAAAATGGACATTGAGGAGCCTGTTAGCTTCTCCTAAGGGGCCTCTAAAGCATTCCTTGTCTGTTAACGGTCTCGTGAAGAGAACATACACGAATTTGTTGGGATGCGATCTGGCAGTTGCTTCTATGGTGCAAGCCTCTCTGACTCCCAAGTTTCGCTGGCACGAGGTCTCGACGAAGAATATGGAGTCCGGTAAAACGGCTTTCTTCTCGATGGACATGAGGTAATCTCCTTTTTTGGTATAACACGAGGTATCGTCAGGGTAAAAGAAATCCAATGTAGAATGCCATAATACAGGTAAGTCGTGTTCGTCTTTGTAATGCTCGATGAGATAGTGGGTGGCTGTGATGTAGGCCACGCTGAAAGATATGAGCGCGAGATAAAATATGCATTTTTTTATTTTTCTCAACATTGTAACGTGATTCGGACTGTACGAACAAGAATTTGATTTGAGTAGGGCATCGACTTTAACCGTTGTAGGGCGTCAGCAAGTCAGTATGGCGTCTCTGACAGATGTCTATGGTAAACATGCCATAGATTAATTACAATAGAGGTTAACCTCTGATTGTACCCAATCATAGCTTCAGTGATGTATACCTGTTCTCCTTGTCTGCGAAAAGATTTCACAATTAAAAAAAAACAACTACCAAACCGATTTTGATAGAATTTCTATGAGACTATCTCTACGAAACTCCCTCATTGACGGAGTAATCGCGTATCAAACATACAAATTAACAAAAAAGTAAAACCGCCTTCAAAAAAAAAAACCTTAGAAAAAAAACGTTAAATAATCCTCTAAAATAATGATAAATAAATAAAATAAAATAAAATAAAATGCTTTTATTTCGGACAACAGAAATTACAGCCCAAAGGTTTATGGCCTAGCGCTAAGCAGCAGAAATATGAAGTCGGTGCTAGGCCATAAAACTGTAGTTTCTGTTGTCCGAAATAAACGCATTTTATTTTATTTTATTTTATTTATTTATCATTATTTTAGAGGATTATTTTATGTTTTTTATCTAAGGTTTTTTTTTTGAAGGCGGTTTTACTTTTTTGTTAAAAGATTTTTATTTCACAATTTAATGTTGATTTAACATTTTAAGAATTATCCTTCAACTCTTAACCGTTAAGGAGTTGTACCTTCCATCATCAGCTCATCAACATGAGATGATGACTACCGGACGCAAATACTTGAATAGCCTTAGAAAATATATGAAACACATGATACGTGCCTATAAAATTTGAGGGTTCCCCTCGATTTCCCTGAGATCCCATCATCAGATCATGACTTGGTGACAGTGGGACCACCTCAGGAGTATACCCTTTCGAATAATGATTTAACATTTTCAGAATTATCCTCCAGCTCCTAACCGCTCCTCCTTTTTTTGAAGTCGGTTAAAAAAACACCACACCAATCTGTCGAGAATGGAACGGTCGACGTCGATCTATGGTTAGTGTGGTAGCTTTGGTGTGGTAACACCCTAAAAGGAGCTTCAAGACACAATATTCCTGCGCGTACGAAGTTACGGTAAAAAGCTAGTTTATAACATATATATTGGAGAACCCAGTCGCATCTTCTTACGTACTGCATTGCTCAAGTTCTTTTAAAATCAAACACTTATCAAAAATTCATTCAGTGTTTAATCCAACTTAACAAAACAATATAATGCACTAATTCAAAATACATAATATTATAATAACTAACCATAATTAGTGACAAATGATATCTTACAACACAGTGACTTGAACATACTTTTTTTTTAAGTTTCCTCAAAAGATTTCTCAATGCTACTGTGTGAAAGATAAAGTTTTAATGTTTAGAATAATTATGAAAATAAATATTAACTTGCTAATCAGCTTGTAGGTAATGCTGACGTAGGTCCGAAATATGACTTTTTAATACTAAAATCAATAAAGCACACCATTTTGGTGACAACTGAGTTGAGTGTACTTGAGCTAGTCATAACGTCTCGAATATTTTGAGACAGTAAGAAAACTTTTAAATAAGAAATCATACCATATTCATTTAATTGGGGCTTCAGATGGCCAATAATTGCACAAAAAAAAGTAACTATAAAAAAACATTTGACTATGAGTAATCACAATTAGTCATAGAAATACAGCAAGCGAGGCTTAAACCCAGCTTTGCACTTAAAGCGTGATCAGCGGTAGCGATCACGGTGGCGGTCAGAGGGACTACTACGAAATTCGAAAATCGCAGTTCGTATCGTATCGTCCCGCTCACTCTCGTATTAAATAATATTAGCTTATGCGGGACGGCACGATACGAAATTCGAATTTGCACTTCGTATTACGGGGCAGTCGTAGTTCTTTTTTTTTTATTGAATTTTCTTCGTAATGACGATACAATTAGAGATGCATTGAGATGGTTATCCGGTACCCGGCCGCCGAATATGCGGCCAAAACCATTTTACCTAAAATACCTAAATGGAGTAAATTCGACGGCACACGCGCGTGTTGGGCGGTGCAAGTTGCAACGTGTTTCTACTTGTAGACATGTTGTGGCTGTTGTAGAGGCATGTTATAGTTGTAGCCGTTGTAGGCGATTTTTTTATTACTTTGTGGTTTTATACATATGTTACTCAAATTTTCTCCTTATAATTAGGTGCTAAATTACTATCCGGTATCCAGCCGGATACTACGCAACTATCCGGTATTCGGCCGGATACTAAAATGTGGCCGAATACCGGATAGTGACCGGATATCCGTGGCATCTCTAGTTACATTAGGGTAGTTTGGGTAGTAAATGGAATGGTGTTAATACGGTAATTTAGTCTATTGATGTTCAAATGAACCCTTTGTCTCCCGCTGACCCGATACGGGTCAAGCAAGACTTTTTATTTGTATTTTTTTTCGTCCATAAAAAAAATCGAGAAATTACTTTGAGCTATGTATGAATTTCTATTTTAAAAACACCTAGCGCAGGTCAGATTAACACCTTTCCATTCACTCCCCAAACTACCCTATTGCGACGTCATTGCGACAAAAATTCGTGGTCTAGTCATAAGTAGAATCTCGCCTTACATTATCTGTGTGCACTCACACAAGGCAATTCGCCTCAAATACTGGTCATCATCACACTATCACACACTCCAACGCAAAGCTGGGCTTATACCACGCGCATTCTAAATTTATCAAATTTTCGAAAAAAAAAGGACTTTTTACACCACAACGCCAAATCATAACATTCGTAACTTATAGCCCAGTTAAAACTACCAAGAAAAATCATAAAATTTGCAGTACATTGTGAAGTTGTGAATCGAACGATACAGATGGCGTCAAACGATCCCTTCGCTTGAAGCAAAATGTTCACTACACGCGAAAGTAGCAACTGGTAAAATGTACACAACGCATATTGTATAAAACCGCCTTCAAAAAAAACCTTAGAAAAAAACCAAAAATAATCCTCTAAAGCCATGAGTTTTATGGCCTAGCACTAGCAGAAATAAGAATTCGGTGCGGTGGGAGCGGAATATTCTTTTAATCAAGCAATAAAAAATAAATAATAAATTGAAAATCGGTGTACAATTGACGGACTTAATCGATGTACATACATAAAAAAAAAAACAGTGGAACGTAGAACCTCCTCCTTTTTTGAAGTCGGTTAAAAATACGCGAAACAAATCTGAAAATGTACACTAATTACGTACACCGTTCTGTACATTCCGTGTACGTACCTAGTGTACATTTCCTGATTTATACATTTTGCGCGAATATACCTTTAGATTTTTGTATATTTTACAGTATACGAGGGGCGGCTGATAAGTAATCTCCTTGGTCAGAAATATATACAAAAATGATGCTGGCTGGTATGGATTTATATTCGTTTGTTATTCTATTTTCAAAATGTATTACATTAATTTGTTTATTGCATCACGTTTATTTGTCTCCTACAATTGTTTCAAACATGTCGGTAGAAATAGTGAAAATGGATAAAATCGAGCAGCGTGCGGTGATTAAGTTTTTGACTAAGGAAGGGAATACGCCTTCGGAGATCAGACAGCGTATGTTACGTGTGTTTGGCAGTTCGTGTTCTTCCGAATTTGTTATAAAGTTTTGGTCAAAGCAGTTTAAGTTAGGTCGTGAGAGCCTGGAAGATGATCCTCGTAGCGGAAGACCAGTTTCGGCCGTCACCGATGAAAATGTAGCCAGGGTGAAAAAAAATATATTAGAGGACCGACGAGTGAAGCAGTGGGAGATAGCTAGAGATGTGGGCGTCAGTAAAGAGCGAGTCAATGAAATAATTCATGAGCATTTGAACATGTCCAAGGTTAGTGCACGTTGGGTCCCCAGAATGTTGAATGCATTTGACATGGAGAGGCGTGTCAAATGTTGCGAAGAGTTTTTGGACATGAGTCGAGGGAAAGAGGAAGAAATAATTTCTAGAATTGTAACATGTGATGAGACTTGGATTCGACAATGGGACCCGGAAAGTAAGCAAGAGTCGTTACAGTGGAAATATAAGGATGAGAAGCCGCCTCGGAAAGTCAAGGTCTGTCCATCGGCAGGTAAACTTATGGCTACAATCTTTTGGGACACAGAAGGGATTTTGCTCATAGATTATTTACCGAAGAAAACTACAATGATTGCTGATTATTACTCAAACTTACTGTATCAACTAAGAGAGACAATAAAAGAAAAACGGCGAGGTAAACTAAGCAAAGGAATTCTGATTTTGCACGATAACGCACCAGTGCATACCGCCCGCACAACGAAGCTAGCAATTAAAGACAATGGCTTCGAAACCATTGACCACCCCCCTTATAGTCCAGATTCAGCCCCGTGTGACTATTTTCTGTTTAGACTTCTCAAGAAAGACCTCAGGGGACGAAGGTTTATGACCGATGACGAAATGAAGGCTGCGGTTACTGACTTTTTTGACGACAAACCGAAAGATTTTTTTTTTAATGCTTTAAATTCAATATTTGAAAAATTTTGTAAGTGCATTTTACTAGCATTGGACTATACAGAAAAAAAAAAAATTTGCCGCGACAGTCTTTTGTTTCATTGTTAGGTAGATTACTTTTCAGCCGCCTCTCATATGTTGTGTACATTTTACCAATTGCTACATTTTGAGTGTAGTGTACATTTTGCTTGTTGTACATTTTCACAAGGTCTTGAGCGTCTTGTCTTAATGTCATACGACTTGCAAGATTCCTCTTGCAAGTCTAGGGCTTAAAATAATAAGGAATACTTGCGCAATTTTGATTGAATTTTGAAAGTTGAGCTAAATTGGATACAATCTACCTAAGACTTAAAAATAATGACTTAAAGTTCGAATTTGTTCTTCAGATCAGAAATATCGCTTTCAGAGCAGTTCTCCGCAGTCTTGCAATGTTGTAGGAGGTTGGTAAGAACTGGAAAATTAATTGTGAATCAAAGGTTTAGAAAATAAAAAAAAACAAGCAAGTGGGTCGCCTGATGGTAAGTGATCGCCACTGCCCATAGACACCCACAACCCCGGAGGGTTCGCAGATGCGTTGCCAACCTAGAGAGCTAAGATGAAATGCCTCTTGTGCCCGTAATTACACCGGCTGTCTTACTCTCCACACCGGAACACAACAGTGCAAGCCCTGCTGCTTAGCGGCAGGATTAGCGAGTAAGATGGTGGTAGCAATCCGGACGGACCTGCGTGGATGAAGATTGCCGATGTAGGGGAAGGCGGGGTTCAACGTGCCGATTTTACTAAAATGCAAGATATCACCTACACTATGAAAGCTATATTTATTTTTTGTGAACTATCTTATGTGAAATTTAGTGTAGTTTTTATAACCATACGCTATTTTGAATTATATTCAATAGGAGTTTATTTATAGAGTATATTATACAAAAAGTCAGAGAGGCACAATTTACCCCATCAAGGGGCGACTTGTGCCGATGGTGAGGTAAGTTGTGCGGCTTATTTTTAAAGTACGATAAAGTAAATAAGATTGTTTTAACACAACAAATGAACATTCTATTTGCAATTAAATAATATATTTTCCAAAAAAATAATAATTTGTAACTGACATTAGCGTTATACGTTTGACATTGATACTTCATATTGAGATCAACCGAATAAGTTATCTATTTTAATTAAAATTTTACAAATTAGGGCATAAAACTCAAAATGATTTACTAATTGAACAAAATAAACATAACACTTCTTGTAAAAAGCTTTAGAAGATAAAACTTATTATTTTTTATCACCCAGTTGAACAAAAAAAAATTTTTTTTCTTCTGAATGTTAATCAGACGTAGTAAGCTAAAGCTAAATAAATTATTTCTCAGTCTGAAATTACATTTTACGAAATAGGAAACATCGTTTTATTTTTTCGATGAGTCAGAATAGCAATTCGGGCAAGTATATGTCACACAATTTTCATCATGGAAGCATTTTTATATTGCATATTTGTATTGTATTGTATTGTATTTTTAGTGTGCCCAGACCAACTGTTTTTATTTAGGGCAGTTTTTTATTATAGCTTCTGCGACTTTTTGAAGTTAATTCCTAGGAAGTAGTACCCCTCTTTGTCTTCCTTTTGTAAACTCTCATCCTGACAATATTACAGAATTATATGGGGTCAGTTGCGCCCTGAATGGGGTACATTGTGCCGGCACAATGTACCCCAAATCACGGGCACTTTTAACCCCGTTAGTAACACAGTTATTTACAGTTCGATTTTTAGAAACATGTTGAACATAGCGTTATTGTTCATTGTCTTCGCGATTCTGTATTAAACTGTTAACATTTTGTTGAAACACTTCCAAACTATAACTTTCAAAATGGAAGAAATAGACCAAAAAGTATATGCACGAAAATATTTACTAACGTGGCTCCGGTAAGGCATGTGGCTGCAAGCTACTCAGGCCTCGGCGCTGACGCAACTAAAATAACTGCAGACTGTGCGCGTGGGGAAAGCATTTCTTGGCACAACAACAGAACGTATTAATCTCTTTTTCTCTTTGAGATATTCTCATTGGCACAACCTACCCCCGGCACTTTGAACCCCGCCTTCCCCTAACTTATATTTGTGGTTCACCCACGGACCAACCACCCTCTGAACACCGCATGTTCTATAATTTAATTCATTACGAAAAAAGCCGCGGTGAGCGGGCAGAGGGAATGCGTCGTGATTGGTTCATAGCTTGTCATCTCGCTTGTCACCTGTACATGTAGCACAGCGCCATTTTGTCGCTTGTCGCGCAGTGCGTCCCTTTCATAGTGACGGAATTAGTGAAGGACGCACTGAGCGACAAGCGACAAAATGGCACGCGTGCTAGCCCGCCTGGTCAAAAGTGAGCCGCGATTCGAGGCTAGAGAGATTTATAGGTGCAAATTAGCATTGTTTGCATGCGTTTAGGAAACGTTCGCCCTGACATTTGGTGTCCAGAGGGTGGTTGGTCCATGGGTCCACCTGTTCAAAAGTGATAAGCATCAGTATCAGTGTTGCGTATTCATTGAAAACGCTAGGGATGGCACTGCACATTTCCTTGGCATGTACCTACATAACATAACTCGATGCACCTGGTCTATTTGATGTGAACCTCACAATTCACTTTTTTATTTATATGTTTCAAGTGAGTGAGTTAAAAGAGGTTTTATGCTGTTTTGGAACTCCATAATAGGCGATTGTGTCATTTATTTGTCAATAATGATTAATGTCGTATATCACTATTCTTTGTTTACTTTTTATTCAGTTAAAATCATGAATTTTCCCAGTTTAAAAGAGAGCTGACGGCGAAATTGGAAAACTCGAAAGCTCTTAGTAATTTATTCAGATAACGAATTAAATTACACAAACCTGTTTTTTATTTACCTGTAGAATTTTTATTGTAACAGAAACGATTCGTATACCAATATGTCACATTGACAAGGAAATAAATATCGAGCGACAACCCTACGACTCAGTTTCAATGAATCTGCAACACTGATAACGGGGTGTGGGATAAGCTACTTTTGGCAATAACTGTAGGCACTAGCATAAGAATAAATAATAACATAGTATAACGGAATCGCTTTTGACCGAGTCCAAAACGCCGCCATTTATATACCTACTTCCCCCTTCACGTCGTTACACCCCTCTGTCATCCAGGCGTGTTGCTAGGGTTGCTTGCTGTTAAATATTAGGTACTTACGTCTAAAGATAATATCACTTTTTCTTTGATTTGAAATCATTATTTTATTCCAGTTTTACAAAATATGAGATTTATAAATCATTACATACCTACATAATTATAGACATTTCTAAATAAGAAGTTATATAAGTGCCATACCAAATAAAGCCATTTAAGGTGATTTAAGTAAGTATTACTTACCTACAAACATAAAATAAAATACATACAGGCTCACGTAAAACTATTACAACCAAACGCGCGTGCGGCGACGCCGGCCGTGACAGCCTGACTGAGTAGTCTGTTTAACGAATACTCTAATATCGTGACCTTGAGCCCGTCCGGAGCGGGAGTTTCCGTTCTACTATGTTATTATTTATTCTTATGGTACAAGCACTTACTTTGTTTATCATTAGTTGACAGGAACATGGCTAGTGCGGAGAACCTCTTGACCCGCGTCAGGCCCTTGAGGTAGGCCGTGATGGTCTTGCCGGCGAACTTGCTCGTGTCAGCGGCGAGCATGCGCAGTAGCTCCGAGAGCACGTCGCTTTCCAGCGCGTTGTCGAAGATAGATGAGATCTTTTGCGGATCTATAATCTGTAACGGAGATCATTTTATTCATGTTCTAACTGGAGTATCTTTTTGTATTTTTTTTCACATTTTTTTTTTTACCTTAGAGCAGGAAAGGAATGGAGATGCTAACGCGCGATTTCCGCTCTGCCAAAACTCTAACATTAAGTCTGACCAAAATGATCCGGGTCTGTTGCAATTGTGCGACAGTTTTGTTTCAGTGCGAGTTTGCAGGAACGTAGCAAATTTTGATTCGTAGTCCTTCCTCTGGGAGCGCACGACCCAGCGGCAGCGAGACGCACACTACGCACTACCGAGTCAGTTATTTCACTACGATTGAGTATCACGGTAGTTTAATTTCATCTTAAAGTATACTACCACCACCAACCCAAGTATACTGCCGCCTCATCATCAGCCTATCTACGTCCCACTGCTGGGCACAGGCCTCCTCTCAGAATGAGAGGGCTTGAGCTATATAGTTCCCACGCGGGCCCAGTGCGGATTGGAAACTTCACACACACCATTGAATTGCTTCGCAGGTGTGTGCAGGTTTCCTCACGATGTTTTCCTTCACCGAAAAGCTCATGATAAATTACAAATGTAATTTCGCACATAAATTCCGAAAAACTCAAGAGGTGCGAGCCGGGATTTGAACCCACGACACTCTGCTTGAGAGGCGATAGGTCAAACCACTAGGCTATCACGGCTTTTTCTACTGCCGCCTATTGTCTCCCATACCTGTTTTTCTGTAATCACCTTGTACTGTTTTGTGGTTTTCAATAAAGAATATTTGTATTGTATTGTATTGTTGTATACTTACACTCAAATAATCACTCCTGGCATGTTCATTCCCTTTCAAACACTTCCATTCGGCCATAAACTGAACGCTATTAACAGGTGGTACCATATTCTGCAAACTGACATCTTTCTCGTACCCGATGACATCCGTTACCAACTTCTCTGACTCGGGGCTGGTCACTGTCACTTCTTTGACCTCTGACTTCATGTCACCGGTGCTGTCAACGGTGGAGGGTTCAATGACCTTGTTGGAGTCATTGTTGTTGGTATCACCTTGGGAGAGGCTGTCTTCAATTTCTATGATCTTTAGCCTAGTAGGAGGTTTCTCTGGTTCAGAATTTCCGAGTGGTATCTCGTGAATTGGTACGGGTTTCAGCTGTCGCTGGAAAGTGAAAAAAAAAAGGTTACTGTTCAATGTCATTTTCTTCTTTATGCCGCTGTTCTAAAGTACTTATTAATGAGTTTTTACACTTGTTTCCAAAACACTGTATTTTTTTTTCTTTATTTTCTAATGATACTGTGAGTTTTCTTTACGTAATTTATCTCTGGTTATATATCGTAAGAACTAACGTAACTTGTTTTTAGAAAAAAATACTTTGTGCCAAGTTTCTTGCTGCGCATTCTTCTTGGCAATCATGATCTTTCCGAAAGCGCTGGTAGACTCAAAAAATGACGTGTAAAAGAGCATTCAACTGGCTATTTGCTGAATAAAATTTTTAATTATGTCTATTTTAATATTCAAAAGCACTGCACTAAATCCGGCTGAAACGATATCTCATGGAGTCCTACGAATAATAATATCTATGGAAGCGTAACTGAACCAAAAAATGGATCCACGACGTAGGTACCGTAATTAATTAGGAAGTAGGATAGCTCAATTACCTTAGACCGCAAATGTGGCGGTTTCTTCACCGGTTTGATGACAGTGATCCCTTCTCCGACTCCGTTCTTCCACTTGTCATCTTCGCTGAGTTCGGGCACCGGTTTGGCTGGCTCATCCTTCAGTTCCACTATCCTCGGCTGCCCGCTGGTCTTGGGAAATGGCTTGTTCTCTGAAGTCGGTGTTGATGATGGCGATGATTTGGATTTGGACTGGAATTTGACGAAGAAATAGCAAAATAATGATGCCCACCCTCTGGACACCGCACCTTTTATAATTGACTTGCAAAGTCAGTAAGAAAAAAGCCGCGGTGAGCGGGCCGGGGGAACACGTCATGTACCACGGCGCGCCATTTTGTCGCTTGTCGTGCAGTGCGTCCCTTTCATAGTGATGGAATCAGTGAAGGACGCACTGAGCGACAAGCGACAAAATGGCGCGCGTGCTAGCCCCTCTAGTCGAAAGCGAGCCGCGATTCGAGACTAGAGATTTATTGGTGCAAATGAGCATATGCGTTTCGCAAACGTTCGCCCTGACATTTGGCGTCCAGAGGGTGATTGGTCCGTGGATCAAGCCCTTATTTTACTAACTTTACAAATGTCAGATTACAATGACAATGTAGCGACCCGAACGCCACACGCCGATGACGTCATCACTGTTCTACATCGCGCTAACGAAGTTTCTCAAATCGGTTGCATAAATACAACTTCCAACTCTCTTCCTCCGGACTTCGGTCCCCAGGCATAACATCTGCCTGGAGAGAGATCACTCTATCGGAGTCCTCCCCAAAACAAAATAAATAAATAAAATATTTCTTTTCAATTTAGATTTATATATTTGTCGTTTATTGAGAATACATTAGAATGTAATCATTACATTATTTATCGTCGGTAGATCAAAACAAAAGACAGATTTAATATTGGGAAAGGCGCTAGGACGGACCCTGTGGTAGCAAAAGATCCGTGATAAAAAGCCGTGATAGCCTAGTGGTTTGGCCTATGGACTCTCAAGCAGAGCGTCGTGGGTACAAACCCCGGCTCGCACCTCGTGAGTTTTTCGGAACTGGTTTTTCGCACCTCTAGGTTTTTCGTTACACTTGTAATTTTATTTATCATGAGCTTTTCGTTGAAGTAAAACCGTGAGGAAACCTGCACACTCCTCCGAAGCAACTCAATGTGTGTGAAGTTGTATTGATTTAAACTTTCGCGATTTTCACACATTATCATGACACTCGGGACTTAATCGCGTAAAAAATATATACTTAAATTTGAATTTAAATACCTCGACGTTTCGGACGCGACGTTGCGTCCATGGTCTCGAAGGGGAAGGTGGAGGGACGTTTTTTACGCGATTAAGTCCCGAGTATCATGATAGTATGTGTGAAGTTCCCAATCAGCACTGGGCCCGCGTGGGAACTATAGCCCAAGCCCTCTCATTCTGAGAAGAGACCAAGCATGAAGCAGTGGGACATAAAATAACCTAACAAACTTAGAAAAGTTGAAAAACCCCCAACATTGTCATTTCAAAGTTCAATATTTCAAAAACGGGTGAACCGATTTTAAAAGAACCATCTTGATTAAACTAGCTTTCGAAAAAAAAAAACGCATCGAAATCGGTCCATCCGCTTGCGAGCTGCGATGCCACTGACAGATACACAGACACACAGATACACATGTCAAACTTACAACACCCCTCTTTTTTGTCGGGGGTTAAAAAAGGCCGATGATGATGACTAGATCCACTCACCCCCTTCGTCCCCATGCGGGCCTTGATAACGTCCAGCTGCTTCCTAGCGGCAGCGTTGTGCGGCTCGTGCTTCAGCACCTCGGCGAGGTCGTGCGAGGCGGCCCGCAGCGAGCCGAGCCGCTCGCGGGCGGTGGCGCGGCGCTGGAGCGCCTTCACGTACGTCGGGTCGAGGCGGAGGGCTTCCGTGCAGTCGGTCTCTGCTTGATGGAGGCTGGAAGACGGGGTTTTTAATCATCATCATGTCCTGTTATCCCTAATCAGGGACATGGGGCTCTCAGCATTTTACTCCATTTGGAACGATCCATCCAGCTCTTGCCAGCTCATGCCCAGAACTAGTTTTAATTATTGGTGGAATAAAACGGATCACTGACGTATATAAGTCGAGTTTAGCCCGACGTTTACCATCAGGTGAGCCTTCCTTGAAGTATACAAAATGACCTAACCAACTTAGAAAAGATAAAAAACCCCCGACATTGTCATTTCAGAGTTCAATATTTCAAAAACGGGTGAACTAGCTTTCGATTAAAAAAAAACCGCATCGAAATCGGTACATTTCTTGCGAGCTATGATGCCACAGACAGATACACAGATACACAGATACTCAGATACACAGACACGCAGATACACAGACACGCAGATACACAGACACGCAGATACACAGACACGCAGATACACTGATCAAACTTATAACACTCCTCTTTTTCGTCGGGGATTAAATACATAGCTCCTAAACTTCCTTAATCCAATGTATAAAATAATAAATTTTAATACAAATAAATGTAGAATTCCTTACCTATCCTTCTTAAGGTAGCAAAGGCCTCTATTAGCGTAGTAAATGGCATCATCTTTCACCAGTTCAATGGCCCGGTTGTAGCAGGCAATAGCTTCGTCCCATTTCTCTTGCTTCACAAAGTTGTTACCCTGAAATGTAATGAAATTACAAAGTACATAAGAAAATGAGTTATTTTAAGAGCCCTATTTACATGATGCAAAAAATGTTCACCTTGCAGAACATTTCGTTGCATTGTCATTGTTGCTATTTTTTTTTGGGTTCCATACCTCAAAAGGAAAAAACGGAACCCACAACCCCCTGAAGTCCTAATTTCAGCAAACTTGTCATTGTTCATTAACTGTATTGTTGCAATTACATGTAACTAAACACTAGTAGCGCCATCAAGTTTAGTTTGTGTTGGGTAGTTTTGTTTTGTTTTATTTAACAAGATGTATATCCACCAGTTATGCAACATAGTGAAGAATAGGGGTGCGCCAAAGTTCACCGAATTTCCCAATACCGATTATTGGAAGTCCAAAAGTGTTCGTCATACAATTTTTCATCATAATGATCACTGATCATAACTAATCTGTTCCGAACGCTCTCAACTCCGAATCATTCAACTTCATAATGTTAGAAAACATAAAATCTATTATACTACAATTTGTTTTAATATATTTTCTCACCATAATCGTTTCTTATACTATTTTTCATGATCATATATTTTTTTATGTAGAATTGTTTTCGCACATAACTTCTTAAGTCAGAATGTTATGTTATGTTATTCCGATTTTTTTTCCCGCCGAAACTACGTATTTTTCTAAAATTTTTAAATGGTCGTCCTGTAGAACTCTGTAGGTTAGGTTAGGGCCCCACAAAACTTGCTTAGGCAGAAGGGGGAAGGGGGGCTCGGGGGGCGAAGCCCCCCGCATTGATACAAACTGCCTATACTGACTCGTACAACCACTTGGGTAGGTTCGTTAGTTACGTTGTGACCCTTCAGAGCGGAAAGTGAAGCCCCGCCTTAGTGGGGCTTCGTCGACTCGCCCTTGAACCCCTTGCCCGTGCACAAAACTAATTGCTACCAGAAATATAGGTTAGGTTATAACTGCAACCCCCGCACCGCACAAAACAAACATGAAGAATGAAAACGTTCGGAAGAGTGATCATTCTGAATACAAATCGGTAGTAAGAGAAAAAATCGGATAGGTGATCAATTTTCGGTGAACCAGTATGGACGCGTAACAATATTATGAACAAATATGAGTATGATTAAAAACGTTATAAAAAACAATGGTATGAGTAAAAATATATCTCAGTAGTGACATTATGAATTACTATTTTCCGCACACCGACTGTTATGAACTCCGTCAGTAGGACTACAAATTTATGAAGAAAAAAATTATGAAGTAAAATTTTCGGAAGTGATCGTTCTGAATACAAATCGATAGTAAGAGAAAAAATCAGGTAGCCAAATTTATTTTTTATCCGAAAACTGTTCACAGAATTTTTAAAACCCAAACATTTTGTTTCCCATAACATTATTTTATTTGCCAGCAAATTCTAAATCCCGAATATCAATTTGACAACCCAATCACTTGCCATTTTTCGATTTTTTTCGTAAACTAAATGTCATGAAAAGTCGAAAGGTAGAATTTTCATTTGTAGTTGTAGACTTAAGTATTTAATAGCCAAAACTATATTTTTCTTACCAAGCTACCTAACCTAAATATACCGCCAACCCGCACTGGCGGAGCGTGGTGGGTTGTATGTCAGAATTCTTGAAATAATAAAAAAATATAGAACTCACTCTCTCTTTCTCATGCTGGGCCTCCTCTCTCAGCTTCTCAATCTTGGCCTGCTGACTTTTCATCCCGTCCAACGAGGTCGGACCCACATCCTCCATGTCTACTTCCTCGCAAGCTTTATCCTGAAAAGCACCACACTCAACAATTTACACATAGAACCAACTTAATTGGAATTGTTACATTTGCATTTCTTTTTGAATTTTGACTTTTTCTACATTTAATTCATAAGACATAATGAAAACGGGATATTGACCGCGATTACCTAATAGGTTTGATGAGCTCCTGATATTTCGATGCAGTTGCAGTCAATATCCCGTTTTCATTATGTCTAATGCAGTTAACCGTGAATCATTTAAAACTGTCATTTAATTCATAGTTTATCAATATACATAAATTATATTAGCTTTATACTGTAATAAATAAATTCAGCCCACCGAAGGAGCAAAACCTTTGATTTTTGCAAGATCAGTTTGGTGACTAAACTTGTGTCACAAAAGTATTTTAGTGAGTAATTAATCTAGTAACAAAAGTAATTTTGAAAGTGTTTCAAAGGAGTTCACATTTCTTCTACTTCTTATTAGAAGTACACCCATTGTCTCATTATTTTTTGATTGGAGTGGGTAGAACAAAAAAAAATTGAAATAGCCTATTCAATATTTCTAAATAATGAGAGGAATAATAAAAGGCACTTACAGCATCAAAACTGTCCCACGACTTGTAATCAGAGGACGGTATACGTTTCCCAACTGTCTTTTTTTTCTCAACTGGTTTCTCCTTCTTAGCCTTGCTTCTCACTGGAGGTAAGTCCTGACCTCAAAAATTAGTATTTGGATTAATAATCCGCAATCGAGGACCACTCAGGAAGGTAGAAATATAGAAAATAAGCATTATGACGAGAAACAAACCGCCGTGAGACAAATTTCGGGACAATGTCATTATTAAAATCATTTTCACTATTTCGTGACAAGTCTACGACTAAATCGCGAGTGACACTATTGTGCGAAGCTAACAATACTGGCTAATGATTTACATGAGAATTAAAACCGTAAATAGCTTTGAACCTGCTCAAATTCACCGTTCAAGGCGGCCTCTTTACGTTTCATTTCAACCTCCCAGTTCTGTAAGTCGGTGAGGTATGTTTTTAATGTTTTTACGTTATCCCGGGCCTGCCGTTGGATCTCGAAAGCTTTGTCCATTTTTTCTTTACTTCTACAAGGGTGGGATTGGGTTTTTTGTTACCTTCGATCACAGAATAGCGTTGTTAGATCAATATAGCAAACGGTTGTCAACCTCAAACAATTTTTTCACGTTGTCATGGCGCTGGCTTCGTTCAGAAATTGAGTTGACATGTATTTTCCGGTGAGTTATGAGAAGGCGCAAGTATTTTCTTAAAGGCTTATGGTAAAAAATAGCTAATAACATAAAACGTTTCTTTTATAATTGAAAGCGTAAAGTACTAACCGTTTTAATAACACTTTAATTTCCCACAGCGTAAATTAAATCAAACATTCATAACAAAGCATTTTCAGTACTGTTTACGACCCAAATAATGTCAATGTCATTGACTCTTTTAAGCTAAGGTGTTCTCTAAATATACGTATAGACTTGGCTTATAGAACCTAGCATCCAGGCCATAAAATCTAAAAAAAATGTCATTATGACAGCTCAACAAGCAAGTTGACAAGATGATGAGAGATTTTAGCGGGAAACCGATGAGAGTGAATCGTGTCGTTAATTGAATTTTAGTTTCTGTGCTTAATGTTGTTTGGTGGATAATAAAGATAGTGTATTATACAACAAATTAACGTGACAGTGCCCAGCAAATGAAGAATTCAAGTGAAAACGCGTATTCCCTCTGTTTGTGACCCCCAAGTATCCGCCGGCTGTTGCTCGCCGTAGCTCGCCGTAAAGTACACTATCGCTTTACGGGAGGCATGAGCAGCGGACAGGACGTGACTAGGACAGACTGACAAATCTGACGGTGACAGGACTTTAATATACAGAAATTTACAAAACACATCAGACGTGGCTGTAAGGACTCAGTTCCTTTGGCTATCCCTTATGAGATGAATTAAAAAAAATTGTCAAGATGATAAAGTTCTACAAATGACTTGGCTTCGGCCTTAACAAATATTACGTTGAAGTTTATATTACAAAATCTTTTAACAAAAAAGTAAAACCGCTTTCAAAAAAAAAACCTTCGAAAAAAAACGTAAGATAATCCTCTAAACGTCCGAAATAAACGCATTTTATTTTATTTTATTTATTTATCATTATTTTAGAGGATTATTTTATGTTTTTTTCTAAGGTTTTTTTTTGAAGGCGGTTTTACTATTTTGTAAAAAGATTTATATTTCACAATTTTACGTTGATTTAACATTTTCAGAATTATCCTCCAACTCCTAACCGTTAAGGAGTTGTACCTTCCATCATCAGCTCATCAGCATGAGATGATGACTACCGGACGCAAATACTTGAATAGCCTTAAAAATATATGAAACACATGATACGTGCCTGTAAAATTTGAGGGTTGCCCTCGATTTCCTTAGGATCCCATCATCAGATCATGATTTGGTGACAGTGGGACCACCTCAGGAGTATACCCTTTCGAATAATGATTTAACATTTTCAGAATTATCCTCCAACTCCTAACCCCTAAGGAGTTGTACCTTCCATCATCAGCTCATCATCATGAGATGATGACTACCAGACGCAAATACTTGAATAACCTTAGAAAACATATGAAACACATAGTATGTGCCTGTAAAATTTGAGGGTTGCCCTCGATTTCCTTAGGATCCCATCATCAGATCATGACTTGGTGACAATGGGACCACCTCAGGAGTATACCCTTTCGAATAAAAAAAGAATTTTGAAAATCAGTCAACAATTGACGGAGTAATCGATGAACATACATAAAATAAAATAAAAATACATACAGTGGAACGTAGAACCTCCTCCTTTTTTGAAGTCGGTTAAAAAGACAAATCTTTCGGACAAAAAAAAAAACAGCAGACATGGCTGTGAGGACCTCGTCACCTTTGCCTTACCCTAAAGGGATAATAAAAAAATACGTAAAGTTATGGGAGGCTTCTTGGCGGGAAACCAATAGTTTCAGTGCTTTAATTTATTTGGTGTATATTAAGTATAGTAAGTATGTAGGTACTTAGTACTCTAAAAACACAACCCTGCTTGGGCAGTCGGGTAAAAAAAGACGAGTTTCTAAATTCACGTGATCAAACTAAGTAATATGTTATTTAGGTACCTTAGTAAGTAAGTAGCTACTACAACCTTTTGAAAGTAATGACATACAGACTGAATTATAGGTAGACGTTCAATGTAAAGATTTCAAGAAAAATAAAACGAATAAAAAAATTTAGTGACTGTAGATAATGTAAGTAGGTAAGTACATTACTTGTAATGAATCCATGACTTAGTGAAATAAAACAGATTACTCTTGCGGAGTAGCGAAGCCGCGGCGCGTAGTGTGCGACTCGCTGCCGCTGGGTCGTGCGCTCCCAGAGGAAGGACTACGAATTACCTAGACCGAAACATGTCGAGCTAAACTCGACTCATATACGTGAGTGATCCGTTTTATTTCACTATGATTGAGTCACACTGTAGTTCATGTCAAATCAGTGACTTAGGTACACATCTGCTTAAGTACCTATTAGGTACCTAGGTACTTATTAGGTAGGTAGTAAAAAATATATAATAGTGACCCGTAAAATGACTGTGTAGATTTTACTTAGGAGCAAAGGCTCTGCTACACTGGACAAGTTAAAACACTTGGGAAAAGCGGGAAAAATCTCGGAGCCCTCGGTGCGCGAGTACAGCTCGCACTTGGCGGGTTTTTCATGTCATTCGACTGCTGTCGTGTGTGTGGCGCTCGTATCTAAACCAATATAAAAATAGGTATCAAGGGGGCTAGCGCGCGCGCCATTTTGTCGCTTGTCGCTCAGTGCGTCCTTCACTGATTCCATCACTACGAAAGAGACGCACTGCGCGACAAGCGACAAAATGGCGCGCGTGCTAAACGTGCAGATAAGACGAAAAGGATTTCTTAATTTTTCATGTAAATCCACTTGATGAGTTTCTAAACGTTGATGTGGCCTTGCTTTCGACCCAGTGTTCCACTTCAGTCATGGATGACGAGGGCTCACGATCATTGATTATGAAATTAATTACTGCGTGATATATTGATTATTGTAGTTAAACTTTGTTCGTGTTCCGAAATTTGGTCTGTTTTTGGGTTTGGGTGCAATGCGGGCATAAAGCAGACAGACGGGAGGCGCCTTTGGCTCATCTATGCCGCTACAATTTTTCTGCCACTTTTTGAGGGGGACGAGGAACACACACGTACAGCACATGTCATGTCTGAGCTCATGTCAAAATTTGTTACCTTCCTACAAACTCACACTAAAACAAAACTGTCACAAAAATGCCAAACACAAGACAATCAACAGACCCTGATCATTTTGGTCAGACTTAATGTTAGAGTTTTGGCAGAGGGGAAATCGCGCGTTAACATCTCCATTCAGCAGCACTTCGCGCTTCGCACTCCCCTACAGCACTGAAACTATTAACAAAAGACGTAAAGATATTTTATAGTCTGCCCTAGAAATACTGGAAAAAAACATGCCTTCTCTTCCAGATTTTTCGTATTCCTGGGGCCACTTCTCTACAGTAAACTAAACGCCAAATGAGGCAAATATCCACTTAGTTATTCATGTAGTAAGAAAATCTTCCAAGAAGAACTTCAAAAGATATCCTACGAAGATACAGAGAAACTGTTTGTCATTGTTAAATGAATAGTATTGTTGTTTTTATAATTATTTTGCTCTGTAATTTTTTTAAATATTATTTTGTACTTAATACACCTTAGAAACTAAGATCAGAATTGATAAATTTTTGCAAGTGTTAATTTTTAAGATAGTTTATGTAAGTTCTTTCTCGCCTGAAGCACAGGATCATCCTAGTTCAGGCACGTGCGAAGAAGTATCTCAATAAGTTTCCTGGTTTACCTAATTGTATCACTTTGTAAGTAAGTATTCTGAATAAAGATTTTATTTATTTATTATTTATTTATTCCGTTCTGCTCTAAGAACGCGGGCGTGGCGCAGTGCCATGACCTTAGCGCCTAGTGTATTCGATGACCAAAAACTATGTCTCGAACGCGTTGGCGTTAATTTCAAATACTAAGTATGAGAATATTTCGTTCTTTGTAGGTAGTTTGTCGTCGATTTGTCCACGAATTCCGAAGTTAACCCAATCGAGACGTTTTCTTCTGTCATCTGACGAGATTTTTATACGACGAGGAAGGCAAACGAGCAAGTGGGTCACCTGATGGTAAGTTATCACCAACACCCATAGACACCCGCAGCTCCGGAGGCTTTGCAGATGCGTTGCCAACCTAGAGAGCTAAGACGAAAAGGCCTCTTGTGCCCGTAATTACACCTGCTGTCTTACTCTCCACACGAACACAACAGTGCAAGCACTGCTGAAGATTAACGAGTAAGATGGTGGTAGCGAACCGGACGAACCTCACACAAGGCCCAACCACTAGGCAACTTGTCAGTCTAACAAATTGCCAACGTATTGCCAGTCAAAAATCGTTTTCAAAACTATCAATTTGCCTCCAAAATAGGAGTCATGTGAACCAAATTACGTCGAAGGTCAGCCGCCTTGACCCAAGCTGGGATCGAATTAAAAACACGCGAACACATCGGAAAGCAATAACTTCTCCGGTGGGTAAATTATGGCAAAATTGGGCCCATTACGCGTGGGCGCATGCCTTGTGGAGGCGCGAACGTTAGGCTGGGGGCACATGGCATAGACAGACATAACTTTATTCGACATCAAAAAATACACTCGACTCTTAAACTAATAAGTACAAAAAGTTACAAAAAATATTCTAAAACTAGCTTTCGCCCGCGGCTTCGCTCCCGTGGGAGAACTCTCTATCCCGAGGGAATTTCGAAAAATCCCGCCTTATCCCGACCGTACCTACATAAAAGGAACCTCTATGCCAATTAAATTTCAGCTTTCTAGGTCCATGGGTTTGGGCTGTGCGTTGATAAATCAGTCACGTTTCTTTTTTATATGTTTAGATGATACATAACGGGGAAAATAAATTGATTTAGCATTATGCTACAGTAGGTGTTGCTACAGCGCTGGTTTTCAGTCAAACCTGACATGACATGACATGATAGAATAACGGATGTTCAGAAAATGGTTTTCGTTCAAAGAATTATTTTATCAGGTCATCATCATCACGCCAAGTTGGCATAACGTCAACGCGGACTTAAACCATTTACGCATACGTTCGTAGTTCGCATTTGCACTGTGCAGCCGGACGCCTATAAGCGTTGGTGGCGTCGTAGGCACGTCGGCTTATGACGCTTATAAGCGTCCTTGGCGTTGAAAGGTCCCAATAACAGTTCAATGACATGATAATTTTAATTCCGAAACGTAAACCTATTTATTCATTTTGCAGTTTAAAATCGCACCTCCAGTGAGCTCGCAGCTTAAAATCCAAACACCATGATTCTGTTACAAACTTACGCAAAGTTAATATATTAGAGTACTCAGATAGTATGTGATAATTGAAACAATTTTACTAACACTTTAATAATTTACCTGTAATTTAAGATAATAGGAGTAGTTTAGGAGATCATTTTTAATACTGTACTTAAATGTGCATCGAAGGGCTATGGATAATCTTTACTCTACTGTTTGTTAAGTTTTGCTGTGGGAGAGCCATTTTGTAGCTGCTGTCGTACGAATGGGCCGTAGTACCAACCTTCTCTCGCAGAAAATCGGCGTGAAGCAACAGGCGGACGACTACGAAATTCGAAAATCGAAGTTCGTATCGTATCGTCCCGCTCGCTCTCGTATTAAATCATATTAGCGTGAGCGGGACGGCACGACACGAAGTTCGAATTTTGCACTTCATAGGGCCTGAGGGTCGAGTACGACTTGTCGAATCCTGCGTAACGTTACGGTTATCGTATCGAGATCGAGAAACCTCATACAAAATTTTAGTTCCAAATACGCTCACGGGCGGGCGCTGTTCCAAACGTCATACAAACTCGACAACGTTTACTATTATATAGTTTTTACGTGACGCAGGATTCGAAAAGTCGTACTCGACCCTCAGCACCCCTATTGCGTTTCGCTCGGTCAGTGAGAGTGCCGGAGGCCCGATACCTCTCCCCTCCTTTCAACAAAAAAGTTTATCCCTATTCCTCCTTAAAGGTCGGCAACGGACTAGTGGCTCTCTTGGGGTTGATGGTTCTCACGGGTGGCGGCTATCGCTTACCATCAGGTCACCCGCTTGCTCGTTTGCCTAACTCTTTCAATAAAAAAAAACACACATAGATATATTAATAAATGGTTAAATACTGTGTTCTGATACGCACATTACCGGAGCTTCTTTTCAGCACTTTTTTAACGCAAAAAAACAATTGTCTCCATCATGGAAGTGACGAAGTTTTACCATAAACGGCGTAACTGTATCAAATTCTGCCCAAATAAGACATAGTTCTTAATTGTACCAAAGTAAGACAAATGACACTCGTCGCAAAATGTCATCTCTGTGGGCCATCGGCCTTGAAGACTGTTTTTGCAACGAGATCGAAAATCACGTACATTTTGATGTTAATGTTCGTCATGTCAAATTAAGATACTATTAACCCATTTAAAAACAAAACGTAAGTATACCTAATAATTTTTTGTCACTCTCATTTCATTTCGATACTTGGTCGGGGTTAGTTACGCTTGTTTATTCACAGCAGTATAAAACTGATCATCTTTCTTGCGACCCAATATAAATACCTAGTTATTTGTTATTCAAGGGTGCAAAGTTGTATTTTACCCGCGAGTGTGGAATCGAAACACAAACAAGCGAAAGGATTCTATAGTTGAACTACGAGCGAAGCGAGTGGTTCTAAAATAGAATCCTGAGCGTAGCGAGTGTTTCAACACACGAGAAGTAAAATACATTTGCACTCTGGAAGTTGTGTATTTTTACATGACTCGGAGTCGGTGAGAAAATTTTTGTTTGGCAATGTTGACAATCATGACGATGCGTTTTGAAATTGCATCGACTCAACTTGTGCATTCAGAATTATATTCAACATCATTATAAAAAAACTAATGTTTCTCATAGAATTTTAAGGACCATTAAATAATAGTTAAAATAAAACGGATCACTCACGTATATAAGTCGAGTTTAGCCCGGTGTTTCGGACTAATTCGTATCATTAAATAAAGCTAAATTCGGTATTTTTTATCAAATTCTCAAACCATTTATCATTTATTTAATGATAATTAATATCGAACGAACCATTATTATGAGCGTTTTACGTTTTGTTATCTGTCAAAAGCTACTTAACACGCTCCACTCCAAGGTCAAATTACTTTCCCCACTAGTGGATAAAATGCTATTTTACCCGGATGTATTAAAGGATAAAAGACGGCTTTCCGAGGTAGGGAGGGGAAAAATAACGAACATAATAACTCGCTAAGATCCCCCAAATAACTCGCAATCAAGCCCAATTTGTATAAAAACCAACACACCTACTTTTTGCCTCACATATCACTGATTAAGATGATATCACTGTTCCGGATACATCGTAAACACTCAGGTGATGACCAGTGGCTGTCAATTAAGCTACAGATAATGACATCACAGTTAAGCTGTCACGAAAATGTAAATGGTTCTGTGTAATTCGTGAATTTACTTTAATTTGCATTTGGGAATCACGCTTGTTTGTGAATCTGACACTGTTAAACTGTCGCTTAAAGTGTTTTTTTTTAATCCCTAACTCAAAAAGAGGGGGTGTTATAAGTATCAACATTATTAAAGGAAAACTAGAAGAAGGTGAGTAATTAAGTGGTCACACAGACAAACAAATTAATCATCATCATCATGTCAGCCGAAAGACGTCCACTGCTGGACATAGGCCTCCCCCAAGGCTCTCCGCTCAGACCGGTCTTGTGCTTTCCGCATCCACCGCGGTCCCGCGATCTTTACTAGGTCGTCGCTCCATCTTGTTGGAGGCCTACCCACAGCTCGTCTCCCGGTACGTGGACGCCATTCGAGAAACAAATGAATAGTGGAACAGTATTAATTAAAATTTAAAAAAAACCCCGACCTTATAGGTTTGATGAGCTCCCGATTACTTCGACGCAGTAACATGCAGTTTCCCCGTGATCATGATGCATGTAAAGAATTGCGTCGAAATATCGGGAGCTCATCTAACCTATATAAGGCAATCGCGGTCATTATCCCGTTTGCATTATGTCTAATGCAATTAGCCGCGAATCACTAAAAAATGTTATAGTAAATGGGTACGGCCAAGTGCAGAAATATGTATCGAATTAATCCAACCCAACATACATGCCTCAACCTTAATTCGCAGACATAAGAGCCATGGGACATACCTATTCTTGAGAAGGTTGTAAGTACTCATGCACTCACATTTTTGCACTTGACTGTACCTAAGTACTTAAGTGCAAAGGTTAAACTATGTCCTGTTCAAGAAAACGGTATTTTTAAATATTAATGAGACCCCAAAATGTTAGCATCCGGTTGTTTAATTGGCGTCTGATCATTACACTTTAAAAACTTCTTGCTCTACGCGTGATTGGGCATATTAAAACGATATTTTGACAGGTCCGTATTACACATTTAATTAAATACTGCCAAGTGATGCAAAAACATAATAATACACAATTTTCAACGGCAACATGGCACCCTATGTTTGCAAGATCACCTCATGCTATTTACAATTTACTCTAATTGAAATTGACCAAGCGAGTGCGAAGCGAGGCGTCTCCGCTTAAGCTTGGGCAGAAATTCCTTTATTTGTCCGGATGTTCTGTCTTTATGCCCGGCTGGTTCTCCTCTACTACAGGTCAAATTTCTCAACCGATTGTCGTGAAATTTTGAGAGCAGGGGGTCGATTTTTGAATCGGGGTGACTAAATTCCGCGATTTCTGAAAAGTCCGTATTTTTGAATCTCACCGGTGACTAAAATTCTCATGCCTATTATATCAAATACGAATGCCTTCACCCACTCGTAAACCCAGATCACTGAGTGACTTCTGGACCACTGGCAGTGACAGCTAACCTCAATCCATTATGTTGACTCGCTTATCTACGACAGAAACGCAAATTAGCTGCATGTTAGTACACGGGTAAGATATTCAAAAATAAGCCCTATTGCAAATAATGACATCAATGTCATGGGTGAGAATTTCGTCACCAAGTTTAGTGAGATTCAAAAACCGGCCAAGTGCGAGTCGGACTCGCGCACGAGGGTTCCGTAGAAAGATTTTAATGCTTTTCCCCAATGTTTTAAGAAGTCCAGTGTAAGCAGAGCCCTGCTCCTCAGCAAAATGTACGCAGTGTGGGGTCAACTTATATTGGTCCTCGAAATCTAGAGACAGCCATAAAAAATTAAGATTTTGAGACTTTCCTGAGTGGTTGTACTATAAAAGTACTTCATACCAAATTTCAAGTTTCTAGGACAACTGGAAGTACCCTTTAGGTTTTCTAAAAACGGCAATTTGTATGGAAACGACTTTTTTAATGACTGTATCTTTTGATTGCGTTGACTTAGATGCTTGATTTTTTCACAGCTTCAAGGGACCGTAGGTTTGAGTATTTGATATTAATTTCATTATCCTACCTCCACGCGTTCCAGAGAAAAAGGGTCTTCACAGACAGACAGACAGACAGACAGACAGACAGACAGACAGACAGACAGACAGACAGACAGACAGACAGACAGACAGACAGACAGACAGACAGACAGACAGACAGACAGACAGACAGACAGACAGACAGACAGACAGACAGACAGACAGACAGACAGACAGACAGACAGACAGACAGACAGACAGACAGACAGACAGACAGACAGACAGACAGACAGACAGACAGACAGACAGACAGACAGACAGACAGACAGACAGACAGACAGACAGACAGACAGACAGACAGACAGACAGACAGACAGACAGACAGACAGACAGACAGACAGACAGACAGACAGACAGACAGACAGACAGACAGACAGACAGACAGACAGACAGACAGACAGACAGACAGACAGACAGACAGACAGACAGACAGACAGACAGACAGACAGACAGACAGACAGACAGACAGACAGACAGACAGACAGACAGACAGACAGACAGACAGACAGACAGACAGACAGACAGACAGACAGACAGACAGACAGACAGACAGACAGACAGACAGACAGACAGACAGACAGACAGACAGACAGACAGACAGACAGACAGACAGACAGACAGACAGACAGACAGACAGACAGACAGACAGACAGACAGACAGACAGACAGACAGACAGACAGACAGACAGACAGACAGACAGACAGACAGACAGACAGACAGACAGACAGACAGACAGACAGACAGACAGACAGACAGACAGACAGACAGACAGACAGACAGACAGACAGACAGACAGACAGACAGACAGACAGACAGACAGACAGACAGACAGACAGACAGACAGACAGACAGACAGACAGACAGACAGACAGACAGACAGACAGACAGACAGACAGACAGACAGACAGACAGACAGACAGACAGACAGACAGACAGACAGACAGACAGACAGACAGACAGACAGACAGACAGACAGACAGACAGACAGACAGACAGACAGACAGACAGACAGACAGACAGACAGACAGACAGACAGACAGACAGACAGACAGACAGACAGACAGACAGACAGACAGACAGACAGACAGACAGACAGACAGACAGACAGACAGACAGACAGACAGACAGACAGACAGACAGACAGACAGACAGACAGACAGACAGACAGACAGACAGACAGACAGACAGACAGACAGACAGACAGACAGACAGACAGACAGACAGACAGACAGACAGACAGACAGACAGACAGACAGACAGACAGACAGACAGACAGACAGACAGACAGACAGACAGACAGACAGACAGACAGACAGACAGACAGACAGACAGACAGACAGACAGACAGACAGACAGACAGACAGACAGACAGACAGACAGACAGACAGACAGACAGACAGACAGACAGACAGACAGACAGACAGACAGACAGACAGACAGACAGACAGACAGACAGACAGACAGACAGACAGACAGACAGACAGACAGACAGACAGACAGACAGACAGACAGACAGACAGACAGACAGACAGACAGACAGACAGACAGACAGACAGACAGACAGACAGACAGACAGACAGACAGACAGACAGACAGACAGACAGACAGACAGACAGACAGACAGACAGACAGACAGACAGACAGACAGACAGACAGACAGACAGACAGACAGACAGACAGACAGACAGACAGACAGACAGACAGACAGACAGACAGACAGACAGACAGACAGACAGACAGACAGACAGACAGACAGACAGACAGACAGACAGACAGACAGACAGACAGACAGACAGACAGACAGACAGACAGACAGACAGACAGACAGACAGACAGACAGACAGACAGACAGACAGACAGACAGACAGACAGACAGACAGACAGACAGACAGACAGACAGACAGACAGACAGACAGACAGACAGACAGACAGACAGACAGACAGACAGACAGACAGACAGACAGACAGACAGACAGACAGACAGACAGACAGACAGACAGACAGACAGACAGACAGACAGACAGACAGACAGACAGACAGACAGACAGACAGACAGACAGACAGACAGACAGACAGACAGACAGACAGACAGACAGACAGACAGACAGACAGACAGACAGACAGACAGACAGACAGACAGACAGACAGACAGACAGACAGACAGACAGACAGACAGACAGACAGACAGACAGACAGACAGACAGACAGACAGACAGACAGACAGACAGACAGACAGACAGACAGACAGACAGACAGACAGACAGACAGACAGACAGACAGACAGACAGACAGACAGACAGACAGACAGACAGACAGACAGACAGACAGACAGACAGACAGACAGACAGACAGACAGACAGACAGACAGACAGACAGACAGACAGACAGACAGACAGACAGACAGACAGACAGACAGACAGACAGACAGACAGACAGACAGACAGACAGACAGACAGACAGACAGACAGACAGACAGACAGACAGACAGACAGACAGACAGACAGACAGACAGACAGACAGACAGACAGACAGACAGACAGACAGACAGACAGACAGACAGACAGACAGACAGACAGACAGACAGACAGACAGACAGACAGACAGACAGACAGACAGACAGACAGACAGACAGACAGACAGACAGACAGACAGACAGACAGACAGACAGACAGACAGACAGACAGACAGACAGACAGACAGACAGACAGACAGACAGACAGACAGACAGACAGACAGACAGACAGACAGACAGACAGACAGACAGACAGACAGACAGACAGACAGACAGACAGACAGACAGACAGACAGACAGACAGACAGACAGACAGACAGACAGACAGACAGACAGACAGACAGACAGACAGACAGACAGACAGACAGACAGACAGACAGACAGACAGACAGACAGACAGACAGACAGACAGACAGACAGACAGACAGACAGACAGACAGACAGACAGACAGACAGACAGACAGACAGACAGACAGACAGACAGACAGACAGACAGACAGACAGACAGACAGACAGACAGACAGACAGACAGACAGACAGACAGACAGACAGACAGACAGACAGACAGACAGACAGACAGACAGACAGACAGACAGACAGACAGACAGACAGACAGACAGACAGACAGACAGACAGACAGACAGACAGACAGACAGACAGACAGACAGACAGACAGACAGACAGACAGACAGACAGACAGACAGACAGACAGACAGACAGACAGACAGACAGACAGACAGACAGACAGACAGACAGACAGACAGACAGACAGACAGACAGACAGACAGACAGACAGACAGACAGACAGACAGACAGACAGACAGACAGACAGACAGACAGACAGACAGACAGACAGACAGACAGACAGACAGACAGACAGACAGACAGACAGACAGACAGACAGACAGACAGACAGACAGACAGACAGACAGACAGACAGACAGACAGACAGACAGACAGACAGACAGACAGACAGACAGACAGACAGACAGACAGACAGACAGACAGACAGACAGACAGACAGACAGACAGACAGACAGACAGACAGACAGACAGACAGACAGACAGACAGACAGACAGACAGACAGACAGACAGACAGACAGACAGACAGACAGACAACAAAGTGATCCTATAAGGGTTCCGTTTTTTCCTTTTGAGGTACGGAACCCCAAAAATCAATCCCGTGATTCTATAATTACACAGTTTTTTTCTTTAAATGAGCTACAGAGCCACTACTTTAAAAATTGTTTCAAAACCGCATTTTCCTTAACTTTTTGGCATAAATAGCGTCCTATTCTCAACTTCGAAGATGACACGGCGGCCTCAGTATGGCCACGTGCAAGGCCGGTAGCGATTATATCGAGCTATTCGATTTAGTAATCGATCACGACTATTGATGCCCGCATTTTACGATATATGGATGATATCGCTCGTGGGCGGGCGATGCGGATGTCTATTCTAAGTTTTGGCTGTGAGAAAAATTTGGTTTCTATACCCTTAAATCATACTTATCTTTAAAAATGTGCTTGGTATATAGTTCACAAAGTAATAGGAAGATGTCGCCACTTGGTGATCACATTCAAATAGAAATGTTGCGACCATCATCATCATCATGTCACCCGAAAGACGTCCACTGCTGGACATAGGCCTCACTAAGGCTCTCCACTCAGACCGGTCTTGTGCTTTCCGCATCCACCGCGGTCCCGCAATCCTTACTAGGTCGTCGCTCCATCTTGTTGGAGTTCTACCGACAGCTCGTCTCGCGGTCCGTGGATGCCATACGAGAACCTTGCCACCAGTAGTAGGTATGAGAATTGTTTGTTATCGATACGTGCCTCTAGTGGCGCTGCCAATTTGCCCATAGTAATTCAGACGAAAACGCGATCGCGATCGTGGCAAAGTTTTGGTCGTCGTGTGTGCTGTATGGTCATGGGCGTTTCCTTCCACAATACCTAAGCTTTTTTTACCGTCTCATGTTTAATTTAAACCGCATCTTTTACTAGCAAATAGTTTCTAAAGTAGTACCAATTTTATGGATCAAACTGGCCTGAAATGTTATACATTTTAGATTTATCATAGGTTTAGAATATGTAACAGAATCACGCATTCCATGTTGAGCAAAACAAAATGCAAAGTGTACGTTTTGTAGCGTTTGATCAATTATTATTACTTCAGGTACACGTAACTATTTCATTTATAGTTTTGACTATTTAATACGTATAATTAATTCCGGAAACATACAAACATGTGCGAAAAAGGCACCTCAAAGACACATCACCCACAAATTATCGCTCGCCAAAGAATAGGGCCCCGAATTCTCGACCACGGAAGTATGCAGTCAAGGCAATGTCAATGAACCCTGACCCGTGCATAAAACGTAACTGCTGTTACATTAGCCGACTGCGATGACATAAAACATTAACATTCGTCATTTACTCGTAGTGTAGTTATTTGACAGTGTCTTGCCGATTCCAGTCTACGTTAGTCAAAATCATACTTGAGATGAAAATCGCTGTTCAGTATGTTCGCATATTTCATCATTCATTATAGACCCAAAACCGATGACCTAGATTTTATTTTTGAAAATTACATTAAACCTATAGCTTAATATAACACAAGTTAAAAAAAGATCGTCAAGTCGAAAGCAAGAATTAAATTTAATAAAATAAATGAAAACAGAAAACATGAATTAAAATAACAAGTAAAATAAAACGTCATAAAAATAAATGAGAAAAAGAAATTAAAAACTTAAAAACAATACAGTAGGTCTGTAGGTACATACAGAAAAGGTAAAAAGTTAAAATATAATCATACTTACTTATTAATTATAATGTTTAAGTTAGACGCTCCTATTCAAAATTACTAATTCACTTTCCAATAATAATAGAATAGTTTCCAAAGCTTTAGATTAGGTTTTTTAAGTAGCATAAGCTGTTGAGACAATACAAAATAACCAAAAGTTCACTGAACTATAATTAAATGGCAAAATATATCAACTTGACAAACATCGCGATAAGATCAGCACCGTTACAGAAGCCTGTCTCACCTGTCAATTTTGACAATACGACACGTGACAGTAAAGTATAAGTTCTAAAACATTATAAATTCTTGAGCTGTGCCCTGAGCACGACTTGTCGAATCCTGCGTCACGTAAAATCGAATAGTAAACTATAACGAGTTTGTATGACGTTTGGAACAGCGCCCGCCCGTGAGCGTATTTGGAACAAAAATTTAGTATGAGATTTCTCGATCTCGATACGATTACCGTAACGTAACGCAGGATTCGACAAGTCGTGCTTAGGGCACTGTAAATAAATATCAAATAACGTTGAAGACACAAATTCTGATTCAAGGATTCGAAGCGAGCGAAGAAAAAATACAACTCGCAACGTTTTTTTTTTGTTCTTGTTCTGTGATAAGTTTATTTGCTTCATCAACCTCACAAACGTCAGTTTACAATGACAATTCGATCTACATTTCGTTCAACAAAAACTTTTCAAGTCAGCAATTTACACCAAATTGTCATTATTTATTTATTTTATTTATTAATTTATTTATTATCAAAACAATTTTACAGCATTACAGCAAAGCCAATGCGCTATAAAATTTTAATATAAACAATACACAATACAAAACAAAAGTACATATGAAAATTAAAAAAAAATACTACAACTATTTAGGGAGTTTTAAATGACCTGATTATAAACTGACGTTTGTAATGGTGGCGAAATAGGGGCCTGCAGTTGTGACCCTGTTTGCACATTCTGTTTTTTTTTTCCATTTCTTCTAGCCCCAAAGTTGTCGATGACCTACTATGAGCTTTAGACCTCGCAAGCTCATTTTTGAACATTTTCGGATATAAGCCTAATTACTATATTTTTTTAATATCAAAAACTGAATAAAAAAAAACAATCATCGAACCTGCTCACAAATTTTTACGAGAACCAGTTGAGAAATGCGATTCGTAGAGAACAGTCAGTAATATTATTATTATTAATAATTATGTTTTATGTTCTTCGAGCATTTACGAAATAATGAAAAAACTAACTACATAAATACTTGGTACTTAAAACAAACAACGGATCTAATCAAGAATCGTTTTAAAATTTTAACAAACGCAAAGAAACCTGACTAATTTCAACAAAAACTAAACAAAATATTTACCAAAACAAAAGTCTTGAACTAATCAATGGAGATTTATCATTTCTCATACATTAAAGCTCTAACAAATAGAGGTTAATAAAACAACAAATTTTTCATCCTTAAACAATGATCATGATCTATGGTCATCGAATGATTAATGGTATATTAATCAAATGACAAAACGTGGTCTGGTCACATTTTCAATCGCTAGCGCTTATGGTTTTGCCCTGCCAGGCGGAGTGCAAGTTGGTCAAGGTAGCGGGGAGCCGTTGGATTGGATGCAAGCGGTTTAGAGACATTCAATCTGTTTCAGCATCGAAGTTTTTTTTTTTTATCGTATGGCAAATTACAGAATCGCTTATTAACTAGGTATCTTATACTATAAACGAATGTCTAAGTTCTTTCCCCATTGGGCTGCGTTCGCATCAGGAGAGTACAAATTCAGGGTGTCTCCAGTGAGACCATTTTGAAAAAAATAAATTCGCTACTTAAAAAAGGCCTCCGACAGATTTCAAAGCAAAAATGCTAACATAATGAGATAACAGAGATAACATAACTGAGAACCTCTTCCTTTTTTGAAGTCGGTTGAAAACGGGATATTGACCGCGATCGTCTTATACTCGTAGGTTTGGGTCATTATCAACACCACCACCTCCAACCTTTTTTTACGTCTCCAGGCCTCCTCTCAGAGCTTAGAGAGGGCCCACGCGGGCCCAATGCAAATTGGAAACTTCAAACATATCATTGAATTGCTCCGCAGATGTGTGCAGGTTTCCTCACGATGTTTTCCTTTACCGAAAAGATCATGATAAATTTAAATAATATAAATTTAAATGAATAAATAATGCAATTCAAATTTAAATTTAAATTTGGGTTATGTCTAATGCAAAGCCGCAATTGATTTAAAACAGAAAAAAATGCTGTTTAAATAAAATTGTATCTGATAATGAAACACGACCCGTATTATTAGGTACTAAATATTGTACCGTATCATGCCGTGCTATAGTAGGTATAGTTCTATTGTAGCAAGCAATGTGTGAATTTGGTGATTATGTTTTCTTACCCTGACCTACAGATACTTGAGTTTTTCAAATGTTTAATTTGAATATGTTAAAGTGACAGTTCAGGTACAAAAAACCGGCCAATTAAGAGACGGACTCGCGGGGGAGGGTTCGGTACAAAGATGCTTTTTCCCAGTGTTTTAAGTTGTCCAGTATTAGCAGAGCACAGATGTTCCTAAGAACGTAGGTACGCAGTCTGGGGTTATTTTATATTGGTCTGTGACATAATTATACCTAAGTACTACAGACATAAATAAAAATTTAAGATTTCTGAGTGGTTGTGCTAAGAGATATCTTCATAACAAATTTCAAGTTTCTAGGACAACTGGAAGTACCCTTTAGGTTTTCAAAGTACGGCAATACAACCTTTTTAATCACCGACGGAAAAGGGGGGTGTTATAAGTTTGACAAGTGTATATGTGTATCTGTGTGTCTGTGGCATCATAGCTCTCGAAAGGATAGACCGATTTCGATGCGGTTTTTTTTTATCGAAAGCTAGTTTAATCGAGATGGTTCGTAACCAAGTTTCATTAAAATCGGTTCACCCGTTTTTGAAATATTGAACTTTGAAATAACAATGTCGAGGGTTTTTCAACTTTTCTAAGTTGGTTAGGTTATTATTGACTCTGCCTTTTGATAGCGTTGACTTAGAAGTTTGATTTTTTTATGGCTTCAAGGGACTGCAGGCTTGAGTATTTCATACTTATGTAAAAATTGTAGTGCATGGGGCTATAACTAGTTCCCAAGAGGGTCTAGTGCGGATTGGGAACTTTTGTCAAAAAACTTTTGTGAAAAAAACGTTTGTCAGACTTATAAAATTCATTTCCCAAATGTTTCGTTCCCCAAAATGCTTTTTTTTTCAGAATGTAAATATTTCAGGATTTATTTCAGTACCATCTAGTCGAACCCTACAGGTGAGGTTAGGTTTGTTTTATAAAAATCCAAAAATAGGTAGGTATTTACAGTTTCGAAAAAAAAACATTTTGAGAAATGAAACATTTGGGAAATGCATCAGTTTGGCAAACACGAGTAAACCGCTTCACATACACTTTTGAATAGCTTCGCATGAGTGTGCAGGTTTCCTCCCGAAGTTTTCGTTCACCGAAAACCTCATGATACCTATATTACAAAACGTAATTTCGCACATAAATTCCAAAAAACTTAAGAGGCCACAGGTCAAACCTCTGCTACCATGAAATCAAAATCAAAATTTATTCAGCAAATAGGCAGTTGAATGCTCTTTTACACGTCATTTTTTTGAGTCTACCAGCGCTTTCGGAAAGACCATGATTGCCAAGAAGAATGCGCCGCAAGAAACTTGGCACAAAGTCATTTTTTCTAAAAACAAATTACATTAGCTTTTACAATACGTAACCACAGACAAATTACACAAAGAAACCTCACTCTGTCATTAAAAGATTAAGAGAGAGAAAAAAAAAACCGCATTTTAGAAACAAGTGTAAAAAGTAATTATTAGAACAGCAAAACCAGAACACTACTTTACTGGCACGTTTTAATTGAGCAGGAGATGTATAGGGTTATGGTTGGTTATGGTTGTGGTAGCGGACAGCTATACAAAATCCAGTCATTTCACATATTGCCTAAATCAGTAACACAACCAGCACCCATCACCTTTAAACCAACCACTTACCCACGACTTGTGCCACCAACCACCACCAAACTCCAGAGAGACCAACCTAACCTGGCCAACTTAACACCTTCTGATCCGATACCCTGTCATTACTAATTACTGTTAATATGAAAAATGGCTTCGGCACCCAATCAATCGTGAAATTGCCTTTGCGGTCCAAAAGGTACACCAATTTTTACCATAACTCTAACTGATGCAGTAATAAGGAGCATTTTAGATTGTGATGCCGTGATATTCAGTTTACCAATTGTGTTTTCATTTGTTGTGATTAGGATAGCCTTATGCGCCAAAGCGATCACGAAACTTTGAGTGTAGGTATCAGTTCTTGATATAGGTTAGTCAGTATCGTCTGGGATACATGATTTTAACTAATTGGTGTTATTGCTTTAATTGCGATAGATAAGATCATGTGTGAAAAAACTGGGCATGACTTTATGGAGTATTTCCGAATCAATAGCGTTAAAAACCTGGCCGAGTGCGAAACGGACTCTCGCTCTGAGGGCTCCGTATAAGCATATAGGTATTTATGTAGGTAATAAATAGTTCGGCAATCGAGTCTCGAAGATTCTCAGCAACGCACTAGCAGTTCCAATGGTGCTGTGGTTTCCATGGGCGGCGGTTATCGCTTATCATCGGTTTCTAGGGCAATATTTAAGCTCACTTAAATTATGAACTTACTTAAATTGAACGCTCACTTTAATTATAAGCTCACTTAAATTGAACGCTGACTTAAATTACGAATACAAGCTCACCTAAATTCAACGCTCACCTAAATTATAAGCTCACTTAAATTATAAGCTCACTAAAATTACAGCCAGATCAACTTCTCTAGCTTAATATTCACGTTCCTTGACCCACCACGTTGATCCAATTTAGAATCCCAATATGCGGTTAAGGCCTTCAGGCATCAAACCATTTTTTTGGTATCGATACCTTTTCAACACAGAATTATATTAGAATAGAAGGGAAAAGTTCATCGATTTGTATGGGAATCGGGCGTGTAGCGCTAACGCAGGTATTGATGTCACGAGGGTTATTTAGTGAGGAAATACCTTGATTAACAGCTACAAATTTTGTGGTGGTATTTGAATAGTTCATAGTTGAACAACAAGACATTTTGTTTTTAAAACCTGACGTTGCACGCGTAAAGCGGTCGGGAACTGGGGGTCGATTTTTGAATCTCACTCGATTCAGTGATTTAAAAAAAGTTAAGTAGTATTTTTGAATCTCGCCAGTGACTGAAATTCTCATGCCTATTTTATTATATCAAATACGAATGCCCCCACCCACTCGTAAACGAGATCACTGAGTGACTCTTGATCACTGGCAGTGACAGCTAACCTCAATCTACTGTGTTGACATGCTTGTCTATAACAGAAACGAAAATTAACCGCATGTTAGTAGACGGGTATGACATTCAAAAATAAGGCTTTTGGCAAATAGTGATATCAACGTCATGGGTGAGAATTTAGTCACCAAGTGAGATTCAAAAATCGATCCCCACGTTTCTGTAGTAGACAAGCGAGTAAACATAGTGGATTGAGGTTAGCTGTCACTGCCAGTGGTCACTCAGTCACTCAGTGATCTCGTTGTGGGTGAGGGTATTCGTATTTGATATCATGGGCATGAGAGTTTTAGTCACCGGTGAGATTCAAAAATACGAACTTTTTAGAAATCACTGAATTTAATCACCGGGTGAGATTCAAAAATCGATCCCCTGGAGGAGGTTCTCAAGCCTTCTTTAGCATGAAGGGCACATACACTATTTTCTTCTATCCCGATTATAGTTCTGTGTTTCAACTACCGTTGGCGCCTACACTAAAATTATTCAACAGTGTTATTTCTCGTTCAACGACCCGTAGGCAGGTTTGGGCTTTCGACATAGCTTTTTCTGAACTTACCTTTTTTGGGTTCCGTTGTCACGCCTAAAATTGTTCAGGACTTTTTTTATTAATCCTAGATTTAATGAGATCTTTGAAGCTAGTAATATAGAACACACAAAGATAAAAAAAAATCTAGAATTTGCCGAATTTTATTTCCATTTCCATTCTTCTAAAGAGGGATGTTTCTGTACCTGTACGTGGCATCTTAGCTTCTAAACGGACAAACCGAGAGACCTAGTTTAATCGAAATTGTTCTTAGATAAGTTTCGTCGAAGTTGGTTCAGCCTTTTTTGAGTTGTTGTACTTTGAAATGCAAGCGTTGTGGTTTTTCATCTTTTCAAAGTTGTAATTTTAGTAACAAAACACAACCAACACTTTTTTTCAGACAAACTTCAAACTTAACTGTATCAAATACTTTTCAGTCAAACTTTAAGTAACTGTATCAACTACGGAACCTCAATGTTTCCAGGCACATTCACGGTTTATCTTTTTTTTAAGCACGCCACCTGTGCCTAATGCATACTTATAATATAATTTAGTTGACTATAGTTTAATTAAACTGGTTACGATAACTGATACTCATTTGCCTTTAGGCGATTTTGCATTTTCTCTTGTCTTGCGTTGACAGTTTATACTGCATCTCTTTGATGTAATAGGGATGTTACCCCTTGGTCAAATCAGCAACTTTTTTTGAAATGTCAAAACGATTTGATGCCTCATTTTGTCAGTTTTTATTAAATTAAAAATCATTTTAATTGCAGTTGTTGAATGTACGTGAACAAATGTTTCTACCTTTCTCTCTCTCTCAATAATAAGTGAGGCATCAGTTTTTTATGGGTATTTCCGGAAGCTTGATAAGTGGAAATGTAAAATGATTTTATTTTGATATCAGTCAGCTATCCTATTGACCGAGCGAACGAACTGAGCGAAGCGTCTTAAATAAATAAATAAATATCACGGGACAATTTGACACCAATTGACCTAGTCCTAAACTAGGCAAAGCCTGTACTATGGGTAGTAGATAAACACATACTTAAATACAAAGCCTGTACTAGACAACGGATAAACACACTTATATAGATAAACACATACTTAAATACAAAGCCTGTACTATGGGTACTAGACAACGGATAAACATACTTACATAGATAAACACATATTTAAATACAAAGCCTGTACTATGGGTACTAGACAACGGATAAACACACTTATATAGATAAACACATACTTAAATACAAAGCCTGTACTATGGGTACTAGACAACGGATAAACATACTTATATAGATAAATACATACTTATATACATATTAAACATCCAAGACCCGAGAACAAACATTCGTATTTATCATACAAACATCTGCCCCGACCGGGATTTCAACCCGGGACCTCAAGCTTCATAGTCAGGGTCTCTAACCACTAGGCTATTCGGTCGTCTTAGTTTCAGCTTGGACGAAATTTCTTTCGTATGTCCCGCTGTCCGGCTGTTCTCCACAGGTCGCATTACATAACCGATTCCCGTGTTGTGAGCAGTTTCGCTAATTATAATAGATTTTTTGTCGATTCGTTTTTTAATTTAAAAGAAAAAAACAAAAATGTTCAAAATTTACCCGATTTTTGTGAAATTTTGTGATCAGGTTCGATAACTATGTAGACAGATGGGATTTTTTGTCGATTCGTCTTTTTGGATGCTTAAAAAAAACGAAAAGTGTTAATGAGGTCGCGAAGTCTACAGCTCAGAGAGCCACTAGTTTATGAAGCAACAGGAGGTGACCTGGGTTCTTAGTGAAACATCCTGTAGGTTGAGTTGTATATTGAAGAACCAACAATCAATAATCAATCCTTAGCTGTAAATGTTTACAACATTAAAAAGTGTGATGCCGACCCCGTGTGCGTGTGCCCTCTCACAAAACCGCGGTTACATGGGGTCGATTTTTTAATCTCGTCCGGTGACTAAATACGCTGATTTCAAAAAAGTTCGTATTTTTTAATCTCACCGGTGACTAAAATTCTCATGCCTATGCCAAATACGAATGCCCCCACCCTCGTGTAAACGAGATCACTGAGCGACTTCTTGACAACAGGCAGTGACAGCTAACCTCAATCTACCATGTTGACATGCTTGTCTACGACAGAAACGCAAATTAGCTGCATGTTAGTAGACGGGTATGACATTCAAAAATAAGGCTTTTGGCAAATAGTGATATCAAATGTCATGGATGAGAATTTAGTCACCAAGTGAGATTCAAAAACAACCCCGAAAGCTATACAGGCCAGCCTACACAACCATCACACACCCCTAATACCAATGGGTTATGGAATGGAGTGTGTAATAATTAATAATTAGGTATTAGTTCAGGATGTACGTTGTTTTCAAAAAGCTTGTATTTCGTCGACTCTGTTTTATATTTAGTTAATCTTTTGGGTTAAGTGCCGAGTATCATGATAATGTGTGAAAATCGCGAAAGTTCAAATCATTACATAGTTAATCTCTTGCCTTTGAGACGACGGGGTGCTGGGGGTCGGAAGCTGTAGCCTTCATCAGGGAAGTGGAACGTCGAATTAGGGAGAGGGGGTCCGACGCCCGCGCGGGTTCTTACCTAGCGCAAAGGTTGTCCATCGCCATCCAGCGTGGTAACGCGGCGAGTATTATGGGCACCTTTGGGGCCGTCCATTAATCACGTGAGGCTTGAAAGGGGGGGGAGGGGTTTGACAAACATCACGAAATGTCACAAGGGGGGAGGGGGGGTGTAGTAAGACATCACGTGTATTTATTTTTTCATTATTTTTATGCCGATCAAAAACAACCTGCAACCTATCTGTCTAGACATTTTTATCATTTTTAATTTCAGAATAAAATAAGATTGTACTTTATACCGGTATTTAAGATAATATTCTAAAAAAAATTGTTTTTTTGTAGATACTAAAAATACACGTGATGTTGGGTGGGGGGTGGGGGGGTAGTCATAAACCTCACCATTTATCACCAAGGGGGAGGGGGGGGGGGGGTTTAAAAAATGCTTAAAAAAACATCACGTGATTAATGGACGGCCCCTTTGCGCCGGATACAACTCGCGGGGGCCTATTTGACTAAACTTAGGTGGTCTTAAGTTTTATTTTATTTAATTTTTTTATTTTATTGTAATTAGTAGTATTTAGGATTAGGTACACACGGACATGAGAATTGTATAATGATGATTTTGTTTAATTAAATGAGTGTTTTCTATAAAAGTTAATCTCATTGTTGGTGTGGTAACGTTGATTAGTTGTAACTCGCCAAGATTATGGCGACTCTCGTACCTGATTTCATTAACAATTTATAAGCCTTCAGTGCTTACTCATATTTCTAAAGAAATAGATCACCGTAGTATTATTATGGAAATGACGATATTTTTTCTCATACAAAATAAATCATTTAAAAGCATGAGCTTCAACATCATGATCTAAAACATGTCACGTTATGGCGTCAAGATTAGGATTATCGTTAATAATTCTAAATAATATCACGACTTAATATTTAATTGCGATGATTAGGAATAATAAATGGATTATAATCATACCATTTATGGCGTAGTACGTGAGTTGCTACTTATAAAAGTATACGGTAAACAAAGTGGTGGTAAGTAATTTCATGAGTTAATTATGGATTTATGAGGTCAGATCCTCATTTTTTTAAAGTCGAAAACACTTTAAATTTCGTTGTTTAAATTTCAACGGTTGCAGACAAAGACTTTTGTTCCTTGTAGATATCATCATCATCATTACCAACCTTGTTTTACGTCCCACTGCTGGGTACAGGCCTCCTCTAAGAATGAGAGGGCTTGGGCTATGGTTCCCAGGTGGGCCCAGTGCGGATTCGGTGTCTTAGCCATCATTCGTTTATAAATCATGTTTTCGCAGTAATTGGTCGATATCAATGAAAAAAGTGCTCGCAGGACTGATGGCCGTTGGGGTCAGAAGGTACTCGAATGGCGTCCGCGGACCCGGAGGCGAGTTGTCGGTAGGCTTCCAACAAGGTGGAGCGACGACCTAGTAAAGATCGCGGGACCGCGGTGGACGCGGAAAGCACAAGACCGATCTGAGTGGAGAGGCGCGGGGGAGGCCTGTGCCAAGCAGTGGACGTATTTTGGCTGACATGATGTCATGATGAATGAAAAAGTTCGGTCGTGCCTGCATAAGTGCTTTACAAAATTAACCTATCATAATCTTAAAACAGCAACCCCAAAACTGAAGGTTCATCATTTTGCTTCGTTAGATTAACAAGAAAATTGTCATTAGATAAAGGGAAGGCGAGCAAACAGTCAGCAGCGAAAGTAGCTAAGCAACCAACGAGTACACAAAGATCTAATCACTGCTCTATTGTAATAGGCATAGGAGCTTGTGCCGATCATTGTGACCGCTTCGATTGCTTAGCTACTTCTGCTGCTGACTGAACTTTTTTTTATAGTAGCTCGGCAAAGTGTCTACAAAGCGTCAGATGGTAAGCATACAATGCAGTCCAGATAACAATGAAAGAAGTGGGACATAATATTCCCCCATCTGTCAGCACCGTCATGCCGGCTTCGTAAAGTGCCTCTTATTTTTAGTTATTTTAAGGAAGTGAGAATTTCAGTAAATTTATAGAAAATAATTCTGAAAGGTTCAACAGTGGGACGTAAATAGACTGAAGATGATGACGAAATAAATAGCTTTGAGTGGACGAATGCTAAGTGGGTAAAAAATGGTAAAATAGTAACAAAGGCTCTCGTCAACACCATTAAAACTGCAAGCCTAAATGATCTGTGTCATACTGACTTCCTTCGTTAAACAGAAACCGGTCATTTTGGAGAAAATACACACAAGTACATTATAAACTGAACTTCTAATCCTTAAGTTGTAGGGTACGGAAAGAGGCCTTCATGTTAATACAAGATATTGAATTGAAACAATAGAAATGTTCTGTTCCGGTCGTCCCTTCAATCAAAATCGTGGCTACTCCATCTTGTTTATCTTTAGTTACCACCGATATTCAATACTTGTGGTCATTATAATTATGATGAATGGATAAAAAATTTGAATAACACTACACAGGAGCTTTTGGATATATTACATCAGCCGTATTTGTTTTAGAACAATACGTTTAATTAAGTAAATCCTGTTCGTGTTTTCGAAACAAAATCACGACGTTGAAACCAGAACAATGTTCAGACCAAAACTTAAGCATTGAATGTCTGAATAAGGACCTGTCCGATACCGTGTCTATTTCTGACAGTCTGATCTTGCATTTACATAGAGTAGGAAGTAAAATAAATGACAAGCGCGAATTGAGACTCGAGCTCTGGGCTCCTCAAAGTCGAACGAAAAAACTGGTACGAAGGCACGAAGAACCTTTTCAACCCCCGACCCAGAAGAGGGGTGTTATAAGTTTGACATGTGTATCTCTGTATCTATCTGTGGCATCATAGCTCCCAAGTGGTTGGACCTATTTAAATGCGGTATTTTTTAATCGAAAGCTACTTTAATCGAAGTGGTTCTTAGCTAAGTTTCATTAAAATTGGGTCACCCGTTTCTGAAATATTGAACTTTAAAATGACAATGTCGCGGATTTTTCAACTTTTCTAAGTTGGTTAGGTAAGGTTAGGTTATTTATAGGATAGGAAGGCAAACGAGCAAATGGGTCATCTGATGGCAAGTGATCACCGCAGCACACAGGTATCTGAAACACGACACCAGAGAGATTGCAGATGCTTTGCCAACCTAGAGTACTATGATGACTTCTTGCGCCCGTAATTTCCCCGGCTGTCGTACTCTCCACAACGGAACACAACAGTGCAAGTACTGCTGCTAATCGGCACGATTAGCGAGTAAGATGGTGGAAGCTACCTGGACAGACCTTGCACAAGGTCCTAAAATCAGCAAAATGGCAAACGATAGACGTAGAAAGCTAAAGGTATATGAATGGGTGTATTTTTGAAATAATTTTTTTACGTAATTTCGGTGGGCAAATTTTTTTTTCTACTTTTGGTGAAAATGACCACACGTTGGGATACTCTTTTGAATTTGAAATGATTAACTAAGTAGTAATGAGACATTGAAAAAAAGGCGCCACCGAAATGACGATAGTCGCAGCGAAATTACGACTTTATTATTTACATAGGAAATAGGTTCGAAACTTTAAACTTTTACGGGGATTTATGTACATAAATGTAATTTATTTTATAATCGTGTACAGGTATATTAATAAAAAAACTAATTTAAGTTAAAATAACTTTATTGCAATAACTTTTGAAAACGTTACAAGTAGTAAAATAAACATATCATATGGAGCAGAAAAGGACATACTCAAGTGGTTCCTGTGGGATAGCCAAGTAGGTATAACCTACCTAGCCTACTGCAGGTATGCTTGCTTGCTTGCGTCCTTGCTGTGCAAGCTTTCTTGCATGCTGGCTGAGTGCTTGCTTTACATGCTTACATGATTATTTTCTTGCATGCTTGCTTACTTGCTTGATTAATTGCTTGCTTGCAGGGTTGCTTGCATGCTTGCTTATTTGCTTGCTTGATTGCTTGTTTACGTTCAAATGATTATGTTTACGTGAGGGACATTGCGGGTAACAGCTAGTTATTAGTAATTTCGTTTTCATATCTGTAATTTCGGTGGGCAAAATGCCACCGAAATTACGGCACCGAGGATTACGACACTTGCGACAATGAAGTATTTTTAAGATTACTGGTAAACTATATACATGATAAATGTAAGCTCTATGACCTGAAATAGGAACAAAGTTAAATACTAAATGGAAAAAGAAAAACTGAATAATAATCATTGTTTATCTTTAAAACACGAATCCACGGAAATTATTTTTAAGAAAACCAAAATGCATCGCGCGCATTACTTGGCATGGTAGGCACACAAAATTCGGTAATTGCACGTAAACTATGCATGTCAACTGGAGCACAACTAACGTACTTTGTCACAGAAATGCGAATATGGCCATATGATCCTCCAATAATGAGATATCAGCAAGTATTTGCGGGAAGTTATATTGGTAGCTAGATGTGGGACAAAGACAAAAAGGCTATCCTGCTTTAAAATAATAATTCATTCGGTATATTTAAGATATCGTAGTATGCGTTGTTTAATTAGCTTTAAATTGACGTATATTTATTGGAAATCTGTCACCTAGACACAAAGTTATGGTCAATTGTTTCAACAAACCCGCGAGTGTGACAGGCCTCACAGACTTACTGCAGTTAGGGTTTCTAAAGTTCCGATATTTTTTATATAACTTAAAATGAAGTTAACAATGTTTGTAATGTTAAGCCTCACTGTATTTTATTGTGCACAATGCATAAAAAATTGCGTGGTAGTGTTTTTTAAAGTGGTTTTATTTTTATTGACCTGGGACGTCCAAAAAAGTTGCTCTGAAAATTCACCCTTAAGTTTGTTTCACGGAACCCTATACAAATAAAAGCGTCTGTCAAAATTCTGGAAATAATAATTAGCGTTTACGAACTGTCAAAGTAATCGGAAGACGATAACAATGTATGATTACAAATATTATAATGAAGTTAACAACAACGCCCACATCTTATAACCTCTTCATTGAACTTGTAATTGCATAATTGCATGACTAAGTTGAAGTGTTAAGTACCTACTTATAACAGCTGTCTTCGAGCAAGTATTTGTTTGATTAATAATTAACTATTATATACTTGTTAACGATATGATGCGAAAGTTTGTTTGTATTAATCTATGCCGGAAGGATGTTTTTATTGTGAGAACAAAAATCTTAATAAACATAACTTGAAAGGAATAGTTCTCACAAGTGTTATTATGTAACATAATAATGATTGTTTTGAGTTCACTGTGACCCACTTGCTGAGCAAAAGCTTATGTCCAACGCTTCCCGATTCCAGTCTATTGCATAAAATTCAGTCTTCCAAAAACTGGCCTCAATTGACAATTTTTTTTTTGACACCTAAAAATAGGTACCTGCTGAAGGAGTTTGGCTTCCTGAACACACCCAATATACATTATATTGGTGTACAAATACATATTTACATTAAATTATTACTAAGTAAGTACTTATTTTAGGAAATACGAGAAAATAAAATTAAAATAACAATAATAAGTATACCAATACTACCAACGAATTAATGAAATAGGTACTTTACCTTTTCTCAGAAAAAAAATCATATCGTGTCACTATTTAATTGTATCGTCTTAAACATCTCTATTTTGTTTTTATCGAGACAAAACAAACGCAATGAATCGATCCTAACGTTTACTGGAGTTACGTCCTTTTGGAATAAGTTAATTATAAGCCTTAATGACAATTTAAAAGCAATGTTGTGTTCCTCTTACCATACAGAATACAGACAACTAATGAAATTATAGTCTTAGAAATACGAAATGCTGTCAATTAACGATTCATCCTGCTAAAGCTGGTTTTGGTGTCTTAGGCCGCCATTTTGTATAAAAAAAAATACTGGTAATGTAATCTTTAGGTAGTCCTCATTAAATTGGCAAAAATCTTCAGCTCCACGCACAGCTCCCAAAGGACCGGGACACTGATGTTGTCCCGTGAATAAGTGCGACATAATAATAATAATAACAGACAATAAATAAACGGTCGAAACAGCAAAGCGTCGCAAGTACGCAAACTTAGCTGACAGCTGCATAATTGCTGCGTTTGCTGTGGAAACTTTAGGGCCGTGGGGACCGGAAGCAAAAAAGCTTTTTAACTTGCTTAAAAGTAAACTTGCGCGATCCACAGGTGACCATAGGACTGGCTCTTTCCTCGGGCATCGTATCGGCATCGCTATACAAAGAGGAAACGCAGCTAGCCTTATGGGCACCCTGCCCAGTGACAACGATCTGGGCGATATTTGTACATATAGATATTTAGATTTAGAATAATTTAGTTTAAGTTTTTTTTTTTTTTTACTGTTTTCAATGCTGTGTTATGATAATGTTTTTTTATGGCATTTTATTGGAAATTAAATTAATTAGTTAACTTAACTTAAATAACTATCTATAATTATCTACTTTCATTTCATGTCAATGTTTGCATAATGTAAATTTGTTCGTGTTATATCTCTGTCAAATAAAATCGTCATTCCTGACAAGTAAAAGCATTGTGACGATTACTGCAAGAACGTTGGTTCACGATACGCAGCTTTTCAAAGGCTTCCCTTCTCCCTGCATCCTATCTTCTCCACAATTGGCTCACAAAAATTACTTAAGTCCTTAACTTTTGTTTCGTTTAATATTAAGCTCGTTAACATTATAATATTCAATTGTTTCTGTAACCACATTTCATGTCGCAACGCATTGTAGTGCTCAAGATAGTCTGATAGCTATAATTAGACCAATCGGATCCTTGTTTGGGCTGTTCGGTGTGATGTTATGCTCGATCAAGATTCTACTAATAGAGATGGTTTAATTTAAGTTATTGTGAAATTCTTTACCTTGGATCAACCAACGTATTTCTATTTTGGGTTAAACTTTTTGGTATAATTATAAGATGGTGCTTATGGAGGTTTTTAGTTTTAGCTTAAGTCTATTATGAATGAAATTCGCGTCGACACGTCGATGATCTAAATCACCGCAATTATCTGATATTTTCAGTTGCTAGTGAAAAACGTACAAAAACTCCCTTTACTAATCCTCCTCCGTGTTACATCTAAATTGGTTAAACGTAAACAACTATTACTTTATTATACTTTTTAAATTTCGTCAATATCAACTTAGCGCAATAAAATAGGTAAAGTGTTCTGTCTATTATACTAACTACACTGTATCAAAATCAGACAACATCAATTTGATTAGCTTCCACACCTTTACAAATTCCTCAGTTGAATATTTATAAGAATGAAAGCGCAGAATTGAAAAGACAGGTCATCAATGAATGAAAATTTGGATTGAAAACATAGCAATTACCTGTTTTGTTAAATCAGAACTTGACCTAGCCTAACCTCACGACAACACATGAAAATTTACAACCAAACACATCGGAAGTGTTGATTGCCCTATTCATAATCTTAATGACTAAATTCCTTGGTGTTGAATTCAATATCACTATAAAGATGCCACAAGATACTTTAAAAAATGTCTTATTATTTTGCCCTTTTTATGGATCACGAAACTCCAAATTTATAACAACATTGTAAACAAATAAACAACATTTCCAATTAAATACTAACATTACTCTGCTACTTGAACTTGGGAACTATGCGTGCATCTTTGCAATGATATCCGTTCAGTTTCTTCGACTTGAAAGTTTTCGCTTCAACCTTAGCTGATCGGATTAGAGTCCGTTCTGTTGTACCGTTCGACGGTGTTAGTTTGAGGAGCAGCAAAAGTATTGTTGTTAGAATTGGTGAGCACGTTTTTTTAGACGACTTTTGAAGAAGTATAAAAGCAAATGTGGTGGGTTGGAAGGCATCAGTACCAGGGAACCCGTCATTGCAACAGCAACGTCAGGGGTTAGCACACGGACACAAGATGAATTTGGTAATATTTGTTACGGAAGCGGTGATTAATCAATGTGACAAGTGTTTTTATTTCGAGTTGCGTCATTACGTCCTGGGAATTGGAGTCTCATCGGGCCGTTGAGCGGAATATGCGGATCCGATCAAAGAATCGCCGGTTACGCGTTGCGTAATTTGAAGAGTGCGGAGTTTGAGCACTTGTCAAAATAAGTAGTTCACGCTAATTGCAATTAGGTTCAAGCCTCGTTATGCCACATAATTATGTCAGTTAGGATTAACTTACTAAAGCCTTTTGAATCTAGCAATTAAGAAACGTGTGTTAAATTTGGATTTTGCACAAAAAATATTTAAGAAATATTATAATGTTAACCTCCACTTTTTCTAATTAGCTCATATTCATGTTTATATACTTATGTGATGTCTTACATTTCCTTCTCTTTTCCTAATTCAATGAAAATCCTAATTCAACAAAAGACAAAAATTTTAGTAACTACTTTTTTATAATAAGGCAAATTTCCAGTAAAATTAGCGTTATGCACAAGATATTACCAAATATTCAAAGTCCAGCAAACACTTACCTATTTCATGACCCACTTACCATATTAGTGGCAAACAAGCATGCAGATCGCCTAACGTTAAGAGGAGTTGCAACACCAGAAGTTGAATTTTCGTTATCTATATCATTTACCAAAGGTTATCTGAAGGAGATCACTGCTTAGGGATAATCTCACCAATTGGATACCTTGTACATTTTCTTCCGTTTGTATTCATTTAAGCCTTTTCTGTGGTGTTCATCATTACTCGTCTTCAAAAAAGGACGAGGTTCTTCGTTCGTCATAATCTTTTCGTTTTTTCTATATTATTTTCTTAAATTTCCCATTTCCCTCAGATACTCCTAGCCGCGTTAGTGGCGGCTTGCGGCGCTGCTAAGCTCGACCGCACGTACCTGCCTCCCGCGTCAGCAAAGACCGCTGGCGGGAGCCCTGGAGCCCTACAAGCTCCTAACTCTTTCAGCCAGGGTGGAGCTCCTAAGGGAAGCTACACCAATGACTTCCAGGGCGTCGTAGTTGACGCCGCTCTTGCAGGTATGGTTTTATTTATTTCAGCTGCTTGAAGATGCATTGCCAGCCTTTTTTACGTCCCACTGGGCACAGGCCTCCTCTCAGTATAAGAGGGCTTGGTCTTTAGTTCCCGCGCGAACCTTCGGAACTTAGCACACACCATTGAATTTCTGCGCAGGATTTTTCATCTCGATGTTTTGCTTCATGATAAATTAAAAATGTAATTTCGCACATAAATTCAGAAAAAAAATCAGAAAACCGACATTATCCATGCTGACAAGGCTATAAGTCAAACCTTGAACTACCACGGCTTACTTGAAGATATCATGGAGTTGAATTTGACAAATCAGTGAAGATTTCCGGAATTCGGGGTATGCGGGTGTAGTCTTAGCAAATCAATAATTTGTGGGGGTACACTGTTTCAACACTGGCGATCTCAAGATTGTGAGGTCTTCTTCATTTTCTCTTGTCTTCTCGATAGTCTTAGTTTTTTTTAGTCTTGCGCAAAATGTACTTCGACCTACGTTGATCTAGTATAGGCAATTCTAATTATCTGCATCACTTAATAAAAAATATACTCTTTGTGATAAGATAGAGTTCATTTTGCTGTATTGATTGCAATACACACACATTACACATTACAATGATTTTGTTTTACGAGATATAATTATAAGGGTATTACGTATTTACTTTCTAGTTTTAAAAACACCTCACGCCAAATATCACAATTATACTCATCCTCATCATAATCATTATGAGCGTTTCATAAAACGACCTCGTAGCAGATTTACGGAAAACACAACCAAATACAGTTTTTATATCGAAAGTAATTTTCTTTTTAGGTACCAGAGCTTCAGGAAACGAAGAGACCGGACTAGGAGGTCCGAGGAACTCCTATGGATCAACAGCCTCCAAAGTAGGAGATGCTGCTTTCAGAGGCTCCCAAAATGGCTTCAGATTCCCCACTGGCTCGCCAAACGATTTCAAAACCACTCGATTTGGAAACTCGAGACCAGAAAGCAACAACCACTTTGGAGAAGATTCGACCCCTGAAAGAACTCAAAACTTTGGGGCGCCAAGAGATTCCACCCCTGAACGCACTCAAGTCTTTGGTGTAACAGCTCCCGAGAGGCCTCAAACCTTTGAATCTTCTAGGCCTGAACGTCCGCAGGCAGCGCAAGAACGAGCAGCTAGCACCCTTAGATTTGAAAGCGAAGTTGGAGTCGATGCTTTTAACTACGCCTTCGAAACAGACAACGGAATATCCGCTGAAGAAACCGGTGTAGCTACAAACGGTGTGCAGGCGCAAGGAGCTTTCTCGTACACTGGTGATGACGGTAAAGTGTACAGTGTGACTTACACGGCTGATCAAAATGGCTACCAGCCTAGGGGTGATCATTTGCCGACCCCGCCTCCTATCCCTGAAGAGATTTTGAAGTCTTTGGAGCAAAATGCCAGGGATGAAGCTAATGGTGTTGTTGATGATGGTAAGTCAAATTATCGTTCTGTATTTTGCTTTTATGAACCAAGGGAGGAAAACAAGCAAGGGGTTGCTTAGTGGTAATTAATTACCTCTGGCGATAGACCCTTTCCAAACCAAAGACTTTTTAGATGCGTTGACAACTTCTAAGGCTAAGATACCAATGCAGAATTAGATGGAAAAAATATTAAAACTGGATATCCGTACTCAGAAACTGCCGTTAACTATGGTAAATAGTCGCAAATAAACGTTTGTTTACGTTAGATTACCTTCTTTATTAAAAAAAGCTTAATGTAATTATCGCAGCTCAATGTAAATAATGATCAAAATGACAATGTACTAAATCTTGTTCACACATTGCTCAGGTAACTTTATTAAACTGTAAAAACGATAAGACTTAACACAATAGTCAAAGCTTCGCGTAAATCCTAAATCTTCTTCAAAGCCTCCCGATAACAATACGCCGAAAGTTAATTAATATATTGTGCTCTTACATTTCCCACACCATTAACTAAATCAAGGTTTACCATTGTTTTTGCCCTTATAAGTGTTTTATTTATTTCGCGAACGTACCAATTATGTGATTGCTCAATATTTAATAGTAGCAGGGAAAACAGTTATATTGTTAAACGGTACAAGAGATATTGATAAAGGACGAACGATATGTGAATGGGATTCGATTCTTGAAAATATTTGGGTCATACACACAATTAAAAAGATCTTTTCAATGTCACGTTTGAGTTATTAGCGACGTGGTTTTATTGTTTTAATAATTTTTATCTTCTATGATTGTAACCAATTATTGAATTTAAATTAAATCGAACATTATTAGAGTTTATACAGTTTGAGACAGCAAACAATATACAATGAACTAAAAAACTATCAAAATCTGCTTGTGGTTTCGATTAACTCTTTACTTTAAATGTTTTAGATTTAAAACTTTAACTATTTGTTTTTACTTTTAAAGTTTTATTTTATGAAGTTCTTTGTGTTTTTTACTAGGGTTCCGTATTTAATAAATTTGTGCAACAAAGTTAAAGCAGTAAATTAGTCATTCACAAATATTATCTAATGAAAGCTTGTCACTAATGTAGTTTAATTGTGATAGTTTTATTTTTGCAAAAATAAAAACGGAAAGTATCTCTTTATCATAAAATTTAACCTCGTAATTGAATAAAGCCCTGATACCATTTTCACTTCCTTGTACAACTATAAAAATCCTCTTCAAATAAGTAACCACTCAATTCATTATCGCTTTTAAAAATCACTGACAAAATCCGTAACGGGACGGCTCAGCATTATCCCATTGTGCTGTGATAAATGTATTGCCGACTGATATATCGTCAACAGCGTGACAAATGGCCAACAACTTTCATTTTTTTTATTTACAGGCTTGTACGATGCTCAGAAGTACAATGACGGAGGCGATTACACAGAAAGCGACAGTGTTAATAGCAAACTGAATGGCGGGCCATCAGTTAATACTGGGAACTCTGACGTCGACGCCAGTGGGACATTCATTAATCAGAACAACTTGCCATTCAACCCTAACTCAAACCAGCGCGGCAGTGATAACAGAACGCCGGTCAACCGATTCCAGTCTACCTCTAATGGTAGTGGAAAGTTCCAGAGTAACTCAGTCGCTGGTAACAGATTCGGATCAAGAAATGAATATTTGCCGCCCTTCAGCAACCAAAACAGACCTCAAAGCTTTAGACATCAGACTACTACCAACGCGCAAACCGACGCAGACCCGTCTTCGACTTTCCAACAAGAGTCTACCGAGGAAAGCTCTGGCTTTCAATCCGATTCCGAACAAAACCAAGCTCCGATCCGCCCCGGCTCTTCGACATTTGCTTCTAGACCTGGTTTCGAAAACCACGCTTTCAAAGAAAATGGTTCCCCCAATGGAAAACAGTTCAATAAGAATGATAACAGATTCCCTTCATCGCAAGGCAACAGGCAACAATTTGGTGGGGCTCCAGTGAACGCTGCCTCTCAAAGTGGACGTAAGCAATACTCAGCTCAAACTGGCTCTTCATCTCTTAACTCTCAACAGTCTACATCTGTCCCTGATATAGAGTTGTCTACTCCCTTTGAATCTAGCTCTAATCAAGATGCCGTCCGGCCTGCTTTTGAATCCCGTGATCAATTCTCTCGTCCCACTCAACAGTTAGGCTTCCAAAATACTCAAAATGAAGCTTCGTCCGCTCCAGCTAAACCTACCTCTCAGTCTCGACCCCAGGCTTCTAATAGGCCTGTTGGAGGAAACAGGAACACTCAATCTTCATTCTCTACTCAAGCACCGCAAGAGCAACAAGAGCAATTTAATCAGCAGACTCAATTCGGTAATACACGCCCACAATTTTCTCAAGGACAATTCTCTCAGAACTTTGATAGTCAGTACGCTCTCAGTACCCAAAAGCCTCAGTTCGCCCAGCAGACTAATCCCCAAGATGACTCTTATTATTACAACCAGCCTTCTAGAACGTTCAACACGCCTCAAGGCTCAAGGTTTCCTAGCGCGCCATCTAATCAATTTGATAGAGTAACACAGCGACCTTCGTCCCCGTCTCAGACTCCTCAACATTCTGAAGAGTCTACTCCATTCCCGAGTCAGAGTGGACAACGTCAAGGTTCTACTAGATATCCAAGGCCACCTACTCTCCCCACCGAACCTACCCCAGCTGTTAACCAGTATCAGAGTAACGCAATTGCCTCTTCCAACAACGGGATAACACAAGCGTCTGCTTCTCCGTTCGCTGCTCCTACGTCGCCAACTGGTTTCAGCAGGCAACAGTTTAGTCAAAGGCAACAGTACCAGCAGCCGTCTTTCCAATCGAATCGCCCTTCCTCGGAGACCAAGAAAACGGCCTTTGGTATTCAAACGACAGTCCAACCGCAATCAACTAGAGGTCAGAGTCAATTTGAACAGCAAAATTTCGAAAAAGCGCAACCTCTCAGCCAGCAGCCGTTGCAAGACGTGAAGCAACCCAAACTGGATGATGATGATGTCCAAGATGCCCCTGTGATCAACCAACAATACCGAGGCGAACTTTACGAGTACAGCAAACCCGCAGAGAACCCGCCCCCTCCTGAAAATGGATTTGGTCAGTTTGGCACGAAGATACCAAGCTCTCAATCAACCCAGACGCGTCCTCAATTCAGTCAAACTAATTCAGCTGAATCTCAGCAAACTACATCCGGACCATCCCTTGGTTCGTCTAAACCCACTGGATTTGATGAAACTGGCCCACAGGACGACCAATTCAATGCACGACCCCAATTCGACCAGACTTCTGTTTCTCAACCAGAAAAACTAATATCTGGGCCATCGTTTGGTTCACCTAAACCAATGCGTTTCGGTCAAACCGCTAAAGCGCCACAGAGCGATCAGTTTGGTGCTCAGACCGGAGAACAAGAACAGTCAACTGACGATTTCAGCGCTAAACCATTCGGGCAGCAAACACAGGCTCAGCAAACTGAGAACCAACAAGTTAACAACCGATTTGGAGGCCAGGGTAGGCCTTTCAGCTCTCAACCTCAGAACAGTTTTTCCAGTTCTACCGCTGAAAGACCAAGGCCCTTCGGTCAAAGCGGAAGGCCGTCCTGTTGCAGAGCAATGTTCGGTCAGCAAGAAAACTTCGCACAGGGAGGCAGGCCTAGTCAATTTGGCGGAGGGAGTCAGTTCAGTCAGAGTCAAACCTTCCCTGGCAGCTCAGGCTTCAAGCCAGATCAGAGTCAGTCAGTGGCCGGTAAAGGAGAGGTCTTCGGGGGACCAAGACAGCCACCCAGCTTCGATGATACAGGATATCACTATTAAGTTTAAAGTGCCATAGCATGAACTATTTGGACGCTCTAGGTAAAAAAGACACTAAAACCCAAAGTAAGAGTTTCAAGTTAAATCTTTCTTTCAGGTTAGACGTGTTGTCTTTAAAAGAAAATTTGGATTTAGTGACTTTTCTAACAAGAGCGTTAATTGTGATAAACCGTGGTGAAAAAGTGTCGATAATCATAATGTAATTGAATATAATTATGTTTTACATACGACGTGATAATTCATATATTGAATTGATAATAATTAAGTGACATCCATGCTTTCATTGTATATTTTTGATATAAAATGTGCTCATAAAATAAATTATTCCTGTAAATATTACATTTATTTGTTTTATTTTGCTTATCTTCCTTCATCGTCCTTCACAACATGTATTCTATTGAAGTTCCAAAAGATATGTAGCTTAACAACTTTACTGATAACGCTCAAAAAATTCTTCTAAGGACTAAAAAATTAAACGCCGTAGAGAAACACCATAAATGAAGGGTACACGGAAAGAACACGTCTGGTCACTTTTTTTTTATGATATTTTAATCTCAAAATGTACAGCACTCAATAGACTAGTTACCACTCAGTTACAGTTAGAAATATTTATGCAACTTATCTTTTTCATCGCTTTAAAAAAATGTGTACGAAAATCATATGGATAATTACATCTTTTAACATTAAACTACCGTGAGATTCAATCATAGTGAAATAAACGGATCACTTACGTATGTCAGTCGAGTATAGCCCAACTTGTTTCGGACTAATCCGTAGTCCTTCCTCTGGGTCTACTGATTAGTCCGAAACGTGTCCGGCTATACTCGTTTATTTCACTATGATAATTACATCGTTCCAAACTTTCAAATCGAGATAATTCAAACAGTTGCTTAGGTGACAAGATACGGTTCTTCCCGTGTACCTTTCAAATATAAATACCGCGTCCCACTCGACAAGTGACAGAAAAAATTAAGTACCTACATAGATAGACTAATGACTGCTCCTGTCACGTTTGTCATCTCTAAGACAAAAGCCAAATACGTGTTTAGCTATGCTAGAAAGGTTTTTAGTTATATATCCAACTGTGTACCTTGATGATGAAATCGCTACATGGCTAGATAATTTTAATATTGACAAAATTTTCGGACAAATGAAATTCGATCAATGGTTTTTAGTGTTTCAGATAGGTAGCCTAAAATTTATCTTTAGCAAGAAACTAAACTTCGGTTGTTAAAAAAAGAGATGTCAATACGAATGAACCCAAACTCGAATAATTTAAATCCTGTTCTGTTCAAACTAACGAATACGATTGTCTGTCATAAATTATTTTATTAATTTATTAAATCATCGAGTAACAACCCATAATATTTTCTTAGTTGTCACATGTAATTAGGTACTATAAAAGGTTTACAGCGGGGTCACGATTTAACTAGTTTAACTTTATTGTGTATACTTAAACTATAACAAGCGTCTTCACACAAACATAATAGTTTGAAAGGAATAGGTGCAAAATTCGTAAGTAAGTTTCTTATTGAAAATCAACTGTCGAAGACTTACGAATTTTGCACCTATTCCTTTCAAACTATTATGTTTGTGTGAAGACGCTTGTTATAGTTTAAGTATACACAATAAAGTTAAACTAGTTAAATCGTGACCCCGCTGTAAACCTTTTATAGTACCTAATTACATGTGACAACTAAGAAAATATTATGGGTTGTTACTCGATGATTTAATAAATTAATAAAATAATTTATGACAGACAATCGTATTCGTTAGTTTGAACAGAACAGGATTTAAATTATTCGAGTTTGGGTTCATTCGTATTGACATCTCTTTTTTTAACAACCGAAGTTTAGTTTCTTGCTAAAGATAAATTTTAGGCTACCTATCTGAAACACTAAAAACCATTGATCGAATTTCATTTGTCCGAAAATTTTGTTTGCGCTAATGCGTTTTTTCTGAAACTGTAAACATTTCAGGATTTATTTCAGAACCATCGCGTAAAACCCTTTGGATTAGGTTTGGTTAATTTTATAAAAATTCCAATATTTACAGTTTGAGAAAAAAATGCATTAGCGCAAACAAAAATTTCGGACAAGTGAAATGGGGTCATTGGTTTTTAGTATTTACGAATAGTGATTACCATCATGGTCATGAGATCTCTCCCCCGTTTCATTTTACATTTTATTATTCATTCGCTTTCGTTCAATCTTCATTTTGTTATCTCTATCAGCATCATCAAATTGATCACCTGTTAGGTGCGCCTGACCACCCGGTGTTTTGATAGATATGGCCCATTCCTCATTGGTTGCGGTCGTTCACACAACAGTTAGTGCGACCTTACAAGACAAATCGCTTGTTTGTAAAGCCAATTGAATATGATGCGATGTTAATTCGGTGTAATAACAATTTATAGCTAGGGTCTCGTAGTCAGTTGTTGGTCTCTAGTTTTGAAGTTGGACAATTAGTGTCAGTTGTCCCATGATATTTATTTATTATTTGTAATGCTTACCTCCCTGAAGAATTGCGAAGCTTAAGTGGCAGTAGGCGGGGCACATTGCTCGCAGGACTAATGGCCGATGGGGTCAGCAGGTTCTCGAATGGCGTCAGCGGACCGGGAGACGAGCTGTCGATAGGCGTCCAACAAGATGGAGCGAGGACCTGATAAAGATCGCGGGACCGCGGTGGATGCGGAAAGCACAAGACCGGTCTGAGTGGAGAGCCTTGGGGGAGGCCTATTTCCAGCAGTGGACATCTTTCGGCTGTCATGATGAATCCTTACTTCCAAACAAAGTAAAGTTGCAGATGCCGTTTATCGAGTAGCAAACTTGAAACGGCAATTCGCGAGCCATGTCGGTAGAACGCATGATTCGTGGTGCAAAAATAATTAAGAGACAGTCAAAAGAAGAAAAGAAAGAAGAAAGAAAAGAAGTAAGAGAGAGCCAGTGGGAGACGCAGTGGAGTGGAGGATGCGATATGAAGGAAGGACGATATCAAAAGCGATGCAAATAGCCCAGAATAGGGAGAAATGGAAAAATCTAAAGAAGGCTGTTAAGAACCGACTCAGACACGAACAGGAGAAGGTGCGCGGGCGGACGATACGGCGACGTCACGACACGGTCATCGCGCCGGCGGCGGTGACGACACTTGCCTTACGAGCTCCACCACAGAACTTATCAGGATAGAAGGATAGAGGGTAAAAGTACCTCACGTGCCGAAAAGAAGGGCTGAGAACCTCACTCTACACGACCAGCTCCCGACCGCTTTCTGGGTGGATGGGTATTTATTAAGCTAAAAGTTTTTATTTCTATTTTCGTTTTTAAAAGTTTTTAAAAGTTTTATGTCTGCCTCTGACGTTCGTGTCGTCGCGGCATACTTAGTTTTAAGACTTAGTTTTTCAGTGAAAGGGTCACACTGAAGACCAGCACTGCGGTTTGCCGCACATCATGCTGAGGGTGACCCTTTTAATACTATTCGGCACATATTTTTAATCGTTAGTTTCTAAGTTGTGTTTGTTAGTTAATAGTGTTTGCATTGTCTGGTTATTGATGATTATTGATTTCTTTTTAATTGTATGTGTATGTGTCGAATTAGTTTCTAGTAAATATATATTTCTTTCTTTTTTCTTCTTTCCGCGCCAGGATTTAAAAAAAATATACCTTGTTGCTTAGCAATCAACTGTTCAAACGCCACCATAGTAGGAGCTGTTGATTGAGGCATTTCCTCACTAAATTACAACAGTGAAGTCATAATAACTAAGCAAAAAGTTACAATCTCAATACCCATACGAATGAATGGATGAACTCTTTCCTTAATGATATAGTTGTGTGAACTCCACTGAATGTGGACACGGAGACCTCCCTATTTAAGACCTCCTAATTTAAGATCTGTTAGAATTATTCTAGACCCCATAAACTTTTATTTTTTCAAATTCAAAATCGTTTATTTGCATGTCACATTACAGGAATTAGGATGGAACATTAAAACTGGGTTTACATGTGACGCCCTGCTAGGGCACGGCAAATAACGTTTACAGAGGGCTCCTTTCATTCTGGAGTTTTTTTTTTCATTTAACTTGTACATTTGTAACGGCGATTAAACCGATTAATTTACAATCCGCAATTTTTATTTAACGTCCCGTAGTATCCTAGCAGGCCTACACCAGCACGGTAGAGAATGGCTAAGAAAAAATGAATCCTTTCCCCAATACATCCGTCTCAAGTTCAACATCAAACCATCAATCAAACACAAAATGCCCTACGTAAATGTGCAGACATTTATACCTGTAATTACATACCTATAAACATCTATTACCCTAATGTCTGTACTAAAACCGAATGGCTCTATTAACTCAAGATTTGTACCTTCGAAGTTCTCGAGTCGTGAGATGTTATTATTTATCATCCTAGATTGAGCTTCGTTTAGGTATGATGCTTCCCTAATCTGGAATGCACTGAAATGTCAAATGTATGATTATTGCTTGTAGGTATTATTGTGTCAAGAATCAAAAGGCTATAATTATGATGAAAAATGTTAAAAAACATTAATTTTTAAACCGGGTCACACTCACAGCGCGGCGGGCACACGTCATAAGTATCGTAGGTATAGTTTTCGTCATCTGATACAAAAACATAGTACAAAGAACACACAGAGGGTCGAGGACGACTTTACGAATGCTGCGTAACGTTACGGTTATCGTATCGAGATCGAGAAACCTCATGCTAAATTTTAGTTCCAAATACGCTCACGGGCGGGCGCTGTTCCAAACGTCATACAAACTCGACAACGTTTACTATTCGATTTTACGTTACGCAGCATTCGTAAAGTCGTGCTCGACCCTCAGTATAGGTAAAAAACTTTACTAAAGCATCTCTTGCGTGTAGTTGTGTACAGTTTGCAAAAGACGCATAAGCGTAATATTGAATACTAGACTCTCGGTCCGAACTACAATTTTGTTGCTGTCGGGCTTGAAACCTTGGGTCCATGGGATCTCGGAGCTTACAAACTCATTTCAGAATTGCAGAAACGCTTGGTCGCTGCTCGCTGCTCGTCAAAGAATCAGCATCGCTATTCAGCGAGGAAACGCTGCCAACCTTTTGGGCACCATGCCACGGGGGCCTTATTCGGGCCTTATACGGGGGAATTTTAATTTAGTTTTAAGTTTTAGCTTACTTTTGTGGTAAACTGTAGGTATTGTATTGTTTATACGAAAATTCGAACAAAATTACTTACTCGACATTGACAACTACATAGGTATTCTTATGTTGACAATGGAATCATAAGTGGACAGGAATAATTAGACTTGAAAGTTAAAAAAAAAACGAGTTTGCAAATCATACGTTATGTCTATTCGCACATACGACAGGTCCTTTACTTAAGTTATTAACCCCCGACGTAAAAGAGGTGTTATAAGTTTGACCTGTGTATCTGTCTGTGGCATCATAGCTCTCACACCGATGGACCGATTTCGGTGCGATTTTTTTTAATCGATGACTAGTTTAATCGAGATGGTTCTTAGCTAAGTTCCATTGAAATCGGATCACCCGTTTTTAAAAGATTGAACTTTAAAATGACAACGTTTTTAAGTTGTTTAGGTTAGTTCACCTATAACCCATCTTCAAGGACACATGCCACCGTATCTTTGCATAGTCGTGGCATCATCTAGGTCATTTCCTTTACCTTTAAGCTGTGCCTCATTAAAAGAGTATGGCTATCATGTCAAAACAATGGCACGTCAGTTTGATCCGTAATGAATGACTGTCGAATGATTTGATCTGATCAGCATTGATCTGCGAGTAGGTACAGTCGACTAAACAAGTTGTGAGAGCTTAAAAGTATTTTGATAAGAAATTTTACGTCAGTTTTTTTTTCGCCTGAAGACAGTGGCGGGTAAATTTGACGAGGAAAATTTTCTCCACTTCTGTTAAATTATAGTTTAAGCTTTGTACCCAAACAACAAATGTGTTCTCCCAGGTCAAAGATTACCTTAAACCTAGTCATCCAAAGAGGGAACGCTGCCAGAATCTTTGGTACCATGGGCCTGGGCTGCTTTTTTATGGACATTTTATTTTTAGCTAGCTTTTGACCGCGAAATTTCAACAGACCTGTCCCTAAGGACAATGCTTGTCTATATCATGAAGGCAATCTGTATGCAAAATTTCAGTCTTCTAGGGCTAAAGGTTTTGACTGTGCGTTGTCTGTAATGTACTCAGTCAGTAACGCAAGAGTTTTATGAATATTGATCAGCTTTTTCTCGCAACTTCGTACGCACATAAATACATAAATCCCATCTATTCTCTATTCCGTGGGAATTTTAACAAATCCGTCCTTAGTGCTTGTCTGCATCAAAAAGGCAACCTCTATGCAACATTTCAGCCTTCTAGAGCCAAGGGTTTCGGCTGTGCGTTGTCTGTTAGTCACTCAGTAAGGGAACAGTTTTATTATGATTTATATTGAATCATAAGTTTATTCTGTTTCTGTGGGATGCTACCTGTACAGACACACTGGGTCCGTCCCATCTCCATGGAACTAGCAATAAAGCTGGTGCAGCGTCTGAAGCGGCTGAAAAAGCTAAAGCTCATAAATACAGGGGTCTAGGCTCCCAATATGACTTTGTCCCATTCGGCGTCGAGACCTTTGGTTCGTGGGGTCCTAGCGCTTTGGGATTATTTAAGGAAATAACCAAGAGACTAGTCGATGTCACAGGGGACCGAAGAGCTGGCAGCTTTCTCGGACAAAGGCTAAACCTAGCCATCCAAAGAGGGAACGCTGCCAGCATCTTTGCTACCATGCCTAAGGGGACTTCTGTTTTAGTTCTCGTAAATTAGTTTTATTTTAAATTTAATTTAGGATAGGCTTTTTTATTGTTTTAGTTTAGTTTCATTTTAGTTTTTATTTATGTTCTGTTTTAGTTTAACTTTAGTTAATCTTACACTTTAGTCGATGATTGTGCATCAATCACGATTACTTGGGTCAGTCTAGTGTACAAACCCAAGAGCATGCATTATTGCATTATGTTCTGAATAATCTTAATTAATCGTTTTTCGATAGTCTAATGAACATACAACTCCTACAATACGTCAACTCTTACGTCCTACATGTTTTTTGCATTTTTTAATGCAAGCTTTTATCTATTTGGCAATGTATGTTTCGGTGGTTGGATTGACTTGAAATTTGGTATGGAATTAGAGCCAGTATTTCTTTAATAAACTTAGAGATCCGTAGTAGGTACTTGAGAGTCCTTATATTTAGAGTAAAGGAATTGAAATAGCTGTGTCACGTTAAAATGAAAATTGACCCTTTTAATGCACAGTTTAATATTGAGGTGACATAATAGTAGTTTTTCTACTCCTATATTATAATCTGTCAATTGAATGGTAAAAAAGTACACAATAATAACTAATGTTATAAGTCTGTTTCAAGATCTATGCTCTGTGGTAAAAAAAAACTGTAACATAATAACCCATGCAAATTTCATTAAGTTACACTTATTGAGTAAAATAATAGCATTTGAAAAAAGAATACTAAGTTATCGAACTTAGTATTCTTTTTTCAAATGCTATTATTGCTTGTATTATTCTGATATCGAGTTTTTTTAACATGCAAGTGCCTCGTGATTGGTTGCTTAAACATGACTAAGAACAGCTGTTAACCAATCATAATTAAGGAGTATTTTTTTAAGCAAAATTTCGTAACTGAGAATGCGCTAATATCCTAGCTCTGTTGTGGTCTGTGGTAAGGATGCAAATTAAAAAAAAAAGAGTCAGCTGGCGAGTTTCTGATTATGCAAAACGTAGTGATTATATTCTCTTTGATTGATGCAAAAATTGCACTTAATTAGTTATCGGGTTAGCGGATTGGTTTCGGTTTAGTAAAAGTAATTCTAAATGAGCGATGAAAATGAGATAGGTACTGTGTACTACCGAAGAAATTAAAATAATGGCGCAAACAGTGACGGAAAATGTGTTGCGGGAAAAGTACAAAAACTTTATAACAAAAACAGATAAACAACTTCGTGAAATGGTGAATTGAAAAAAGTGTTACATCTTTTTCATTATTTATCGTTATTTTTCTCATTGTCAATGAATTAAACAATGTGTTGCTCTGTAAAGTTTTATTTGAATGAGTTATATTCAATGACAAAACTTTACACTGAACTTAAGGAAAAAAATCCTGATGTAAGTAAACAAAGAAACGACATCTAAGTACCGTTTTTTACTCACATTGTCAATTCCTATGTAGATCTTTTTGCAATAATCTAAACAAATTAAATTGAGTAAATAAGGTTTAGTCATCGCCATTATCATCATCTTTTTATTTACAATCTTTTTATAACCTCTAAAACTATTCCGCTTTACTGACCACTCTGCTTTACCAACCGGGCAGGTAGTCTGCTTTATCGACAGTATAACTTTAAATTTGAAAATGAAGAAATGTTTTAACTATTTCTTTACAAATATTTCTTATTTCTACAATGAAGTCGTAGAAAAAGTAATGTATGCAACGGTACATAACTGGTCATTATACAATCGTGTGATTTATTATGAGAACTCGCCCTTCGGGCTCGTTTTATAAACATACACACTCATGTATAATGACCTTGGTTATGTTACAGTTGCATAAAATACTATTATGCAACTGCTACATAATGAGGGTCCTTAAAACACGAGTGTGTTTTTATGAAACGAGGCGAAGCTGAGTTTCATAATAGGATCACACGAGTGTTTTAAGGCCTAATTATGTGGAGTCGCATACATTACTTTATCTACACACATTATAAGTACTCTAAGATGGGTTCAGAAGCCGAAGGCATATATCATAGCCATACCTGTCACGAATTTGACTGTTTTTTTTTAAATCATAGACAAACATACCGAGCGGACGTTTCGTAAACTGTTTTTTTTTTATTGTAAAAACAAATATCACAATATTATTTATCGGACTGAACTCGACTTATATTCGTGAGTGATCCGTTTTATTTCACTATGATTGTAAATTACGTTGGTTTTCAAATTTGAAACATCGAATTCGATATCGAATAGTCATTACGACATCGATTCGATGTCGTAATGACTATTACTTTACTGCTGGGGTGGTGGTTGGGGGGCGCTGGCGGCGAAGTCGTTGTCGTGCTGCAATGCTGGTCATTTTCTACGGCTTCTGAACGCACTATAGAGGACTTATGATATGTGTGTAGATAAACATAAATATTTACTAATGAACGAATGAAAGTTTATTCACAGAACATTATGGTACAAAAGACGTTGCAAGAATACATATTGTGTGACTTTATTTGTTGTAAAGAAAAACAGTATAGCTATGAAAACAGTAAGAAAAAACTTAAACTAACTTATTCTAAACCTAGAAATTAATATGTACAAATATTACAAATTTACTTAGATAAGGGTGCGAAAATTAATTTAATTAATATAACGTACTTACACGAAATGTGATCGCTAGCGAAAGTGGTAGTGGGCAGGCCATATAAGCCATAGTCAGGACAACAGATGGGGTAGACGGGTGCTTGAGTGGACGCCTAGGGTAGGACACAGAAGCGTGGGCAGGCAACCGATGCGTTGGACCGACGACCTGGTTAAGGTGGCCGGGAGGAACTGGATGCGGAAAGCGCAAGACCGGAAGGAATGGCGTGCATTAGAAGAGACCTACACTCAGCATTGGATGGAAAAGGGTTGAAAGAGAGAGAGAGAGAGAGAGAAGACTTACACGAAAACAGGATGCAGTAGTACCTGCATAAGTACCTATATAAGAGTGTTGACACCTTATTGTACAAAATAATGATAAATAAATAAAATAAAATGCGTTTATTTCGGACAACAGAAGCTAAAGCCTAAAGTTTTATGGCCTAGCACTAAGCAGCAGAAATACGAAGTCGGTGCGGTGCGAGCGGAATATTCTTTGAATGAAGCACCGACTTCATATATCTGCTGCTTAGTGCTAGGCCATAAAACTTTAGGCTTTCGTTTCTGTTGTCCGAAATAAACGCATTTTATTTTATTTTATTTATTTCTCATTATTTTAGAGGATTATTTTACGTTTTTTTTCTAAGGTTTTTTTTTTGAAGGCGGTTTTACTTTTTTGTTAAAAGATTTTTATTTCATAATTTTACGTTGATTTAACATTTTCAGAATTATCTTCCAACTCCTAACGGTTAAGAAGTTGTACCTTCCATCATCAGCTCATCAACATGTGATGATGACTACCAGACGCAAATACTTGAATAACCTTAGAAAATATATGAAACACATGGTACGTGCCTGTAAAATTTGAGGGTTGCCCTCGATTTCCCTGAGATCCCATCATCAGATCATGACTTGGTGACAGTGGGACCACCTCAGGAGTATACCCTTTCGAATAATGGTTTAACATTTTCAGAATTGTCCTCCAACTGCTAACCGCTAAGGAGTTGTACCTTCCATCATCAGCTCATCATCATGAGATGATGACTACCAGACGCAAATACTTGAATAACCTTAGAAAATATATGAAACACATAGTACGTGCCTGTAAAATTTGAGGGTTGCCCTCGATTTCCCTGGGATCCCATCACCAGATCATGACTTGGTGACAATGGGACCACCTTGGTTTGTAAATTCAGAAATTATACGTTTTTTTTGTTAATGTACATTTGTATTCCAAGAGTGTCAATAAAGTATCGTTCTATTCATTCTAAAAACAAGAATTCACATGTAAACAGTCGCCCTTGCACTTGTCTAAGTCATCAACTAAAATTAACTTCAATCAAGACTCCAACCCGGTACTTGGCCAACCATATTGCACTAGCGATGTTCGTGAGTCGCCTGACCCCATCTGTCTCATTCTGACCAACATCTCGTCAACACAAAAAGTCGGCAAGTGCTAGTGAACTGAAGCAGGGTTCCGTACATGTGCAAAACGTATTTAGCTTATGTGTTTACAAAAGCAAGCTTAATTTTTATTATGGTTCCCTTAGCTTCCTGAAAAGGAACAACGAAGCCCTTATAGGAATGCTTTGTTGGCCGTTTGTCTATCTGTCTGTTAAGTCAAGACTCTTAATTCTCTGGAACTAATAATTATGAAATACTCAAGTCGAGAATATGCCGTGATAGCCTAGTGGTTTGACCTATCGCCTATGAAGCAGAGGGTCGTGGGTTCAAACCCCGCCTCGCACCTCTGAGTTTTTCGGAATTCATGTGCGAAATTACATTTGTAATTTATCTTGAACGTTTCGGTGAAGGAAAACATCGTGAGGAAACCTGCACACTCCTGCGAAACAATTCAAAGGTGTGTGTGAAGTTCCCAATACGCACTGGGCCCGCGTGGGAACTATAGCCCAAGCTCTCTCATTCTGAGAGGAGGCCTGTGCCCAGCAGTGGGACGTAAATAGGCTGATGATGATGATGACTCAAGTCTGCAGTCCCTGCAGCTGAAATGAATATGGAATACTCAAGTTTGCAGTCCCTGCAGGTGAAATGAATATGAAATACTCAAGTCTGCAGTCCCTGCAGCTGAAATGAATATGAAATACTCAAGTCTGCAGTTCCTGCAGCTGAAATGAATATGAAATACTCAAGTCTGCAGTCCCTGCAGCTGAAATGAATGTGACATACTCAAGTCTGCAGTCCCTGCAGCTGAGATGAATATGGAATACTCAAGTCTGCAGTCACTTGAAGCCGTAAATAAAACAAAAAAATTAACTTCTTGGCCTCTCAATCAGAGGGTCATGGGTTCATCCAGGTTCGCACATCTTAGTTTTTTCGGAATTCATGTGCGAAGCTACATTTGTAATCTTATATCATTGGCCTTTCGACGAAGGAAAACATCGTGAGCAAAGATTCAGTATCCTGTGGAGCAATTCAATGATGCTTTTTAGTTCCCAATCCGCACTGGGCCCGCTTGGGAACTATAACCCAATCTCTCTTATTGTGAGAAGAGGCCTGTGCCCAGCAGTGGGACGTAAGTAGGCTGAAGATGATGATTGTGTTGTATTGTATTGTCATTGTAAGCTGACATTAAACTTGTACCGTTTGAAAAATAGGGGGCCTGGGCTGCCAGACGGAAGTAGATATAGTAAATTAAAAGTCCCATTAACTGACATGATAATTCCAATATTGACAACCTGTTAGTCACCTTTATGGCTACGTATTAAGATTGAAGGTGTCAACTACTGAGACAGTGTCGGGCGTAGGGACATTCAACATACAATGACAATGCAAAGAAAAATCCGTTAAACAGCTGGACTTGAACCAGCAACCTCGGTAATCCGTACCACGCTCCACCAATTAAGCTATACTTAACGTTGGTGTACCTAACGAAAATAGCTCCATCTCTTGCCACTAATGCGTAACTGTAGAAGTTCCGTAGTGGGTGAGCCGCTTGATTAAGCTACTCATAGATCGCGCTGAGGAGAGATCTTCCAAATAAAAAAAAAAAAAAAAAAAATACATATATGACGTTAAGTATAGCTTAATTGGTGGAGCGTGGTACGGATTACCGAGGTTACTGGTTCAAGTCCAGCTGCTTAACGGATTTTTCTTTGCATTGTCATTGTATGTTGAATTTCATTCTATGAGTGTTTCATAAAAATAAAAACAAAAATAATCAATAAATCTATAATATTATCATCGTAGGGACATTGCCTTACAGCATAGGGCCAGTGAAATAAAGCGTCTAGTGTAATCAACGGCCAAAAAATACGTCCCGATCGCGTTCGATTTACAAGCCCTAATTCACCAACTTTACAATTGTCGGTTTGTCATTCGAACTACAAATTCCTTGGCCAGTGTGAAGCGCGCTAAAACAAAAGCTCTTCAAGTCAGCAATTGATAAGGAATTGTCATTGAAAACTGACAATTGTTAAGTTGGTGAAATAGGGGCCAGGTGTCGATACGTGCCACTAGGGGCGCTGCTAATTCAGACGTAAACGCGAACGCGATCGAGACGTTTTTTTGGTCGTTGATTATGATTACTCTAGACGCTCTGACGTAAGTACGGAACCTTAATCCTAAAGCGTCACTAAAACACATATACAAGCCCACCATGCGCAAGCGCATATAATTAGTCTATCGGGGCAATATCGATCGGGAAGTTGGGTAACGCACACATTGCCAAGTTAAGGGCCGGTTCTACGAAGAAAAAAATGTAATGATGATAAAAAAAAATGCTTTTCAGTTTATCGGCTTTGTCGAATAAAAAATCTTGTTTTAATGAATTTGACTATGAGTAATTCTTGCCATGTTTCCTTGAAATAAAGGGTGAAAGGTTATCTACCGAAATCAACGGCTTTGAAGTAATACCTGGTTAATTATTAAAAAATACAAAAAATAAATAGGTAACTTGTATTTTCACCTGTATAAAAACATGGAGGCCTACTATAAAAGAACTTCAATATTTGTTTAATCGTTCGTTTGTACAAATACTTAAGGGTAATAATATCAAATTAGCATTAAACTGACGTTACTGAGAAGGACGATTAATATTTAGTTAATAACCTACCACTAATTAATTGCTCTCTTAATGCACTTTGAGCTCTTGCACACGTCGCGATAAAACACTGTGCAATTTTATAAAAGTCACGAAACAAATAAAACACCGAATGCCGAAAACGCAAATTAAATTACACGTCGCAATCTCATTTACTAAACTTTCAATCAACATTAGCCGCAATTAAGTGGAAAAACACGTTTCAATTTAATCTGAATCGGTACTGACGGACACTTAACTAGGAATCTTCGCCAGTCAAAGGTTAGGACCGTGAGTTTGGTTTTAAGTAACGCGATGTGAACGACTTAGCTTCATATAAATAGGATGCGCTGCTCCAAAGAGCACACTCGTTGCCCACCATTGGATCAAACAGCTTGGACATGAAGCTGGTACGAGCAGAAATCCTAATTTCAACGTCACGCCTTAAGCATCAGTTTCCGCCAATTTTCTGGGAGCTATTATTATAGCTAGTAATTTTGTCATTACATTTTGTCTTGACCCGTTTCTGTAACGTCCTCTGAACTGTAACCTTTGAGCTTTAAATTCATTTGTTTTAATTGTTTCAGCTTATAGTGCTATCTGTGATAGCCTACGGCTATGCAGCCAAATTGGACAGGACGTACCTACCGCCGGCTAGTGCCGCGAGCGCCGGGGGAAGCCCGGGTTCGTTGACCGCTCCTGGACAGGACTCAAACTTTGGACAGCAAGCACCAGGCTTCCGAGGAAGCCAAGCTCAGCCGGGCCGTGGATCATTTAATCAGCAAACTGGAGCTCAACCATCTGGACCTTTCGGTCAAGGCCCTAGCCAAACAGGATTCGGGCAATCCGGTTCTAATGGTCAGGCGGGATCAAACCAGCCTCCTGGATTTGGACGTCCATCTGGACAGTTCGGTTTCGGACAAGCTGGAGCTAACCAACCTTCAAGCTTCGGTCAACCTTCAGGCACAGGAGTCCAGCCTGCTGGTTTAGGCGTACAGCCTGCTGGTTTAGGCGTACAGCCTGCTGGTTTAGGCGTACAGCCTGCTGGTTTCGGAGTGCAGCCCTCCGGTTTCAGCCAGCCTCAACAGTTTGGACAGCCTGGACCAAGTAACCAGGGAGCATTCGGACAAAGCCAGCAATCTGCGCGTCCTCAGGCGGCTGCTGACAGGAGCGCGGAAATCTTGAGATACAACAACCAAAACGATGGTGAAACATTCTCATACGACTTCGAGACATCCAACGGTATTTCTGCTGAAGAGTCTGGAGTAGCTACTAACGGTGTGCAGGCTCAGGGTGGATATTCTTACACTGGTGATGATGGGGAGTTCTACAAGATCACTTACACAGCTGACGAGAACGGATACCTGCCGCAGGGTGATCATCTGCCTACTCCCCATCCGATTCCTGAAGAGATTCTGAAGTCAATTGAAGAAAACTCGAGAGCAGCTGCGGCGGGCACTCAAGAAGGTAAGAATAATTTTAATTACATTATTGGAAAAGCCGTGATAGCCTAGTGGTTTGACCTATGGGCTCTCAAGCAGAGGGTCGTGGGTTCGAGCCCCGGCTCGCGTCTCTGTGTTTTTCTGAATTTATGTGAGAAATTACATTTGAAATTTATCACGAGCTTTTCGTGAAGGAAATCATGTACGCACTAATGCGAAGCAATTCAATGGTGTGTGTGAAGCTCCCATTATAGCCCAAACCCCTCTCATTGTGAGAGGAGGCCTGTGCCCGGCAGTGGGACATAAACGAGGCTGGTGATGATGATGATGGTTTGATACATGACCCACTGTAGAACTTTTCCTTCCAAGATATGTCTACAACATTTACTGTGAGAAAGTTCTACGATGGATCAGGATGAAAATTATTCAATTGTATTTTTATCGTGGTGTCAGAAAATCAGTGAGAAAATCTTTAGAAATATTAGGTCAATTATTTTAGTCTCCCTTACTTCGTAGACTTCACACAGCTAATTAGATTTCCAGTGAATTTTATCCTAAGAACAAAATTCTTGGTTCACATCGGACAGTCACGAATTCCATTATCAAATTTATACGATTTGCAACATCGTACATTGTTATTTTAGTATGCTACTATTTTGTCATTTTACACAAAGCTATTATTTATAATGAGTTTATACTGAACAATAGCCATATCGAAGCTTTATTGCGTTAAACTTACTGTAAAATAAAATCTGAAGTTATTGTTATCGGCGGAGTAATGGGAAGTTTCTTAAGTCAATCTTGTAATACATACTAAAGTTTTGTTATTTAACTTGATATGCGTCTAGGATGTGAGATTACTTTAATATGAAACAATTATTGTGTCGTGCGGAGTTTTTTTAGTACTTAATTTACTTTGATTTGTTTGAAAATAAAATTCAGGTGCAAAATGAACTAAAAACAATTGTTTTGCGTTTCGATTCAGTTGTAGAGTAACTGGTAGCATTATGTTGAATGGTTGTTTTGGTGCGTTGAGAATGGCATCGTAGAGAGTGCCGAAACTATAGTGCGTATAGTGTAGTGGTGGTGGTCATAGTTGGGTCTGTGTGGCATGTGTTGATTCGTGTAGCAGTGGAGGTGGAGGTGTTGTTTGGAAACATACATTTGTCGCACAGATACAGCAAAATAATCGTATTTGGATTATGAATATGGACTTCCGCAAATTAATGCCTGATTTAATCAATCAAGTACAAAATTAAAGTTACTTATATTTATTTCAAATACAGTGGATATATCTACTACAAATAATGAAAAACAATTACTCTTTATGGAATAAGTACCACATAATTATGTAATGGTACAGTGAGATTACAAGCACGTGATTAAATTTTTACTCCATTACAACTCTTCGTAATAATTCTAATAAATTTAACGACACAAACAGAAAACAAACATTTTCATCTGAAAAACAATAAAACATTAAAACCCAACGAGATACAATACAATACAAAATTGTGTTTATTGAACACCACAAATTAGTGCAATGAGGTTGACAATAGACGGCCTTATCGCCTTAATGCGATCTCTATCTGGTAGCCAATACTATACAGAGATAAACATGACCAGGCTAATTTATTTGGCGGAAATAAACAGACGGGACAAACACATAAAATACATACGAATAATGTATAATTATGCGAATAAAACCTTACAATATTTAGTGGCTTAGTCGTATTCTTTTTATCATGTCTTCCTTTTTGCAGGTGCCTACAACCCAGATGAAGACGATTCTCCTCAGCAATCTTACCAAGGCCTGCAGCAACCATTCAGAGGCTCCAACGGCTTCGGACCTTCCGGACCTGCAGGACAGCCCCAAAGACCCCAAGGCTCCCAGGGTTCTCAGCAATATAACCAACCCCAAGGCTTCAACCAAGGATCAAAAGGACCCGCATTCAACTCACGAGGCCAGCAAGGTTTCTCGAGACAAGGCCAAAATGGCGGTCAGAGCAACGACCAATCCGGTTATGACTACTCTCGCCCTCAGAATCAAGGTCGCCAGCCGAGTGAAAACGCTAACGTCATCCCTTCAGGTCCTTCCAAGGGTCCAGGTACTCAGAACACCAGAAGGCCTTTCCAACAGAACCAGCCTATCCAAACCGAGTCTTTTGGCAAGTCCAGATCTAGCCAAGGCCAGTATCAAGCCCCTGAGTACAACCAGCCCCAAAGGTCTGGAAGCCAGGGCTCAGGGTCCACCGGATCGCAGTTCAACCAAGGATCTCAAGGTGTCAACCAATCCGGAAACCAGGGATCTGGTTCTCAGTTCAACCAGCCCCAAATGCAGCCTGGAAGCCAAGGTTTAGGTTCCACCGGATCGCAGTTCAACCATGGATCTCAGGGTCTCAACCAACCTGGAAACCAGGGATCTGGTCCTCAGTACAACCAACCCCAAAGGCAGCCTGGAAGCCAAGGTTCAGGTTCCTCTGGATCGCAGTTTAACCAAGGATCTCAAGGTCTCAACCAACCCGGAAACCAAGGATCTGGTTCTCAGTTCAACCAGCCCCAAAGGCAGCCTGGAAGCCAAGGTTCAGGTTCCTCTGGATCGCAGTTCAACCAAGGATCTCAAGGTCTCAACCAACCCGGAAACCAGGGATCTGGTTTTCAGTTTAACCAGCCCCAAAGGCAGCCTGGAAGCCAAGGTTTAGGTTCCACCGGATCAAAGTTCAACCAAGGATCTCAAGGTCTCAACCAACCCGGAAACCAGGGATCTGGTCCTCAGTACAACCAGAACCAAGGATTCGCACCTTCTGGACCTCAGAACCAGGGCTTTGCTCCGAACCGTCCCAGCCAGAACAACCAGCAACAAGGTTTTCCCGGTTCCCAAGCTTCTCAGGGTCAAAGAGGCCAACAAGCTTCCCAAGGTCAGGGCAATAGCGCTTCTCAAAACCAGGATGGTTATGAATACAACAGACCTCAAAGCTCGTTCAACTCTGGTAACCAAGGACAATCCCGCCCTCAGTTCCAAGGCCCTACTGGCTCCCAAGGTGGTTTCCCTGGATCTCAAGGCCAACCCGGATTCCGTGGTACTACCGGATCGAACCGTCCTGGTTCGCAGGGTCCATCTCAAGGCGCTTTCCCTGGCTCAAGTGCAAACCGCCCAGGAGCAGGATCTCAGAGTCAGCAAGGCTTCCCTAGCGCTAAAACTCCTCAGTTCCCAGGACCTAGGGTTCAGTCACCTCAAGGTCAACAGCCACAGAGGCCTGGCACTCAGCAGCCGTACAATCCTCTTGCCAACCAGACCTTCAACCAGAAACAGGAGACGTTTGGAGGACCCCGTCAGCCACCAAGCTTCAGCTCCGAGGAAGGATACAAATATTAATGTTATGACCAAAGGCCAGTAGTTGAATACTAAATAAGGAACGGCATTAGAAAATGATTAAAAAAAAATAGAAGATAATTAAAGGTTACGAGTACTTTGTACATAGTTTTCTCATTTTGTACATAGCTATGTAATGGTAATGTTATTTAATCACTGTGTGATGGATATGTAAATAAAATATAGGTACTATGCATATAATGACTCCGTCTTTCTTTGAACCCCAAAAAACATTTTTGCTGTGCCCAATTGATTCCTTAGAAACTTTAGTAGGCCTTCGATTAAATCTCGATACTTCTACACACGAGGTACATTCAAATTGGAACTAGTACCACGGTACAAAAATACCAACATACCATCCAGCAATAAAATCAAACTTCTCCACATTAAGGTTGACATAAATTCACATGACTATCTATTCTATGGAGAACTATGCTATTTATGAATCCTAACGTACCTATTTAGGTAATTTCCTTTAAATGGAAATTTAATCTTTTCAACGCCAAGGACGCTTAAAAGCGTCATGAGCAGACGTGTCTACGACACCACCAACCCTTATAGGGGTCCGGCTTACAGAGCAAATGCGACCTACGAACGTGTGCAGGTTTAAGTCCGCGGTGACGTTATGCTAACTTGGCGTGTGGATGACAACTTTTGTATGCGTCATTGAAGTTGAAAGGGTTAAAGGAACGTCATGTTGGTTTCAAGTCTGAATAAATCAGCTTTCGTCGCTCTTGAGTGCAGTTTATCGAGCCCACAGACCGCACACCTTGTACAGTTTTGTAACTATAAAATATGACAATCATCATAATATAGCTAACTCGTATCGCTCGAGGCACAACCTTTCCACTTGTAACTGAATCACGACATTCACTTGTTTCCTAGAACATCCCAGACTTGACACAGTTTAGAATTTACAATAGTTTGCAATTGTACGTTTAAGAGGTTGAACGTAATAGTGATATTAACAAATGTCGGCAAGACACTTGTCGTTTGAGAGAAGATTCGAGGATATTCGTTTGAACGCCTAAAAACACTTTTTTGTATAAAATTAACGAAACACTTTGAATTTTAGGGTTCCGTACCTCAAAAGGAAAACATGGAACACGTTTAGGTAGCACGCTGAAATTAATATCGATTACTCAAGCCTGGAGTCCCTTGAAGCTATGAAAAAATCAAAGTTTGAAGTCAACGCAATCAAAAGATACACTAATTGAAAAGGATGTTTCCATACAAATTGCCGTACCCCGAAAACCTAAAGGGTACTTCCAGTTGTCCTAGAAACTCGAAATTTGGTATGAAGGTAGCTCTTATAGCACAGCCACTCAGAAGATTCTCAAAATCTAAAATTTTTATGTCTGTCTGTAGATTTCACAGACCAATATAAGATGACCCTACACTGCGTTCATTTTGCTTAGGAGCATGGTTTTGCTAACACTGGACAACTTAAAACACTGGCGAAAAGCGTTAAAGTCATTCTTTGGAACCCTAGTGTGCGAGTTCGACTCGCACTAGTCCGATTTTTCTGCATTAATCTTGTTAGGTACCCAATTAATTACACGCCAAAAATTTTTTACGTGTCAAATATTTATTTTATGCCTGACCTGCTGAAATAGTAGTTTATGCAACTGCTACATAATTAATGTTTTAAGTCCTAATTATGTGGAGTTGCATACATTACTTTAACTACACACATATTATAAGTACTCTAAGATGGGTTCAGAAGCCGAAGGCATATATCATACCCATACCTGTCACGAATTTGACTGTTTTTTTTAATCATAGACAAACATACCGAGCGGACGTTTCGAAAACTGTTTTTTTTATTGTAAAATTATTGTAAATAAATATCACATTATTATTTATACATGTCGAACTGAACTCGACTTATATACGCGAGTGATCCGTTTTATTTCACTATGATTGTAAATTACGCTGGTTTTCAAATTTGAAACATCAAATTCGATATCGAAAAGTCATTACAACATCGAATTCGATGTCGTAATGACTATTACTTTACTGCTGTGGTGGTGGTGGTGCTGGGGCTGGCGCTGTCTGCGAGAAGGCGACGGCGTACTGAAATGCAGGTCATTTTCTACGGTTTCTGAACGCATTATAGAGGACTTGTGATAAGTGTGTAGATAAAGGTATTTTATATGCACACGTATCATAAGTCCTCTATAATGCGTTCAGCAACCGTAGAATAGACCAGGCCCCTTTTTCACCAACTTTACAATTGTCAGTTTTCCATGACAATTCGATGTCAACTGCTGACTTGAAGAGCTTTTGTTTTAGCGCGCTTCATATTGTCAAAGAAATGTAGTTCGAATTGTCATATAAAACTGACAAATGTAAAGATGGTGAAATAGGGGCCAGCATTTCTACAGCAGTAACGTAACGATTAGACTAGATTAGATGATAATTACTGTATGCACGTTTTGGCATCTGTAAAACAGATTTGACTTTATGGGAATGTGACAAATTTTGATTCGAGTGTTGATGACTGTGTCAGAAAAAGGATCTAAGGTAAGCTTCATCTTCCGTTCCAGTAAACTTAATAATAAGCTTTGAGGTTCACACACTCAAAATTAAGCGACCATTATTTCGAAGTAATTGAGTGACCTGGTGTGAAGTTATAATTGGATAATGACGGGACTGTGAAGATTACAGCGATTACGTGGTTAGGACATGATATGAGGAGCCGCTTTGATTTTGAAGTTTGAGATGAGTTTTTTGATTATTGGTTATCTGAGTGATTAGGCTAATAATATTTCGTAAGCTGCGTAGTAGGGGCATTTTCGCTCTATAATAATCTAGAAAAAGCCAGGTAGAGAGAAGAAAAAGTTGCCTAGTCACTGAAGACATAAAGATGCAAATTGCAAAAAAAGTGTCTTGTTTGGAGTACCTTAAGTAGAAAAGGCATTATTAGCTGTTGACAGTCACAATACTCGTATAGTTCTATGTGAACAAAATATTTATTCAAAGAGGAAAAACAGTCCAACTCCTCCTCGCCTCAGACGCCTCCATAAAACCATAAATGATTTCAAGAACGATTAGCAAGTCATCATTATTTGGGGGTTGAAGTACTTAGTTGTAAAAAAAAACTTTCGAAAAGAACTACGTATGTAAATCAAAAATACAAATTAGGACGCCCATTCATCGCCATCGATCTCGAATAAGGATTGCCGCTTACATCATCTTCTCGGTGCTACCATCCCCCGAGGCCGCATTTCCGCTCAGAGACCCTGCTTTCAGTTCCAACAATCATCATCACCTATTTACGTCCCAATGCTGGTCACAGGCCTGCCCTCACAATGAAAGGGCTTAAGTCTACAGTTCCGCTGGCCCAATGCGGATTGGGAACTTTCACACACACCATTGAATGCGGGCTATCGCAAGTCAAAAATCTGGTAGGATAGCTAAGTGTCAAGTGAGATCCATCTGTCAATTTCCACCAATCATAGGCCGGTCGGAGAATGTTAAGGATATCATGGATGGATCGAGTAAGAAAAGACACGGTACTGCGGAGAATGAATAAAGGCTTGGAAGTGAAGCGTATTATAAAGCATTGGAAGCTGTTGTATTTGGGGCATATAATGCGCAACGACAAGTATGCGCTGCTTCAGCTTATTATCCAGGGAAAGGTTCAAGGCCGCAGACCACCTGGCCGTAGAAACCTGGTTAAGAAACCTTAGAGACTGGCTCGGGTGTACCAGATCCCTCTTTCGGGCGGCAGTCTCAAAAATAAAGATAGCCCTAATGATAGCCGACCTCCGATAGGAGAGGGCCCTAGAAGAAGATGAAGATAGGCCGGTAGATTGTCTCTCATTGGTGGAGAATGACAGATAGACCTCAATAACAGTTTTAAATGATGCATAATGAAAAGGGGATATTGTCCGCGAAGGTTGATATAGTATCTACCTTCGCGGACAATATCCCCTTTTCATTATGTCTAGATAGACCTAGCGGAATTCGCAGTAACCCTCATTGCTTTACAGGAGTATGCAGAACTTAATCGCGTAGAAAAGATTTAAATTTAAATTCCTCGACGTTTCAGACGCGACGTTGCGTCCATAGTCTCGAAGGGATCATGGACGCAACGTCGCGTCCGAAACGTCGAGGAATTTAAATTTAAATAAGTATACCTATATTTTTTACGCGATTAAGTCCCGAGTATCATGATAATGTGTAGAAATAGCGAAAGTTTAAATCAATACAGGAGTGTGCACTGTGCAGGTTCCTCAAGATGTTCTCCTTCACCGAGAATCTCATGATCATGATCAATTACAAATGTAACTTCGCAGATAAATTCCGAAAAAGCTTGAGAGGCTGTAGGTCAAATCACTAAGCTGCCCCGGCTTTTTTCAAGATTGGCAAGATGACTACACAAATATGGCGTCTTTAGTTTATGCAATTGAGACGAGAGCAAATTATAGTGCGCAACATGATCAATGGGCAAAGAATCTTTTGATTATAGTATAGTGATTGAAATATGCATTCCTTCAAGAATAGTGAAGGTGTAATATTGGTTTTCGTAGATGATAAGTTGCACATTGCTTATTTTTAGGGTGCGATACCTCAAAAGGAAAAAAAAACCCTTATAGGATCACTTTGTTGTCCGTCTGTCTGTCTGTCTGTCTGTAAAGACCCTTTTTCTCTGGAACGCGTGGAGATAGCATGCTGAAATTAATATCAAATACTCAATCTAGCCCGTGGTCCCTAAAAGCAATGAAAAAATCAAACTAGTAAGTCAATGCAATCAAGATATACAATTATTAAAAAGGTTGTTTCCATACAAATTGCCGTACTCTGAAAACATAAAGGGTACTTCCAGTTGTCCTAGAAACTTTAAATTTGGTACAAAGGTAGCTCTTTATAGCACAACCACTCAGAAAAATCTCAAAATCTATTTTTTATGTCTGTCTGTAGATTTCGCAAACCAATATCAGTTGACCGCACACTGAGTACATTTTGCTTAGGAGCAGGGTTCTGCTAACACTGGACTTCTTAAAACAGTGGGGAAAACCGGTAAAATCTTTGTACGGAACCCTCGTGCGCGAGTCCGACTTGCACTTGTTCGGTTTTTTTTATTACTGTCACTAGGAATAACATTTGGCTACAAAAGTTTCCAGAGTACCTTCCATCAAAATTATCTAACACACGCCAAAGTCAGTCGCATAACAATAAAATTAATATCTCAATTTACCTAATTGAAACAATAAATTTTGAACAAGTTTAACACGAAGACTTTTTATCCATCCATTACGCCCACACACAGCAAACACCTTTAATTTGACACAATCGGTCAAAATCACAGATATATAAAACAGTAAAGATAGGCCAACGCACCTGATCAGCGCTGACAAAATGCGGCTCTCACTCATTATCTGTCATTAGGCTGACATAATGTCAAACATCAATGGATACTAAGTCACCGAATCACCTATTCACCTATAATTACTTGTCCGCGCTCGGTGCCTGTATATTTTTAACCCCCGACGAAATAGAGGGCGTTATAAGTCTGACCTGTGTATCTGTCTGTGGCACCATAGCTCCCAAATGGATGGACCGATTTCGATGCGGTTTTTTTTAATCGAAAGCTAGTTTAATCGAGACGGTACACTAAGCTTCATTATTTGTATATCGATGGTCAAAACGCTCGTCTTGACCTAGAGCTGTATTGTTCTCATCAGGCATTATAAAAGTATCGATTATGAAGGATCGATCATCTCTAATTGTGCGTGAATAATCGTAATTTGTATCGATTGTGCTGCGCGTGCGCCAAAGTACTGGGTACATATTGACAGCCACTTTGTTAATGAATTTGATGTTAAAGGCAAGGACGATAAAACCAAGAGGACTGCCAATGGCTATACAATGTCGCGTTGTTGTATAATGAGCCTGCTGTAGCTAGTTTCACTATAGAGAGGTCTCTGTGCCATTAATTTTGTATGACACTTAGACCTCTGGCTAACACAATACATCTATGAACTGAAAGAAAAAACTAATTTAGATAGCGCTATTGTGCTAGCCAGAGGTCTAAATGTCATACCAAATGAATGGTACAGAGACCCCTTCATAGTAAAACTAGCTACAGCAGGCTTATTATTTCAAACGAATGCGACGTCGTATAGACACTGGCAGTCCTCTTGGTTTTATGGTCCTTATTGAAGGTAAAGATTTGAGGTGTTTTAAAAGTTGAATTAAGTAAGGGTTATGAGCGTAGTTCAAGATGGGCTTAAAAGTATATTTATTTGCCAACTATAGATAAAGAGGAACCTATGCAATATATTTCAGATTCGGTTTTTGGTCCCCCTTTCTTATCCATTTCTTTCTCTCTTCTCAGAAAGCCTTATTGAATTTATGTGATCCGTATTCTTAATACATAATATAACATTGAAATCACAAGGGGGAGGCAACCCCCCCCCCCCCCTATCCTAACTGCGTATGCTCATGATGATGCAGCTAATAACAAGATTGACAGTGACTTTATTTTCGTACAGTCGAGGAAATTAATTCCTGACCCACCATAGAACATTTTCATAGTAAACGTCATAACGATTTTCCTTGTCAAGCTACGCGATGTCACCATGACGTTTACTGTGAAATAGTTCTATGGTGCGTCTGGAATTAATTTTCTGGACCGTACCTTAATTATGTAGAAAAATAATTTCCAGAAATTTGCCTCTGACTCTGGAGTGTTTTAAAAATTTCATACAATAAAACGATGAGGTTAATGACAATTTGATATGGTTTCTTCATAGGAACGTTAGACTTTAGGTCCTGGCACGTAGTAACTAATAAGTAATCTGTGGTCCTGGGCCCGATTCCTGGTCGGGCAGATATTTGTATGATGAATACGTACGAATGCTTTTTCTCAAGTCTGGGATGTTTAATAAGTAATGTATATCTATCAATATAAATATGTTTATCCGTTGTCTAGTACCCATAGTAAAGGCTTTGCCTAGTTTGAACTAGGTCAATTAGTGTAAATTGTCCCATCCCATGTGTTTTTTAGCGACGCGGACTTGTTTTGAAGCACGAAGCTCCAACCAAGTGTTAAACGTATCTTTTTTTGATAAAACGTGATAATGAATTAATAAGCCTAGTTGTTCCGCCTACTGCACTTAGCAAACCGACACTTACTGAAAACAATAATATTAATTTACATTAATTCTAATTGCTCACAACGGCGCTTGCATCAAACCTATTTTCGTCCCAAAGATCCTGTTCGCAATCGTCTGCAATTAAAAATATTAATGTTAATAGCGTCCGACCTATATCCTTGTTGGAATCTAGATCGGCTAATTGCCAGATTGCAATATTAGTGGCACGATATAATTTAAAACACCTACTCTGATTTACATATGAGAGGTCATCGCAAAGGTTTTCTCAAGGTCGGTATCGATATGTGAAGATTATTGAAAGCTCGTCGGTTAAGCGAAGCATTCAGTGGGTGTGCCAAATGATGGTGGTCGACGAGAGGGAAGCAGCACATGGGCATACCAATTAAATAGTATTTTTCATCACATCTATTCGAAAAACGACAATTTGCTTTAGAGGATACCGGAAACAATATTCAATTTAGTCTCTCCTGATTCTGAATTCGTGCTTATGAATTTCATCAAAAAGGTCGAATGTGTAATGTATGAAGAGTACTGGCCAGTTAGATTTTAGCGCCAATGAATGTTGAAAAAAAAACTGCAACTGTGAATTCTTTCCTTTTTTTTCATTTGTGATGAAAACAGTGTGTGTCACTCGGCGCCAAAACATTTTGATCTCGGGCGTCGTATGTTGAATTACTCGCTACGCTCAAGATTCAAAATAAATAACGTCCTCGAAGAATAAAATACTACTTTGTCCCCTTGTAACGCAAAATAAGTAACTATTTGTAAATATCTGAAGCAGAACAGACATTGACAAGCATTGTCACGAAGAAGCTTTGCATCATGACTTTGACAAAAGAAGCATAAGCATTATTTGATTTCGTTGATGTTACTGATTTTTCAAAAGCTTCGGTAATACTCCAGTATCTACAATGTAGCCTTTACTTAAGGATCTTTGTCACAACAGTAAAGTTTTAATTCAGTGAGGACCGATCCAACTTTAGGAAAATACAAAAAGCATTAGTGGTGGTATTAGCCACCAACAATTTCTAAACAAATCACCTCTCAGTATCTAGGTTAGCCTTTCTTAAAACAATTAGATACTAAATGTCGATTCTAGACCTTTTCCTCACAATGAAAATATTTTGAAACAATTTTTATCTCTTGCATAAACCCGTCCACAACAATTAGAGTCCATCTCTGAGTATTACATGATTAAGCAATAGCGAACCACGACACGATCGGTCCATCTTCAATTTCTAAGTAGATCGATGGAGTATAAATATAGTACAATGTTTTAATTGCTATCACAACATCTCTTGTATCGCATCTGAGTGGTAGCTCGAGCGAAATCATGAAATTGGTGCGTAGTTCATTTTAAAAATATAAACAAGCAAAAAAGCTTGAAACATGATCGATTTGAAGACTTCATAAAATATTTCATTAGTGAACTTGGTGGTTTTCTTTAAAGTTTTTTTTTTCATTTTAAAAATAACCGTTTAACTTATTGGATACTTAATCATTGCTTTGTCTTCATGAAATGATGAATCACGTTAAACGAGCTTCAAGAGTAACTAATTAAGAACCTAATTATTAATTGGCTGTAATTTGAGCATAATATTTTTGCCTTATCTTCCAGATAATTCTTTTCTCCGTCGTAGCTTGGTCTAGCTGCGCTAAGTTAGACAGGAACTACCTTCCTCCCTCTAACGCCAGATCCTCCGGAGGTTCCCCCTTCCTCCAGGCACCCAACTCAGACAAACTTCGAGGAAACAACCGCAACTACCAGGACAACGGTTTCAACCAAGGAAACGGTATTGAAGGAAACTTCAACAACGATTTTGACCAGAACGGAAACGAATTCAACCAGAACGGTTTTGACAGTGGGCTCAATGCTGGTGGCAATGTCAATGGCAATGCTTTCCGAGCTGAAAGGCCCCAAACTGCCTTTGAGAGGAATGCTGCTATACTAAGGCAGGACTCCCAGAATGATGGCGAGACGTACTCCTACGCTTATGAGACTGAGAACGGGATATATGCCGAGGAAAGTGGAGTGGCGACCAATGGTGTTGAGGCTCAGGGCAGCTATTCTTACACTGGTGACGATGGTCAGGTCTACAGTGTCAGGTAAGTCTTTATTAGTTTAGTCTTTAGTAGTTTTAATGATGCTGAGCAAAGATCTCAATCTAAGTACTTTAACGCAACCTGGGTCAAATAGTGATATGCCCTTACCAGTTTTCTCGTTGGTAGCAGCTTTTGCACGCATTAGGATTATTTAGGTCACATTCCCAGCATTTCTGGCATACATTAAAACAATACATTAAAAATGACGGGAAATTTCTGAAAATATTACTGCAACGATGTTAATGACATAAGATTGTAATTCTAATCTATTGGGGTAGTGTCGGACACAGGGACTGTTAGTTATAATACTGTTACTTTACAGTGTTCTTTAGGTTATTTCAATTGCTCCATTTTATTACGTTTAATATTTCAATTGTGTGAAAAAGGAGGTACTTGTAACATGTTGTTGTCTTTAATCATAACAGATACACAGCCGACCAGAATGGTTTCGTGCCAGTAGGAGACCACCTCCCTACTCCTCCCCCCGTCCCCGAAGAGATCCTGAAAGCTCTGGAGCAGAACGCACGTGATGAGGCCGCTGGCATCTATGACGATGGTGAGACCAAAATTTTGTAATTTCATTTTCATAAAATACCTTGCAAATTATGGGTATTTATTGAACACGACAAATTAATACCACCTACAGCGAGATCATGATCAATCGGTCACCGATTCTGGATCCTGTAACTCAGGGGTTCCTAGCACAGGATTCAGAGGTCGGCTTTATATTGCATTTTTTTTTACGTCTATCTGCTAGTAATTTTGACTGTGCATGCCTACTTATTAGCTTCAAACATTCTCAATTAACGAATGTTCAAATCAAAAGCAAATTTGATTTTTTTTTATACAACGAGGAAGGCAAGCGAGCAAGTGATGGTGAAGCACCTGATGGTAAGTGATCACCACTGCCCATAGACACCCGCAACTCCGGAGGGTTTGCAAATGCGTTGCCAACCTAGAGGGCTAAGATGAAATGCCTCTTGTGCCCGTAATTACACCGGCTGTCTTACTCTCCACACCGGAACACAACAGTGCAAGCACTGCTGCTTAGCGGCAGGATTAACGAGTAAGATGGTGGTAGCGATCCGGACGGACCTCGCACAAGGTCCTACCACCCGCAATAAAATGTATACAAAATTATTTCCAAAACGAAGTATTCTACTAAAATAATGACCTACAATACATGCATTCCGTTGCTAGCGGCAATAAGTTGCTGCACTATTAAAGTCGCTCAGCTCGCTAGCAAAATAATAGTGTTCAGAGCGCTGTGGTGGTACTAGGCAAAATATATTTATGAACTAAAAAACAATTACTTTGCTCACCCGCAAGCACTGCTGCTTAGCGGCAGGATTAACGAGTAAGATGGTGGTAGCGATCCGGACGGACCTCGCACAAGGTCCTACCACCCGCAATGTTACATGTTTATGCAATTAAACTACCAAATGACCTATCGAGAATAAAATACATATTCTTAGTATTTTACATACCAATATTACTCATTTTAGGTTCGTACACGGAAGGCAAATATGGAGACGACAACAGCCAGTACAACAATGGAAACAGTAACTACAACAACGGCAATAACTACAACGGCAACAACGGCAACAACTACAACGACAACAACAGCAACAACTACAATGACAATAACGCCAATAATTACAACGGTAACAACGGCAATGACTTCAGCAACGGTAACCTCCGCGACTTCAATGGCGGCGACGAAGATTCCGTAGTCACCAACGCTGCCTTCAGAACCAACCAGCCCTCCAGAGGCTTCGATGGGGCTACTAAAGCGTACCTCCCTCCCGTCCAGAACCAAAGGGAACAGGGTAGGAACGGTTTTGGGCCCAGGTCTAGAGCCAGGCCCAGCTTCAACGCTAGGGACGGATACAACTATTAGTCGAAGTTTGTTAGTCAAATTGATACTGGAATGATTAAATGAATATTATTTATTGACAAGATTTTAGTTTTTTTAACCTGACATCTGTTCTGATCTCGCTTATCATCATCACCAGCCTTTTTTTACGTCCCACTCCTGGGCACAGACCTTCGCTCATAAGTTTTGAAAATTATACTGTTGCAATGCTGTTGCTGATGCATAAGAATAAAAAAATCACGCATTTTGACAAGCAGTATTCTGGACCTACACTGTCATGGTGTTCTAGTAACAGCCGCTAGCTGGCTAGCCGTTGAGGCGTAATGAAGACTAACAATTACCTCCACGTGTGAAAAAACAACTTACAGAAGTTAGAGTTTTATTTCACGTGTAAACCTAAACCTAAACCTGGTCAAACTCAGCAAAAAACCGTTAGTTAAAATTAAAGTAGCTTTCAATAACATAGGGGGACGATTTTGATAAATGAATTAATATCGGGACTCTAGCCCACAACTTTTTACATTTGAGGTAAATAAATTCACCTCTAACTCATAACAACACCCCTCTTTTTGCGTCGGGGTTAATAGAAGCTAAAAAGTCAAGAAAATGGAGTAAAAAATAACTAAAATTTCGCATACAATTTTGCTGCCATGTTTTATTTTAAGCAACTTACGTCAAAAATGTGACAGGAAGTTCTGTGTAAACACTTTATTGCAGTTAAAAAAATAACAGGATAAAACACAAGTTTCGAACAATCGCAAAATGACGCGGGGCGGATTGTTTGGCAGAATTGTGTATTTTTTATTGTATTGTATTTTTGTGCTAATATTTTGAGTTGAGTAATTTATCAAAATCGTTTTTAGGATATCCATGAAAATTGGTTCTCATTGTTTCCAAAACATTGAAAATAAACGAGTAGAAGGTACTGTTCACCGTTTAAGTGTTTAACATACCACATAGATACTTTAGGTCACAGTTCATCATACTAATGCAAGATTTCGAAACGAAAACGTTACTGCCAGCACTCAGGCAATAATGTGAAATAATAATCGTTATCAAATTTAAATATTAATTGTTTTACAATGCACAATTTATAAATCAAGGAACTGAACAATGATGTAAGAGTTGTAAGACAGAATAGAGTGATTATGGATGAAGAAATAAGTGGTAAGTACATACTGATTTTTGATAAGGCCGGATGCAATTATATTACTCATATAAAAAGGAGGTAGGTATGTCATCAGCACGCCGAAAATGAAGGGCAGAAAAGGCTACAAATTGTAGCCTCTTTGGCCACAATCTCTCTCAAATAAGGTCCTAACTTTCGCGCAATAATGTCAATTTTTTTTTCGATTGTCTTGTGAGCATATGACGTAGGTATCTTTACTTATAATAATATCATTGGCCGGATGTTTGTCCAGACGTCTGTCCAGCTATTCTCCTCTATTTTGCGCAATACTCGGATTTTGTGTATTTTTCAAAATAAAAAGAAAAATCTTTCAAAATTAGCTCCTGAGGTCTAGGCTCGCAGAGCCACTCGTAAGTAATTTTTTAGATGAATATCAATTTAATGCGTCTGCATCGTGAGTAAGGTTTCAATTAAACATCCAAAATGCATTTAGTGGATGAGCATGAATTTAATCAAGTAGTTTAATGAATTGCATGCTTTCAATTTTATTTCACCCTTGTATGAACGCGCATGTTGCAAAAGTGTCGGGCTAAAATATGTATGAACGAACTGACGAATTGACGGCCGGATAGCCTAGTGGTTAGACCCTGACTATGAAGCTTCAGGTCGCGAGTTCGATTCCCGGTCGGGGCAGATGTTTGTATGATGAATACGAATGTTTGTTCTCTGGTTTTGAGTGTTTATTATATATTTAAGTATGTATTTATCTATTTACGTATGTTTATCCGTTGTCTAGTACCCATAGTAGGTACAGGCTTTGCCTTTTGGGACTAGGTCAATTGGTGTCAATTGTTCTGAGGTACGAAGCCCCAAGCAAGTGTTAAACGTATTAATGAATGCGTACCTATTAAGTCTTTACAAAATGAACACCATTGTAAAGATTTTTCTGTAGAAAAATAAAAAGTCTTCCTCCCATGCGTTCGTTGCCTCTGCTGGTTGACAATATTTTATGAGAGAATGATTTTTATTATTAAAAAAACCTTCACAGGGGTGCTCGCTTAGAATATCTCAACCCCTGGCTGAATTCTTGACGGTACATTAAAAACGCACCCTTTATATGAATTAGTGCAAAATATGTCAGGCTAAACACGACTTACATACGTAAGTGATCCCGATTTAGTGATCCGTTTATTTCACTATGAATGAAAACACAGAAAAAGTTGCAAGTACCTATAAAAAAAGCTAACAAAACCCTTGTTTTGCAGATGTGATTCTAGATTGTGAATGCCACCAGAATAAATAATGTGGTGATGAGTAAACTAATTCTGTAAGTAGCGATATAACGTCGAAGACTAACAGATCCTCCAATTTTAATTTCCATCTAAAAAACAATACATGTCCTTTAAAGAAGTTTGTTGAACGATTCAACTTTCCTAAGAATTCCGTTTTTGGTGCGACATTTAGCTTTCGGCAATATCAACATCCTATTTGATTGTGTCCAGATAAATTATTGTTGGTGATACACTGAATACCTGTAGATAACGATTGAAAAATTGCAACTTGCATAACAAAACCATAAAGTGTTGTAAAGTCTTAAGAAGTGAAGCAATTTTGCGTTGAAGCTTAACTATAATCGGAAAATGCTGTAAAGTATGGCCACGGCAATACCAGTAAAATCCTAAATGCTAATAACTTACATGGAATACGCTTACAAGGATTGTCTCTTCTGTGGCAGCATAATATTCCCTTAGTGACTTTCTTTGTCCAAGCCCGAACACAGCAGCTGTAAGTACAAAAAGTATTCTTCTCCTTTTTCTTCTAGTGCCCTCTCCTATCGGAGGTCGGCTATCATTAGGGCTATCTTTATTTTTGAGACTGCCGCCCGAAAGAGGGATCTGGTACTCCCGAGCCAGTCTCTAAGGTTTCTTAACCAGGAGGTACGTCTACGGCCAGGTGGTCTGCGGCCTTGAATCTTTCCCTGGATAATAAGCTGAAGCAGACCAATACTTGTCGTAGAGCATTATATGCCCCAAATACAACAGCTTCCTATGCTTTATAATACGCATCACTTCCAAGCCCTTATTCATTCTCCGCAGTACCGTGTCATTTCTTACTCGATCCGTTCATGATATCCTTAACATTCTCCTGTATACCCACACATCTTGAAAGCTTCCAATTCTTGCACATGGTTTGGGTCAATATCCATGCTTCCACTCCATAAAGAGTATTAGCCCTTTCCTATTAAATATTCTTTCCTATTACGTATACGGGTCAACAAAACGTATACGAATTTTCCGAGCCATTTTCTTTTCTAAAGCAAAGATTAACGACATAGTTAATACTACCTACTAACTATGCTGAGTATTATATAAATGCTGAATACATTTTGATATGGGTGTGTGTCTCTGTGGTATCGTAGCTCATAAACTGATGAACGGATTTGGACGCAGCTTCTTTTAATCGAATGCTAAGCAGTTTTTTAAGCGAGACGGCTCTTAGCTAAGTTTCATAAAAATCGGTTCAAAAAACCGTTTTTGGGATACTGAACTTTGAAATGAAAATGTCGGCGTTTTTCAACTTTTATTTATAGCAGTCATTAAACTCTACTTTCTACATAAAGCGGTGTTGAAATGGGCGCTTTAACGCTAACAAAAAACGATCATATCACAATGTTTATCTTGCCATCATTGAAACCAATTCATTGTTAATAGATCACCGTGCCTTATCGTGTGTTTGTAATGCTGAGCATTTCATAAGAAACATAAGCAGACAGACACAGCGGGAAGCAGGTGGAAAACCAGTCACGATCTTCACACGGGCCGACTGATGTTGCTATTTAGGTCATTGGTCTTTACTAATACTTGTAAGCTAGCTTTCGCCTGCGGCTTCGCTCCCGTGGCAAACCTCCCGTCCCGTGGATATTTCGCAAAATCGCTCTCTATCAAATGTCTTAGTTTCATGATCGTGGGTAACTTAGAAAATAATGTTTTTCTCGTACAAGCCTCAACCCCCATTTTCACCCCTTTAGGGTTGAAAATTTCAATAATGGTAAAATGCGTGTTCATTTATTTAATTTGAAAAATATATTCACTGAGTTTCATGATCGTAACTTTAAAAATAACGTTGTTCTATACAATTTCCCACCACTCTTTTCACCCACTTAAGGGTGGAATTTCGAAAAATACCGCCTTAGGAGTGAAGGTACATTATAAAATAATAAATAAAAAAACCCTACTTAAAAAACCTATAAAAAGGAAAAAGTAAAATTTCTGGGCCTGGTCCTTTAAATTAGAAAATCAGTATGTTAACTTTTTTGCAGTCGGGTGCCGTACCTGTTTCTGCATTTGTTGGCCCTCCAGGCTCAGAAATGAAATTTTTGCCTTTTACAGGTTTAAAAAAAGTTATGATGTCTCATCATCATCACACAGTCCACAGCAGTCCACTGCTGGACATAGGTAGCTCTTCTATGATGCGCAACAACACTGTCTTCGGCCCCTTGCATCCATCCGCCGCCAGCAGCCATCTCAAGGTAGTCCCTCAGAGCGCCTAGTGTAATCGCCGACCAGGCCAAGAAATACGTATCGATCCCGTTCGCGTTTAACAACTCTCATACTATTTGACACTTTAACGCAAACGCGATCGAGACGTATTTTGTGCTTTTTGATTACACTAAGGGCACAGGACACCCGCCCACACCACGTTTTCCAGAGTGTCTAAATGTCATCATTAAGGTCGTCCGTCCATCGTGCCTCAGGACGCCCCATACTACGTTTTCACCTCCTCCTCTTCTTCTTCTTGCCCCCTTCACATTTTATCTGGCACTACCCATCCCATACTACGTTTTCTACGTTTGTCTAAATTACATCAATACCGAAATCCAAGATGTTCGCGGCATTGACGGGAAAAACGTAAAGTTTTCATCAGATTTATCTCAATTTACATAGGTAATTATTGAAAAATCTCGTGTCAGACAAAGACAATGGGTGGTGGCTCCGTGGCGGGCCGGCGAATGATACATACATCATCTTTCATGCTTTTATAACTACAGTTCGCACACTCATTCATAAATGAGTTAAGGCGGAGTCCTCTCACTGAACTTACAAAATGAGATTGTGATAATACTACTACACTATTTCCGAAGTTGTAAGCAATCTTGTCATAACATTTGTTACTTGGTTTTTATCATAACGTGTAGCATAAGGAGCCCCTCACGCTTTTCGAACTTCAGCGTCTAATAACATGACATAGCTAACATAACATGTTGGGCAAAAATGCATCAGGTTGGGCAAAAATGCTTTCAGGTTGGGCAAATATGCTTTTAGGTTGGGCAAAAATGCTTTCAAGTTGGGCAAAAATGCTTTCAGGTTGGGCAAAAATGCTTTCAGGTTGGGCAAAAATGCTTTCAGGTTGGGCGAAAATGTGTCCGGCTGTCCGGATGTTCTCTTCTACAGGTCGCATTTATAAGAAGTGAGTTTTGTTTCATTATTAAATTCAATATTATATATGTTATGTATTTATTGTACGAGCTATTGTAACTTGTTTTTAGAAAAAATAACTTTGTTCCGAGTTTCTTGCGGCGCATTCTTTCTGGCAAAGATCATTAACGAAAAATGACGTGTAAAAGAGCATTTAACTGCTTATTTGCTGAATCAAATTTTGAATTTCATGGCAAATGAAATTAGTACAAATGAAATTATAGGGATTGAAGAAACATTTACCAGCTCATAGAGCTACTAATTTAGAAAATAGCAGCTAAGATAGCTTAAAGGTTTTAAAAGGTAACCTATCTGAAACACTAAAAAACCTTTGACTGAATTTCGTTTGCATTTTTTCTGAAACTGTAAATATTTCAGGATTTATTTCACGACCATCGCGTAGAACCCTTTAGGATAGATAAGGTTTGTTATATAAAAATCATAAAATATTTACAGTTTCAGAAAAAAATGCATCAGGACAAACAAAAACTTCGAACAAATGAAATTCGGTCAATGATTTTTAGTGTTTCAGATAAGTAACCGTTTTAGCACTTGTCACGTGCAAGTGTGATAAAAAAAAATCCTGCTGAGCCTTTACAAGTTCATAGTTCACGATCGCTAGCAATTACTGGAGACATATTGATTATCGCCATGCCTTCGTGCCTGGGATGACCTCAACAACGGTCAGAAGACAATTGGGTTTCTGATGCAAGATGAATCGGTTTCAATGGCAATGCGTATTGTTTGGAAGTGTGCTTTATTGTAGTGATGTTGTATGGGGTAGCTGGTTGAATGATATTGAACTAAATTTGTGAATCTAGGAATATTCCACAATTCAGATAAATGATATTGTTAAAGTACGTTCCTGGTGGCCCTTAAGCAAAATTAGGGACCTACTAATAGTACATTGTGCATGAAGGGCGGTAAGAAGGGTATTACTAACGAAAGTCTATTAGAAGGCCGACGCCGAAGGCGGAGGGCTTTTAATGACTTGAGTTTGTAATACCCTTACTGCCCGTGATACATACAATGTTTTTCATCACATTTGCGAGGAAATAAATACATACAACAAAAGGCAAAAAATCTATTTATTAAAAGTTTGGTCTTCACATACAGAAGACATATTTTACTAAGTACAGGCAGTACCTCCGTAAATATTAGATTAAGTATTAAGTATACGATTATAAATATAAACTCAGCAGTCGGCAACAAATAATAGTTTTGAGATTGTAAACTTTTTTCAATGGAGACTTCAGACTTGCAGTACTTCTACAGATAATGATAAACTGGAAAGACGAAAGCCCATCCATACAGCCAATTTTATCGTTTTCAAAATAAAATTCACTGAAATAATTGCAAAGTAAACTCGAATAGTTTTAAAACACAATAATAACGTTTAAATTAAGTAATACTTATTTGTATAAAACGTAAAAAACCATGTTTGATTTAAAACCTTCTTAGTGTGGGATGGCATATTATACTTACTTACCTACGAGTGAACGCCATATTTTTTAAAACTAAACTCATTACTCCCTTGGAAAAATTACAAATTACCTATTACTCCCGTAGGAATAATTTAGGCCATTGTCCTTCAGTATGCCTGCGTACAATACGACGCTTTGCGAGCAAGTGTGATGAAAAACTTATTTAATCAACTATACATAATGAAAACGGGATATTGTCCGCGATTACCTTATAGGTTTGATGGTTGGATTGATTACTCTTTACTTCCAATGATTGGATTGACTAAAGATTTGGTTCGAATTTGTAAATTGGATAACAATATTAGTACCTACCTACTTACAGTCAACAAAAAGTACGGTAGGCAATAAGAAAGCTTGTATTAAAAATTATGTTTTTAACAGAAAACCTATTGTATCTACACTAATATTATAAAGAGGAAAGATTTGTACCTATTTTTGTATGTTTATATGTTTGTAATGAATAGGCTCAAAAAGTACTGGGCCGATTTAAAAAATTCTTTCACCGATAGAATGCTACATTCTTCCAATTTGACATAGGCTACATTTCATTTTGAAAAAAATTAGGGATCCTTGGTAAAATTTGAACAATGTAACCGAAGGTGTAGAAAAATGAGTCTTAAAATGTCTTTCGTCGAATGCGCTGCCGAAACTATTAGCGATAGAACAAAATAATGTACAACAATATTGATAATTGTCTACCCCGTGCGAAGCCGGGACGGGCTGCTAGTCCATTAATATAAACATTAGGATAATGCCTTTTGCAACATTTCGAAATAGGAACGGTGTTGCCGAGCCCGCCGGCGGGAGCGGCGCGGCCAGCGGCGCCCGTGCGGACGTGCTCGCGGCTCATATCACTGAGACTACTTTTTATATAATCTCACTGAATTGGAAACAAAAAAGAAGTACCGAAGGTCCTGTCCATATGCTATATAATTACGTCTATGATTGTATCAGAATCTTGTGGTTATTTTCGTGTTACTGCAACGGACAAACGTTTGAACAAAAGCCTAACTATAGACCGAGAGAATAGGAAGCATATCATCGACATAGAGTTCTTTAGTAACACCGCGCTACTTTCATACATTATGTCATACATCAGGGCTAATTCTCTTGAGTTTGTCACCTCCGTGCACTGCGGGCCACGGAAATGTCAAGGCAAGTATAATTTCCATATCATGACCACCGCAACAATAAAGTGACGAAACCGAAAAATAAACACTCTTAATAACTTGCTTAGGCTTGACAGCAACAATTAGGGTACTGTCACGGTGTACGTCTGTCTGTCACGTCCGCACGTACGCTTAAATAGTCATTAGAGGTTAATCTTAAGGATGGTATAAATAACATTTTTTGACGGGAGAGGACACACATCTCATCTGGTTCCTGTCGTGGCTACATCGAGATGAATATCTTTCTGGTTGGTATTGTTTATAGTTTTGTGTGGTGTGAAGTGTAGTGCGATATTAGGGTTAATAAATGAAAGTGTATCAGGCATCATACAACAATGGATTGGCAACAATCAAATCTTTTGTATTGACATACATCCCGTTGTTACATGTGCGGGATGGCATGATGGGTATCAACAAGTGTTTTCTCTTTTGAAGACAATTGCGCCAAGCACCCTCATCTCCTGAGTGAAGTTGAGACGATGCATCGAAGTTATGGATTGCTTTATGAACTGTTTTATTAGATCCTCAATGAAAACATTTGTCTCCAAAGTAAATGAAGTTTGAAAGGTCTGCGCAATAGGTCAAACGAATGGGCTATACTCAGTACTAAAGTAAAATATGGTTCGAATTTATGTAGGTTTTATCGAAGGCACAGGTTGCACATCTATAAAATCAACAGTATCCAAAATTGCCTTTGTTTGTTGTATAATATTATAAGCTCTATAACATTAGAATGTTATTTTATTTTCAGTTTATATGCCTGGCTGTAGGCTGGGCTTCGACCGAGAAGCTTGACAGGTCATATCTTCCACCGCCTGGATCCAAGTTTTCCGGAGGTAGCCCGGGTGATATTCAAGTGCCTCTTGAATTCCCGAAGGAGAACTATTCAACCCAACGACCTCAAGCTGAAGATGGCGTTCCTGAAATAGAACTCGGTATCAATCGACGTCCTTTATCAACTGGAACAGTCCAAGGCTCAACTCAAAGACCAGACGGTTTCACATATTTCCAGAATTCGTACTCTGTCCCAAAAACGACTACGTCCTATGCATTCACTCAGACGACTACTTTCGCACCTGTTGATTACGAAGGATTAGATGAGAATTCAGGATTCTTAAATGCCTCAACTGGTGTCCAGCAGAGACCTCAGTACCCTCAACAATTGGGACAAAACTATCAGCAAAGACAACCGATTAGAGGACAATCCCCAAGCAAAGGACCAATCTTCAACCAGTATCAGGAAGGGCAGAATTTCAAATCAACTTCAGCTCCTTACGGAAGCACCACACAAAATCCTCGAGCTTATTTACCACCAGTCCCATCTTTTAATAACAATGGTCAGTCGCCTTCTGGGCAGCTTTCTTACGATCGCGGCTACCCTTCAGGACGACCACAAGGACCTAAGTACCAAGATGGACAAAGGTTCACATCTACAACAAAACCAAGTTTTACAGAAGGAGGTAACCAACAAAATGTGTTTATCGGCAACCCAACTACGGTTTCACCCCAGAACCAAAATGAACGTTTCATGTCCACTACAGGGCCTGTTGTTAACCAACAAAAATTTGGATCACGAGTACCAACTCAGCAAAATCAGCAAAGTTTCCAAGGACAAAACTTCCCATCATCAACCGCTGCGCCTCAGTTCACTACTCCTGAAGGACTTCCACAGAATATATACGAAGATCAGAAATTCCCTTCATCATCTTCTGCACCTCAATATCAGTATGGACAACGGCTTACTACACCTGGATCATATCAGCAAGGTTACGGATCACGAATACCACAACAAAATCAAAATAAATATCTTGGAAGTGAAAACTTTCCTTCAACAACTTCCGCACCTCAGTATCAAGCTGGACAACAGTTTGTTACCCCAGGATTAGTCCAACAAAATCAATATACAGGAAACCAAGAATACCCCTCCACAACAGCTCTTCAGTACCAAAACACTCCAAATTATCCTACACCTGGAACAATTCAGGAAGGATTTGTTCCGAAGCAACAAAAGTTTGGCTCTCGAATTCCGAACCTAAACTCCCAAAACCAATACATCGGCAATCAAAACTTCCCATCAACTACAGCCGTATCTCAATCACAAAATGGCCAACGTTTTACCACTCCTGGCGCAGTGCAGCAAACTCAGCAGAATCAACATACTGAAAATCAGAATATCCCTTCATCCACCACAGCACCTCAGTACCAGTATGAACAACGGTATACCAGACCAGGTTCTACTGAGCAATATGGATCTCCTGCGACCGATCAACAAAATCAGAATCAATATCCCGGAAACCAGAATTTCCCTTCATCCACCACAGCACCTCAGTACCAGAACGGACAACGGGATACCACACCAGGATCTACTGAGCAATTTGGATCACCTGCGATCGTTCCACAAAATCAGCAACAATATCCCGGAATCCAGAATTTCCATTCATCCACCACAGCACCTCAGTACCAGAACGGACAACGGTATACCACACCAGAATCTACTGAGCAATTTGGATCTCCTGCGGTCGTTCCACAAAATCAGCATCAATATCCCGGAATCCGGAATTTCCCTTCATCGACCACAGCACCTCAGTACCAGAATGGACAACGGTATACCACACCAGGATCTCAGGATCAGCAATTTGGATCTCCTGTGCCCAGTCAACAAAATCAGAATCAGTATTCCGGAAATCAGTTCTTCCCGTCAACTACTGCACCTCAAAGCGAGAATAAACCTCAAGAAGAATTAGGAAAACCTGGATTTACTCAGCAAGGTCAAAACCAGTATCAAGGGAACCAAAACATTCCATCATCCACTGTCAGACCTCAATACCAGAATGGACAATTTGTCACTCCTGGATTTGTGCAAGATCAGTATTTGGGCAACCAGAATAATCCTTCCACTGTTTCTCCCCAAATCCAAGATGGACAACGATTTGTTTCTGGTCAACAAAACGGTGTTGGTCTTAATCAACAAAATTATCCTGGATCTCAAGCGATAGCTCAAAATGGCCAATACCCTACTACAGCGGCTCCTCAATACCAATCAACTTTTACTCCAATTTCTGAATCAAACCAAGGATCTGTACCTAACCAGCAAAATCTCAACCAATACCCAGGTCGTCCTGGCTACAATCAGCAATTTCCATCCACTATGGCGCCTAAAGGATTCTTACAGCAGCAATACGGTGACGATGGCAAACCAATTCTACCTGATACAGGAGCGTCGTATCCTGCTATAAAAGGAACACCAAGCACGCAAACGTCACCTGCTTATGGAAACCAACCATCATCTCTAACGGGTGCCCCAGTTTATGGCCCCACTCCTTCAGCTCCTGGTTACATAAATCAAGGTGTACCTAGTGTGACGCCTGGATCTTTGGGTTCTGGAACTGGAATAATTGCACAAAATAGACCAGAGCGTCCACAGGCTGCCTCAGATAGAACTGCTGAGATTCTTAGTTACGAAAATGTACTTACTCCCGAAGGCTATTCTTATAGCTTTGATACATCAAATGGAATCCACGCTGATGAAACTGGAGTAGTAGATGACGGAACAAAGGCTCAAGGAGGCTATTCGTATATAGGTGATGACGGAAAAGTGTACAGCGTGTTATATTCTGCGGATGAAAACGGTTTCCAACCTAGGGGAGACCATTTACCTACTCCACCACCAATACCTGAAGCTATTCAACGAGTTATTGAACAAGCAAACAAGGATAAGGAAGCAGGAATTTCGGATGATGGTAATAATAGCACTCCATAATATTTCAATTAATTATTCGAGTTTATTTTTTGTTGCTTGGTTTATTATTCTTTACATTTAATTTTATTTTGTCTCTTTTTACACAGGTCTTTACGATGAAGAAAAATATGGGCATTCGAAATATGATGGATCTTTGAGGTCATTTAGGCCACAAAATAAAACCGACTTACTAATAAATGGAGCAGATATTCCCAATAGTTACAAGAGTCGCATCGGTGGAAAAACCAGAAATCAAATGAAACATAGGGGAGAAAAGAAGCCAAATTATCAAGATGAAGAAGAAAATACTGACTTAAAATATGTAAATGACCAGGACCAAATACACGATGAAATCTTTGGTGACAGCAATAGTAAAGAAACCGATCGAGGCGTTCCTAATAAATATTCAACTGATGACAAAGATTTTACAAATGAAGCCAAACGTCGAAAAACGCAGAAAGGAAAAACGACAAGCAATGGAGGTATTGAATCTACGAAAAACAGAAAGCCTGTTGGTGTAGATCGTCGACCTGTATCAAGCATGATTAAAGAAGACGGCACATTTGATAATATGCCCGTAACTGAAATTCCTGAAGAAGATGACGATGTCGAAAGATCCCAGGATTATAATGACGAATCAGATTTAATCAATTACAAAGACGATCCAAACTCCAGAACTGATTTCCATGGTATTAACAGATATCTCCCAAATCCCAAAGGATCTAACAGATTTAATCAAACCGATAGTAAGCGCATATTAATTCGACCTGGTGATACTAAACAAAAAGGAACTAGTGTAAATAAATTTGATAGAACTGGAAACCGTAAGAATCAGGGAAATGACAATACCATTCCTGGAATCGAAAATGAACAGGAAACAAATAATAACAATCGTATTCGTGTACCAAATAGAAACAGAATCGGTCAGAAAAACATGGAATCGTCGAAAATAAACCATCAAGGATCGACTGATAGTAACGACGAATCAAACACATACGGGGATGATGGAGTGAAGATTACTGAAGAATATGCTTCCGATGACGAACTAGTATCAGGTGAAGGAGATCTTCCATCTCAACCAGGTGTTTTAAAGTCTAAACAGAAATTAGCAGGCAAACCTACGCGTCCCAATGTTAACGAGCGTACAGGAATTTCAAAAACTAACATCAAAACTATATCAGAAGAAGAAACTGGTTATGAATATACTCCACCCCAGAGAAAGTTCAATTCAGAAGGTGCTATTAGATTCCCATCACGAACATCAGTAACAGGAAAACCTCAATTCCCACAAAAAGGAATCCAAACTACTGTTCGTCCTTTCATGACTCCTAATGTGTACGGCAATGATAAAACAAATGAAGATGATGAAGATCAATATGATTCTGAAGGCAAACCTTATCGTCCTATGCGACCAACTACTCCTCAAGACAGAAACAATCCTGAAAACGTAGAGACTAATGACAGGTTAATTGATAATGACTCCGGGATGACTGAAAGGGAAATATTTGATGCTACTGGAAAACCCATAGCACCGTATAACACAACACCTTCACGTCGACCTTTTGGCAGACCACAAACAACAGCAATGCCTGGTTATAAAGACCAAGATACGATTGGACAAGATAGATACAATGAACCTGTTAACTATCAAGGACCTCGTAGACCTGGCAGCAAAATGATATACAGTACTGATGCTCCAAATAAAGGAGCTTCAAAGGTAGAAAGCAACGCATTTGTTTCTACCACACCACTTCCTAGTATAGGATACGAAACGTACAAAGATAATCAAAGCCTTGGACCATATCAAAACACGAACATGCCTAATGATGGCGCTTCAAACTTTGAAGGAACTGCTCCAAGCAAAGATGGACAAAAATCTACCCCCTACAAGCCAGGCATCACCGACTCCAGAGGACAAGTTCCTAGCACAACTTTTAGACCGAACTACACTTTTGGAGACAAGACATTGGCTCCAAGCGGTCCCATAGCTGTAGATGGCTTTGGACGTCAAATTTCTAGTACAAATGCGCCAATATATGGCACCACTAATGAACCTGTACCCCAAGGCTCAAGAGTACCCATTGAAAACCAACCAGACAAAGTGAGAGAATTTAGACCAAGTGTAGGTCGTTTTGGAGTAACTTCTGCTCCTGCTAAAGGAACTATTTACCAAGGATCTACTCCAGGGCCCGTAGAAAACTTTGGCGGCCCGAAGCAACCCCAACGATTTGATCCCGACACTGGTTATCATTATAAATAGTAACTAACTAGTTTGTTGACTCTTTATACACGACTTTGCTATGGAATAAATGTTTTTTATCGGATTTCGTTTTTTTTTATTTAACCTGCCTGTAAACCTAACGAAGTCATTTGAACTATTTTTCAAAAGAAGTTCCATTTAAGGGTATGATCGAGGGGCAAGCTTTGCTGCAGTATAAAATACCTCAAACCTGGCTGGCTTCTCACTAGACTTTCTTGTTTGTTGTTTGTGGTTGCGGGTGAGCAAAGTAATTGTTTTTTAGTTCATAGACTTTCTTTCTTTCACCGAAAAAAATAGTGACATTGTAAATGGCGATGAAAAATCCAAATTAGTGTTAAGAAAATAATTTAATTAGAGTGGTTCGCCCGGAACTAAAAAGTTGTGAACTATTTTTTACGTCAAACGAGACTCTTTAGCATCGGTGGCGGCCCAAAATTTTCTTGATACCAAATTTCCCGAAGTTTATATCGCGCAGACATTTTGACGGCCACATACTACGAACGCTAATTCGCCCCCTTTCCCGACATAGAGAACTCTCTCGCTTACTCGCTCATTTAGTAAGCACTTCAAACCTTTTCATAAGGCATTGAACATGAAACCACAACGGTTTTGTCGAAAATTTTATGTTAAATGTTACTAGAGAAATAACCTATATCTCTATAATTTTACTTAATTGTACCTAACAATAAACACATACAATCTTGTGATTTGGAGCGATACGTACAAGTATTCACATTGCATTGATGTAAGAACCGCTTTGTAATGTACATTCATAATAATCATCAAGTCATTGAACCGACGCTGCAATCGCGATAAGCTCACTAGAAGCTTTCGTCTTCAGCGCCATCTAGGAATAGCTCGAAGAACTATTATCAGTGATCAGCTTTTGCGCGCGAGCACGCTTCGAGTCTATGCATCAGTTGCTAGTATGTTATAATTTAAGAAGATGGCGCGCGAGTTGCAAATTTTATATGATATGGCTATAATAATGTTGTTTACTGGGAATTCTTTGAAAGTTGATTTGATCAATGACGTTATGATCAATAATTTTGTCATCATTAGTAAATCACAGATCAATCAAGTTTTTTTTATCCTAGTATCCCTGCTCACAAGGACTCCTAAAATCATCATCATCATCATCAGCCCACAGCAGCCCCTTCCATGGTGCACCACAACACTGTCTTCGGTCTATAGACGTGATGACATGCATCCGCCGCCATCAACCCTCATAAAGTCGTCCTTCCTCACGACTTTTTCTTTATGACACTTCGTTTTCCTGCCCGTGGTCTCCATTCGAAGACTCGTCTGCTCCACCATTCATCGTTCCTGCGACATACGACGACTCCACTTCAGCAAACTAATTCTTTCAGGAATATTGGTGATAAAATACTTAATCGAATATTAAGTGGCTTGAGCATTGATGACACTCGGGGCGGTCCGCCCCCGCCGCCCCCCGAGGCTACTCATGATGACAGAAAATTTAACGAATTTAGGACATGGTACCTTCGAGTGACACAGTGGCATTTTTACTGACAAACCGCTACTAAATTCTATTAATAGCGGCTCCGTGAGCCGTAGACCTCGCGAGTTCATTTTTGGACATTTTTAAATTTTTCTTAAAAAAAAATTCATAAACCGAATCGACAGATAAATAACAACCTACTAACAAAATTCACTAGAATCGGTTGAAAAATGCAACCTGTAGAGGAGGAGAACAGCCGGACACTTGACAGACGCCGGACAGACATACGAAAGCATGTTTGTCCAAGCTGAAGGACGCTTCGCTCATGCTTCGTACTCGCTCGATCAATTAAAACTGAGCAAAAACCTAAAAGCAAATGCCTACCCCATAAAAAGACAGGTCCATCACGCCTATGCAATAAAAAGCGAAGAACATCTTACACAAGAGCTTTTTGTGCGTCTGTCTGTTTTTGCGGCCTAATGCGCTGGGTCAAAGGGGGCCATTTATTGGTTCAGATCCGGTTGGTGTCAAGTTTAAAGTTAACTTCCAAGGACGATTGGAAGCTTAATGAAGGTTAAGTTTTTTCACGCAGGCAACTTTTATTGTTTTTAACTCTCGACGCAAAAAGAGGGTGTTATAAGTTTGACCTCTATACGTGGGTTTGTGTCTGTTAGTGGCACCGTAGATGCAGTTTTTTTATTTTGTAAGCAGGTTTTCTAGCGGTAGTTCTTAGACATGTTTTATCAAAAAGACATTAGTTTTTCGAATGGCAATGTCAGGGGCGCTTTGTCAAGTTCAAATAAAAAAAAAACTCGATCAAAAAAAACATAAAAAACAAAAAAATGAAATTCTGGCCCTGATCCTTATGGAACTATGTTAACTTTTGTTGGTTCTCGATAACACTAGGCACTCAAGTGAGCAACAGTCTATACTGTTTACAAAATGTAAGAAGTAATAAGAATTTAATGCACTTTGAATTCATTGAATAATTCATTAACATGTTTTATTGTCCTAAAAATATTACTCGACATAATGCTAATCATTAACACTACATAGAAAGCTTTGTTCTTAAATGCCAGACCAAATGTTCTATTGTCTTATCCATGCCGTTTAAATCATGCAATTAGCAAATAATCCATACGTTCGTCTGATACATTTCTAGCATTAAAATTACCAACTTCTCTTCACCGTTGAACTCTCAAATGACCCAAACATATTACCTCTAGAAACAACTTTACCGTTATCAAAAGTAACTTGGCAGACACAGCTTATTGACATGATGTTCCATTTGTAACATCAAGGCTAGAAAAATGAATCATTTCGCAAGGTTTGTGAACGAATGATCTGAAATGATCTCGAGAACTTGAACTGTGACCCGAATCTTAAATGGAAGCAGGCGTTCTCGTGCATACCATAAAAGTAGATCATGAATGAAATTTCAAGAATGTTCTTCGTAGTAGCACATACAGGATAAAAGAAAACCGGACAAGTGCGAGTCGGACTCGCGCACGAGGGTTCCTTAGAAAGATTTTAACGCTTTTCCCTAGTGTTTTAAGAAGTCCAGTGTTAGCAGAGCCCTCCTCCTAAGCAAAATGTATAGATAGACATAAAATTTTAAGATTTTGAGACTTTTCTGAGTGGTTGTGCTATAAGAGCTTCATACCAAATTTCAAGTTTCTAGGACAACTGGAAGTACCCTTTAGGTTTTCGGACTTCGGCAATTTGTATGGAAATAGCCTTTTTAATTACTGTATCTATTGATTACGTTGACTTAGAAGGTTGATTTTATCACAGCTTTAGGGCACCGTAGACTTGAGTATTTGATATTAATTTCAGCATGCTACCTAAACGCGTTCTAGAGAAAAGGGTCTTGACAGACTGACAGACAGGCAGACAGACAGACAGATAGACGGACAACAAAGTGATCCTATAAGGGTTCCGTCTTTTCCTTTTGACGTACGGAACCCTAAAAATGAAAAAAGTTTATTGTTCGAAAAATATACAACATAAAACCGGCTTCTGGATCCTGTGCTAGGAGTCCCTGTGTTACAGGATCCAGTAGTTAACTTCACTATGGAGAGACTCTGTACCATTAATTTCGTATGACACTTAGTCCTCTGCTGAGCACAATAGCGCCATCTGACTCAAAGAAAACACTGACTCAGCTTGTTTCAATATTTTTTTGTAAAAACCGATTTTAGGGGTCGGCTCTGAGAACATGTTATTGTGTAATACAATTATCAGACATCGCACCTTGGATTATTGGTTTATTTCTTAGAAGGAGTAAACTCCATAGCATTTCACAAAGAGTGGTTATAATTATTACAAGTGACCAACTAAAAAATCCTCACCAAGACAAGGATACAAAAATATAAGTCATCATCAACGTCATTATCGTCCGAAGACGTTCACGGCTGGACATAGGCCTTCCCCGAGTATCTTCACGACGATCGGTCTTATGCTAACCATAGCCAATGGCTTCACCAGATCATCCGCCGAGTGGGAGGCCTACCAACACTTCGCCATCCGGTATGTGGTCATCATCATCACCATGTCAGCCGAAGGACGTCCACTGCTGGACATAGGTCAAGGCTCTCCACTCAGACCGGTCTTGTGCTTTCCGCATCCATCGCGATCCCGCGATCTTTACCAGATCGTCACTCCATCTTGTTCGGTATGTCGTCGCCACTATAGAACCTTACGGGTCCAATGGCCATCAGTTCTACAAGCAAATAAAAATGACCATGGTATCCATAACTGGATACTTACAACACAATTCATAACGAACTCCCTTCATCTTTAAGGTATTGATAGGTAAAGCCAAACTATGTAATTCCTGACCCACCGTAGAACGTTCCCACAATAAGTATCATAACGGTTTTCTCTGTCAGGCAATGCGATGTCACCATGACATTTTCTACGAAAAGATTCCACAGTGCGTCACTATTTTAGTTCGTGCGATAGTATAGTCGTCTGTGAGCTCTTAGAATAAGATTCGGGTTCTGGTGATTTCGTATTGACATCTCTTTCTTTGACATAAGGAACGCCATTGACACCCGAAGTATATTTAAAATACGAATCATATTCTAAATGCTCACAAACTTTACTGAACTGATCATAGTGGAATGTTGGCGCGTGCGTGACCATGTTTGGAAAATCTTTTGTGCTTCTGTTTGGCTGTGAACGAATATGTTTTAGTATAGGTAGGTAGCAGATTATACGGATTCCAGTCAACTTTTATTCGGTTAAAGAGTTCATTTCTCGTTTACTTAAATAGTTAAGATCACCTTGTCTAGTCCCTTTTAAAATTTTGCATTGAAGTACTGTCTCATAATGACCTGTCGAATCCTGCGTCACGTAAAATCGAATAGTAAACTATAACGAGTTTGTATGACGTTTGGAACAGCGCCCGCCCGTGAGCGTATTTGGAACTAAAATTTAGTATGAGATTTCTCGATCTCGATACGATAACCGTAACGTAACGCAGGATTCGACAAGTCGTGCTTAGGGCACTGTTGTGCCCCTTTCCAAAAGAAGGAAAGTCTGATGTACATTTTCATTGCAACACTAATTTTTCCACGCCATAACTTTGGGATAATTTTCAACGCACAAAATGCAACGCTTCATCCAAGTATGGCGTCATGTACAAACACCGCCGCCGGCGCAACTCGTCGATTTACCACTACAAACTTGTTTATACCAGTGGCAAACTCAGGAACTACAACTTCTGTAAAGGAAACTTCAGGTGAACCACGCGATGTCAGCGCCTCTTCCAGTGGTAAAGTTAAATTTGTTTTGATTCAGATACCTCGATTAGATGCATCGCTATTGAATCTGTCTGCATCAGATTAACATTTATAATTTAGTTTTTGACGCTTCAGGACATGTTCTGTAAGATTATGATTAAGCTCGATGAGATTCATATCTAATCGAAGGTCGGAATTTAAGTTTTGAAACGGAATATGGAATGTCAAAACATGTTCTTCACTAGCCTATTTACCTTCCACTGCTGGGCACAGGCCTCCTCTCAGAATGAGAGGGCTTGGGCTATAGTTCCCACGCGGGCCCAATGCTAATTTATAACTTCACACACACCATTTATTTCGCTTCGCAGTGAACTCACGATGTTTTCCTCTATCGAAAAGCCCATGATAAATTACAAATTTGATGAAAATTCGCACATGAATTTCAAAAAACTCCGAGATGCGAGTCGGGGTTCGAACCTACGGCCTTTTGTTTGAGAAGACATATATATATGTATAGGTCAAACCACTAGGTCTACCACGGCTTCTATCAAAACAGTTTAAAAGAAAAATAGCCAAAGTCACGCATTATTATAGAGAAGTGAGCCACAATTACCACCGATTTTGGGCCTTATTCATAAACGTCACTCAAGCCTCCATTAGCTAACATAAGTTTTGTCTTCTTCTTACTAACGGAAATGTCAATGTGACAAAAAAGGACAAACGGACTTTAACGGCATTTTAGTTAAAATAGGTTTATGAATAACAGAGTTTGTCTGCAGCAAACATCTCCCCAATTGAACCGATTACAAAAGAACAAGGCAAATCACGTTTAAAAATATTTGAACAGTTCCAACAAAGAAACGACCTTCATATCTTATCACAGAAATCTTCTATTTTTAGTAATCAAAATTGCACGAATCATCAATCAGAGCAAAAGAGGCCGGTTTCACAAATCATTAATGTGTTCAAATAAAATTTGCGTGCGAAATTTCATTTGCAATTTATCATGAGCTTTTCGGTGAAGAAACTGCACACTCCTTACAAGCAATTCAATGGTGTATGTAAAGTTCCCAATCCGCACTGAGCCTGCGTGTGAACTATAGCCCAATACCTCTCATTCTGAGAGTAGGCCTGTGAACAGCAGTGGGACGTAGAAAGCTCAGAGGTGCGAGCCGGGGTTTGAACCCACGACCCCCTGCTTGAGAGGCCATGGCACATAGTATTTATAGTCATACATGGTTTTCAATCTTTTATCTACTTACACACATATCATAAGTCCTTTATAATGTGTTCAGAAACCGTACAAAATGACCAGCATTTCGAGAGCAGTAACGTTATGTCATTTCGACATCGAATTCGATGTCGTTATGAGTTATAAATTTGGAACATGTTCAAAAACTAACACAATTTACAAACAAAAAAATAGTCGATACGAAACATCGCGTGGTAATAAACAACAAAAAAGCAGTAAAATCGTGACAGGCAGTATGATTATGCCATCGGCTTCTAAACCTATCTTAGAGGTCTTAGAATAGTGTACTGTAGACAAAGTAATTGTATGCAACTCTACATAATCAGGCCTTAAAGCACGCGTGTGTGATCTTATTATAAAACCACACTCGTGTTTTAAGGACTCTCATTACCTAACAGTTGCATAAACTACTATTTGGAGTGGTATTTATTTTGACAGATGTGACTTGTAAAATCGGCCCCCGGTTTGTGAAGCAAATGGCATAACCATTTAGAGAATAAAGACTTTTGATAGCCTCTCGAGATGTTAATCTGAGTCGAATTGAAATCAGACTATTACTAATGTGTGTTTTGAAACTATATTATAACTTTATTATGTAAAAAGCAATTTACAATGACATTAAATCTAAGCTAAAACTGAATAAACTAAAACTTAAAACTAAATTAAATCTAAATAAGGCCCCCGTGGCATGGTGCCCAAAAGGCTGGCAGCGTTGCCTCGCTGAATAGCGATGCTGATTCTTTGAGAGAGAAAACTGCCAGCCCTTTGGTCACAAGTTGCATCAACTAAGCGCTTTTGCAACTCTGAAATGGCTGTAATCGGATTGTTGATTTTAGACATTTTATCAATGGAGCTGATGATGACCGTGTTAGGTGTAAAGTGTAAAGCCTTTTTTAGGTTTCCGTTCGTACCCCAAAGGGAAAAACACCATCCAAGTGGTAGCCGGACTCGCGCACCGAGGGTTCCGTACAAAGTTTTAGGTAGTATGTTATGTATGAGTCTCAAAGATTTTTCTCGCTTTTACAGAGTGTTTTAAGTTGTCCAGTGTTTACAGAGAACTGCTCCAAAAGCAAAATGTATCCAGTGTTGGGTCATTTATATTGGTTTCTGACATAAATTATAATTATGTAGGTATATAGACAGACAATAAAATTTAAATTCGTTTTATTTTTCCTGCAATCTTTACAAAAAGCCTCTACTCTACTACTAGCCTCATACTAATAATAGTATCAGATTTTCTTTGCAAACTTCGGAAATTAACAGGAAATTTCTTATTTTTTGTGCGTATAAACTTCATTCGCAGTTTAAGTTACCAACCAACCTGAACGCTTCAAAACGATATCTTCCAGGTACCTTTCGCAATTATGAAACGAAACATTTTTTTTTTAATAGTCTGTGTTTGTGTCCTACTGCTGGGCAAAGACCTCTACTCTTGACTTCCACGTCTCCCTATCCTGAGCCACATCTGGCCAATCCTTTAATTCGTAGTCTAGGTCGTCCCGCCATCTCCGCCTGGGCCTGCCACGCCGCCGCTGACTGTCGTTCGGTACCCACCATGTGGCTGAGTGAAAGGTGGGCTTTCTGAGTGCATCCGGCAGACATGTCCGGCCCAATCCATCCCAGTTTTCGTAAATGAAACGAAACATTTCTCCAATCTAAATTAATAACTTCGTTTGCCGATTAATCGTGCACTAATTCATCAAAATCAAAATACAAAATAAATTTCACAAGTACCTACCTTAACTAATCGCAAGAGAATCCGCTCGCTCATAGGTCATTGGGTCACAAGCTGGTCCGATAGGAGGCGTGGTTGGTAACTTGAAGAGTTATTGGTCACTGGAGGTAGTTCTGATGTAATCGGTGGCCGCGGTTAGGATTATAAGGTGGAGGAGACGGAGAGAGTCACAAAGATTTTTTCATCTCAATCGGTTGAGGGTATCTGCTTCAAAATTGAGCTGCAAGGTTCCACTCGAACAAACATAGTCAGGTACATTGCAAGTTGAACAAAAACTTGTAAAAACAAAACTTTACTCAAAGCCTACCGATCACGAGTAATATTTTAATTCTCCAAGATATCACACCTAACTGTCTCATCGGTACTAACGGATGGAAATAACTCAATACTTTTGCATTAAAACAATTTGGCTCAAGGCCAATAATATGAGTGTCGGCGTCCAGTACGAGTTTTTCGCATCCGGTGTCGAGACCCTCGGTTTGTGGGCCAAAGGCACACGTGGGCTCCACGGAGCCCTAAGAAAGCGCCTGAGAGAGGCAGCAGGTGACCCTCGCGCAGGTGGTTTTCTCACTCAAAGACTGCCATAGCAATTCAGCGCGGGAGCACTGTGGGCGTAATGGCGCCCTACCCAAGGGTGCAAATTTGGATCATAATTTTTAGCTTTATTCTTGTTAGTTTTAGTTAAGTATTTGTCAATTTTGTAAACCATGTACATTTTCTATTTTTAGTAATAGGTAAGTACTTTAATTCGAAATAAATATGCTAAAACTAATTACTTGAAGCAAGGAGAACCAAATAGATAACTCCAATAATATCTAGACCACTCAAAGTTCACAGTCAACCTCGTTGATCTTCTAACCCAATTAGTATGATGAATCGTTATAATAAATAGCAACACGATTTATAACCGTTGCAACTAGAGGTCAAAGCTACCAAATACATGATTACGAAGTGTGTAGGCGAAAATTGAGTTAGACTTTCGGCGAATTGGCTGGAAAATAACATAACTCCACCTTGCCACACGAATCAAAACATTTATGTGAGAAATGGAACGTAGAGTGTGTGAGAGTAAGAAGATGGAAGTGTGAGCGAGATAAAGGATGTTCGAATTAAAACAGGCTTTTATTTTAAAGACGGAGTTTTTCTAGAGAATTTCACAGTTGGTTTTGACGAAAGCTTTCTGTGATTGTAATGAAGGAATAAATATATTGATGGAGACTAAATTTGCGTTTTACTCCTAGATTTAGTCCCACATTTATTTTGCAAAACAGTTTTGCAGCATTAAAGTCAAAATAATGCGCTGTGAATTTAAATTATACCTACTATAAACAGTTCAGATAAACACCTAAATAACCCAGTCAACTTAGAAAAGTTACAAAGTCCCAGACACTTTCGTTTCCAAGTTTTTATGAAGCTTAGCTAATGAACTTGAGCTTAGAACAATCCCGATTAACTGGCTTTCGATTGAAAAAAGCCGGGTGTGAATCCATTCCTCCGTTTAGGAGCTACGATGCCACAAACAGATACACAGATGCAACCACACACAGGCCAAACTATAAGACCTCTTTTTGTGTCGGGGGTTTTCGCTTCACTAAAGCGACGGAACACCAGACCAGACCATTGGGCCAGAAGTCAGATGTTATGCTCATGTATACATCCAACTATCACCACTGCCACTACACTACGTATATACGCTGACGCGTTTCAAAACTATCTACGAGCCCATTCACAAAGCACCAAAACCATCGTTTAACGTATTACAAGAATGATATTCTCGTACTTAATTAGAACGCATTTTTGTTTTGTAAAATAATATTTATCAAGTGTTTATAATAATAATAATTCATTTATTCAGACAACAAAGATCCATTTTTGTTAGTAGTTTACTTAAGACAGTTAAGACCATGTTAGTATTCATACTTGACAAGTGACATTGTGTTATTAATGAAATGTTGCATTAGAGAGCACTCATTTCTCACAGCTATTGTCTTCAGGAGGCTGTTGGTGCTGCCACGTATTCTTGACAGAAGCGATGCCATTTTTATGGTTGCCCAAGCCCTCTTATTGTGAGAGGAAGTTTGTGCCCATCAGTAAGACGTAGGTAAATAGGCTGATACTGATGGTAGTACAGGCAAGAAAAACCGACCAAATGCGAGTCGGACTCGCGCACGAGGGTTCCGTGGAAAGATCTTAACGCTTTTCCCCAGTGTTTTAACAAGTCCAGTGTTAGCAGAGCCCTGCTCTTAAGCAAAATGTACGCAGTGTGGGGTCAACTTATATTGGTCTGCGAAATCTACAGACAGACATAAAAAATTAAGATTTTGAGACTTTTCGGAATGGTTGTGCTATAAGAGCTACCTTCATACCAAATTTCAAGTTTCTAGGACATCTGGAAGTACACTTTAGGTTTTTGGAAATCGGCAATTTGTATGGAAATAGATTTTTTAATGACTGTATCTTTTGATTGCATTGACTTAGAAGGTTGATTTTTTCACGGCTTCAAGGGACCGCAGGCTTGAGTATTTGATATTAATTTCAGCATGCTACCTCCACGCATTCCAGAGAAAAAGGGTCTTAACAGACAGACAGACAGGCAGACAGACAGACGGACAACAAAGTGATCCTATAAGGGTTCCGTTTTTTCCTTTTGAGATACGTAACCCTAAAAACGATTGAGCCTTTTCTTACTTTGCCTTATTTCACCATTCATTTAAAAAACCATTGATTACATATCAAATCATGCCTCAGGGCGGAACGTCGGATTAGCAGTTCGACGGATGATTCTTTACTATTTGGACATAAAAAGCTCTTAAGTGCCGTGGGTTCGCTATGCAGATACGCTCTTTTGTATTTGACAAGGGAGTACATAGTACGAGTTTGCCATTCAGCGTGGTAAAGTGTGGTAATTTTCTTTTATTACTCTTGTTAGTGTTGATATGGGTAAATAAACTGTAATAATTGATCATGTGCGATATAATCTTGACCTTTTTGAAGTGTAATGATAGATTCGTTACGGCAAAAAACCCAAGTATGACCCACTCAGCTTTAGATGACTGGAACTAAATTGTATCTCAGGTGTATCATAATTATCTTCGATCTTAACTAAGTCTAAAACCATCATCAAAGTTGGACGCTGGATTAAATTTAGGTTAGGTTATAATTTCGTCAAGACCAGAAGCGCCTCAACCACGCGGAGCGGACTGCGAAGCGGAGCTGCGTCGACCCAGCCCAAAGTTACTCTTCTATTATGACCAGAAATTGACAGTTCTATCCGAAGAAAATTGGGTGTAACATCACTTCGGCTTTTAGCCGTAACAGATATATAAAAAGAGCTCTGATGGTATGTGTACCTCAGGCCCCTATTGAAAATATAAATTGAAATAGCCCAACTTTACAATTGTCAGTTTTCAATGACAGTTCGGCGTCAATTGCTGACTTGAAGAGCTTTTGTTTTAGCGCGCTTCATACTGGCCAAGAAATGAAGTTCCAATTGTCATGACAAACTGACAATTGTAAAGTTGGTGAAATAGGTATTGAGCCTAGTTTATTAAAGACACTGTGAGCAGCTCCTTACTAAGGAGCACTGGAGAGGTACGAGAACGCGGTCAAGTGTAGACTTGATAGAGCTTCTATAACTTGTTTGGAAATAAGAAACACTGGATATGCTGGGACTATTCTATATTCCCTTGATCTTAAACTTAATAACTATATAAATAAATCAAGATAAAATCCCCAGCTCGACTGGTCTGCTCTCAGGGCGGCTAGCACGCCCGAGATTGCGTCGCTTGTCGCTCAGTGCGTCCTTCACTGAATCTATCACTATGAAAGGGACGCACTGCGTGACAAGCGACAAAATGGCGCTCGTGCTACATGTGCAGGAGCAAGGAGCGTTTCTTTTATTTTCATACAATTCTAATCTATACCTATAAAACAATACCGTGACTGACTGACTGACTGACTGACTGACTGACTGACTGACTGACTGGCTGACAGACAACGCACAGCCTAAACCACTGCACCTAGAGACTTGAAATTTGGCAAACATATACCTTGAGTATCCTGGAGGTGCACTAAGAAGGGATTTTTCGAAATTCCCACGGGATAGGGAACTAGCTCATTTTGAAATATTTCACGGGGGCAAAGCCGCGGGGCATAAGCTAGTCACAAAATAAGACAGATCAATCTAGCTTGCCAGGACTGCAGCATGCATAAGTTGCGTGTATGTAGGTTGTATAACGCCCTACAATACCTACCATTGGGTATGTTCAGTTTCTTTGTCTCATATTCAGTAGCAATGAGTAACAATGTTAAAGTGAAAAAAAAAACACTATCGTAATTATAATTACTGTATTTTAACACTAATTGTTAGGTCTGCATAATTAAAGCAAAATTAACTTCTTTTATTTTATGATTGGTATAGGTCAACAACATTTGTACGCCAGTAGGCAAAACATAGTGGAACTCACATGAAAAAAACATTATACACTTAAGCATAATAATTATTGAGATGCTCAGTAATTAAGATTAAAACCGTCGTACCCACAGTGGCAGCCTTCCGTGCAGAGTTTTTAAATGAGGTAGGTAATTAGCATTATCATTAATTCTGTCAGTAATTAAGGCAGAGTATAAATTAAACCGTTCGATCTTTTAAATGCTTGTTTTGAAGTTGATTTAATACTTAAACAGCATTAGAAGCTAATAAAAATATTATGCAGCCGTGAGAAAAAACCGGTCAGTCAACAATAAATTGGTCTAATTTTGATTAGTTAGAAAATACGCTTTTTTATCCAGTCTGTTTTACCGTCCCATTAATGTAAAGGCCTCTCTTCTTATCCTCCATAAGTAAGTTGATGAGTGATGCTAAAATAGTAACATTTTGCACTGCCACATAATCATGTTTTTGAAAATACGCGTAAAAACTGATGGCTTTAGTTAGAGGATTATTTTGAAGGCGGGTTTGCTTTTTTGTTCTTTTTTTTTCACAATTTTGTTTAAAAAAGACTACTGAACCGATTTCAATACATGTTGTATGGGCCACCTCTGTAGTATAAGTATATCCTTTCAAACAAAAAAAAACATCACAATCAATTCATAATTTTCGGGGTAATGCCGTAACAAGCACACAAAAAAACGTGTTGAATCGAGAACCTCCTCCCTTTTTTAAGTCGGTAAGAAAACTGGGGCCTCACTTATTAATGCACTAAAAAAAATACAAAGTCGAATTGAGAACCTCTACCTTTTTTGAAGTCAGTTAAAAACTAATTAGGTCAAGGACACACTAATTTGCGGTCACTGAATCATGGCGTCATTCTTACAATAGTTGAGTAATTCAATAAGTACAAATTTCGCACTGAACAAATTTCCCACAAAACAGCGATAGGTAATCAAATTTTATTCAGACCAAGTCGCCCACAAAAGCTAAGTAGTTAAAAATCAATATGTCCATGACATAGTCATCATTTAATGGGATCAATAAAAACAGAGCAACATATTCAAGACGTTATACTTTACATTCGCTAAGTACAACCACAAATTTATTAATATGGAAATGTTAATGGCTAAGGAATGCAGAAGCTACTGCAATTGACAAACACTCAATTTGAACCTTTAATACCTTACACATAAAGTCGTACTTACAATTAAAACTTATCTACGTGTCGGTAGGTGATTGCCATTTGAGTATCGTTAAAATTTGAACTTTACGATGTTGGATAAAAGATCTAGTTTTGATTTATATGAGTAGACATGTTTAAGATGTTCGTTTCCATACCTTGATTTGTATGTCAAGCCGATATTACTAAAATACTGATATCAAAATGTATGAATATTAAATACAAGTTCCTAATACTCGATACTTTAAATTTTACTATCAAGAAGCTGTAAATAGTAAGTTATTAGATTGCTTAATGTAATGGGATAAACGTGTATGAAAATTCATACTTAATAGATTCTAGATCTTTGATCGTATAATATTTCGACAAAGAAAGGATACCGAATAGAAGGCCTTCTGAGTATTAATATAAGTTAGAACATTTTGCACCTGCACAGAAAAAGGACTAGAAAAGGCACTATCATGGGTCCTTAATTATTTTTTATGCAATAACAATGAGTGTGTTCTGAATCTATGAATTAAGATTAGTTATTAATATTGTACAATGTCCCTACTACTCTAATTACTAAGATTAATTATTATTACAATGTGTCCTTACTACTCTACTCACTAAGTATTATTACAACGTGTCCCTACTCTACGCACTAAGATTTATTACTAATACAATGTGTCCCTACTACTCTACTAACTAAGTATTATTACAACGTGTCCCTACTCTACGCACTATGATTTATTATTAATACAATGTGTCCCTACTACTCTACTAACTAAGTATTATTACAACGTGTCCCTACTCTACGCACTAAGATTTATTATTAATACAATGTGTCCCTACTACTCTACTCACTAAGTATGAATACAATGTATTCCTACTACTCTACTCACTATAGTAGTTTATGCAACTGCTACATAATGAGTGTTTCAAGGCCTAATTATGTGGAGTTGCATACATTACTTTATCTACACACATATTATAAGTACTCTAAGATGGGTTCAGAAGCCGAAGGCATATATCATACCCATACCTGTCACGAATTTGACTGTTTTTTTTTTTATCATAGACAAACATACCGAGCTGACGTTTCGTAAACTGTTTTTTTTTTGTAAAAAAAAATCAATATCACATTATTAATTATACATGTCGGACTGAACTCGACTTATATACGTGAGTGATCCGTTTTATTTCACTATGATTGTAAATTACGTTGGTCATCAAATTCGAAATCGAAAAGTCATTACGACATCGAATTCGATGTCGTAATGATTATTACTTCACTGCAGGACCTGCTGGTGGAGGTGGTTGGCGGGGGAGGCGACGATGTACTGCAATGCTGGTCGTTTTCTACGGTTTCTGAACGCATTATAGAGGACTTATGATATGTGTGTAGATAAAGTATTATTACTACGTGTCCTTACCCTACGCACTAATTTTTTTTATTGTTTTTCTTCTACCTAAAGATATAAGAACTTTACAGCGTTAGTGCCCCACCCACTGTAAGGACATAATCAAAGTACGGCCGATGGATGCAATATGGTGACGAAAGCTAAGATGGATGAGACTTTTATTACATTTCGAGTAATATTTATGTATACAAATATATGCATCAATTATAGTAATATCCTATTATTATTACGTATATGGACATAATAAAAGAAGAGAAACACTTTTAAATCCGGGATCTATCGAAATCCCATATGCTCAAGATCAACTAGCCTCAAAGCCTCATCATGCGTCATAATGATCGAGCGAGGAATGACTCACTAACAAATAAACTATAGCAAACAAACTCACATTATCGATGATTTCTTTCCGGGATCTCAAGGACTTCCCTTCCCTTTCGTGATGGTATAGTTAAGCAACTTATTCATAGTAATTGCTACTTGTCTAAAATGTTATAATTTCGTGATAATACTGAATAGTTCTGATGTATTTCGTTGAGTTAAATGTTAAATTCAGAAACTTCAATTATAATAAGCTTAAGTATTCAGTGAGTAAGTTTTGTTTTATTAAACCTGCATTGCGCTAACCTGAGTTACACAGCCCAATGGTTCACAACCTACTATCCCGGGGTTAATGACATAATTTGTATGGTCTGACTTAAATTTAATTCCAAGTTAGAGTGTTAACTGTATAACCCTAGTTGATACAAGTAGGCTTATATCCACAATTCTAGACCTAGGTACTTTCAAATGCAAAATGAAATGTTTAACACAGACCGATAGTTAGAATCCAAGTTTCCATTAATGGGCAGAAATTTGCCATCCGGAGTACAGTCAAGTGCAAAAAATGGGTGCATATACAACTTACTCAAAAATATGTCCCACGGCTCTTATATAGGCGGATTAAGGTTGCGGTAGGAATTGTTGTTGTGGTGGATTAATTCGACACACATTTGTGCATTTGACCGTACAAGAAGTCACTTGTTATTCCAATTTTTCTCTTTGATTTTATTTTCAAACAATGTCGCTTGAGCATCTTTTGCTGTTTGTCTATCAGCCTATTTTGGACTAATTTATAGTCCTTCCTCTGGCAGTGCGCGAATTAGTCCGAAATATGTCGGGCTAATCTCGTTTTATAGTACCTGAGTGATCCGTTTATTTCACTATGACTGAATCTCTCAGTAGTTTCATTTTAAAATTTATAACCAATCATTATAATAAATGTACCTAATCCTGTATCTTATGCGTTTCGTCAGTTTGCCCGTGATCGTGATGCAGTAACTGCGTCGAAATATCGGGAGCTCATCAAACCTATAAGGTAATCGCGGTTAATATCCCGTTTTCATTGTCTAATATGCAATTCTTTCAAATCGTAAATTGAATGCGTCAGCTTAAACATTAACAGCTAAAATAACTTTATAGATCTTGGTCCATCTGGTCACGAACCCATGATGTCACTTAAATTGAGACATGAGATTTTTAAAGGTTTCATCGGAAATATTCGGGTTGTTGTAATTTGAATCTTAAGTGAGCTAACATAGACTTGATTATGTCTAGTTAAACTTCAGCATAGTTGGAACTTTTTCATTGTCAAGTCACAAAATGTCAGCTGACAGCCGTGAGTTATCGATGGGATTTTATCTAAAATCATGTACAGTATTAGTGTAGCGATTGTAACGGCTCAATTTATTTTCTATGGGAACGCGTAACAAGAACAGTCAATTGTTTTATCTACATACATATCATAAGTCCTCTATTTTGCATTCAGAAACCGTAGAAAATGACCAGCTTTTCGTTACTGCTTCTGCAGCACCGAGTTCGTGTCGTTAAGAGTTTCAAATTTGAAACATCTTCAAAAACCAACATAGTTTACAATTAAAAAACAGTCGATACGAAACATCAGCTCGGTATGTTTGTCTATAATTTAAAAAACCAATCAAATTCGTGACAGGTATGGGTATGTAAATGATATGCCTTCGGTTTCTGATCCAATCTATAGAGTAGTACTGTCTGCAACTCTACATAATTACGCCTTAAAACACTCGGGTGATCTTATTATAAAACTCGTGTTTTAAGGACCCTCATTAAGTAACAGTTACATAAACTACTATTGGATCACGAACTGATTTAAGTTGGCAGGATGTGTAGGGTTTTTAGTTTGGGATGCGACCTGTCTCAAGACCCTTTTTAGGGTTTCGCCATGTCCGTTTGTCATAGGCATTTTACTCGAAAACCAGAGGTATGTTGGGAGTAGGAATATCAACGTATGGCATATATTTCGATAGCTCTTTTAAAAACACTTTGAGGTTCCTAAGAATTTTTTTGATTAAGCGAATATTTTCGGATATAATCTCTTCGCGGGTTGCACGGTGAATTGTAATTGTGTCCTTGTGTAATTGTTTATTTTTAAAGAATGAAGTTTTACTTGATAGATAAATTACACTATTTAATTTACCTACTCGAAGAATTACACAGATCTAATTTCATAGATAGAGCTTATAATTATTCCATAGATACAATTACAAATCTAATTGTATCGAGCTTCATGAAACATCGTTCAAGGACATCCCATTTGAAATAGAGCTCATTAGTTTTATTAACAGAGACACTTAGAGGCTTACAACTGTATTTAGTAACCCTACACCTGCCTTTAATATCACGACCTATGTCAAATTATAGTATAACTGCTCAATTACTTTGCAATTTATAGGTATTATTTTGAGATTAAACATGTTGCAGTGGTTTGAAAGTAGATTTCAAGATCAACTTTCAACATTAATTTGAGGTAAGACCTATCTATCTGGTGCGACGACCTAGTAAAGACCGCGGTGGATGCGGAAAGCACAATACCGGTCAGAGCGGAGAGCCTTGGGGGAGGCCTATGTTCAGCAGTGGACGTCTATCGGCTGACATGATGATGATGATGATGATGAAGACCTATCTCGGAGGAGAACTTCTTCACAACGTAAGGCAAGCCTGTATGTGGACTATGGATACTAGACAAGAAAAACATATTTAAAACAGCACATGTAGCACGGCGCGCCATTTTGTCGCTTGTCGCGCAGTGCGTCCCTTTCATAGTGATGGAATCAGTGAAGGACGCACTGCGCGACAAGCGACAAAATGGCACGCGTGCTAGCCCCCCTCGTACCGATGTATTTATCGTACTATGCACACACACATGTGTGTCTATGTTTTAAACATCCAAGACCCGAGAGCAAAGTAACAAACATTCGTATTCATCACATCTGCGCTGACCGAGGATCGAATCCGAGTCCTCAACTCTCACCACCTAGGTAAGATCTGCAAGACATCTGCGTAACTATTTTGACACTCGTCGTTGGATTAAAATGTCAGTTTTTGTACGACTGTGACAGCTAGCTAGCAATTGTCAGCCCATAGAAAATGAGCGCGATTGTGGTTCCGAGCGAGTTGGACAAATGATTCGAATGCAAAATATTCGTAACATCCCTAGTCAAGATGCAACATTACGTGAAACACTTTTTTAGGGTTCCGTAGCCAAAGGGCAAAAACGGAACCCTTATAGTTTCATGTCCGTCCGTCCCTCCGCCCGTCCGTATGTCACAGGTATTTACTCGAAAACTATGAAAGGTATATTGATGAAATTTGGAGTAAAGATGTCTTGTAGAAGCCGCTACTTAATTTGACAGGTAAATAACAAAAATAAATATTTCTAAACCGTAGGTCCAAAAATATGTAACAATTACAAAGGTAGCGCTTAATTTCAAAGTAATTTTTTTTCAACTTGATTGGATTTGAAGTTTTACAGTTATTGCCGAAAAACTGCGCTTCACAACAAAACGACGTAGGCGCCATGAAGATACGCCCTTTTTATCGGTACTGCATTTCTTTGTTGTAACGAAACCCTACACTAGGCATGGCCCGATATGTTCTTGCCCAGTTTTTAACTACTACTTTACTCATCAAGTAGCTAACGAGAATGCATGCAAAATTAACTACTTTTGTTAACATACTCGCCAAAGGAACATGAACTTCCACCTTTACGGACATAAAAGCTATTGTAACATTGCATCTACATCCCGATGCGTAATCATCAATTTGTTAATAGCATCTTAACTATAGTGGTTGTATTAAAGATTGCTACTTACAACGGTTTCAAAATCATTCAGACCATTCTCACGCGATGTGGCCCGCTGGGTTGTGTCAGACTCATGACTAAAGCTGTGTTGGGTGTTGGTTTATGAGTAGAAAAGTTGTATATTTGTAGAAGTCTGTTTTAAAATCAATCCTGATTTTTTTTATACACTATAGGATTGCGTTTGACCATAATCACGCTTGTTAGTAAGCGAAGTTGTGGTCTACGATGCAGCACGCTTGCCTAGCAAATGCCCATTCACCCTAGACTCGAAAACGGCCAGATTGTAGTGTTCAGGAAACACAGACGCAGGCAGGGAATTCCACTCCTTAGCCGTACGCGTGATGAAGGAAGAGCGAAAACGATTTGACCGGATTTTGGGAATGATGACATCATAAGGGTGGAGACCCCGCCTACTTCTGGTCGACCTGTGAAAGAAAGGAGCTGGTGGAATAAGGTCGTGAAGGTCGTGAAATTTATGAAACAGAGCGCCCGTTAAAGCATGTTCACGGAAGCAACATCCGTCATTATTTAATGTAGGTACAAGGAAAGTTAGGTACCGCACGAGACGAAATTATTCTGAGTTTCGAGTATATGGCTGCCCTGACAGCTGTAATGCTAGGGTTTTATCGTGTTACATTACACCGAAATGTTACAAGTCAGTTCGCTCGCGTCGTGCAGCTATTTCGCTTGTTCGCGTCTTCACTAAATGCTTCAGAGCGCCTAGTGTAATCGACGGCCAAAAAACGCATCTCTATCGCGTTCGCGTTTAACAATTCTCATACTATTTGACACTTTAACGCAAACGCGATCGAGACGTATTTTGTGCTTTTTGATTATACTAATGTAGGATTGCATGAAACGGAATGTAAGAATGACATATGATAGCTGAAAGAGATAGCATGACGATTGAGTGAACGAGAGGGAAAGAGAGGAGAAATCAGGGGGATTAAGACGTAAGATGCGCGCTGTGACGGTTGTACCATTTTATTGTTTTTTTTTTATTTTTAGTTTAATTATATTTTCAAGTTTTTAAAAGTGGTTTTACTTCATCGACAAGCCAATCCCACACTAACATAGTAACATAACGTCATCACTGTTCTACATCGCGCTAACGAAGTTTCTCAAGTCAGTTGCATAAATACAACTTCTAACTCTCTTTCTCCGGACTTCAGTCCCCAGGCATAACATCTGCCTGGAAAGAGTTCTCTCTGTTGGAGTCTCCCCCGGAACATGTTGTCGTATCGGTATGCGATCATTTTACCTACAAACATGTCACAACTGATGCGTTTCGCAAAATGATCATGTCACAACCCGCTTTTTTTCTGAAACTGTAAATATTGCAGCATTCATTTCGGGACCAGCTTGTATGGGTTAGGTTAGGTTTGTTTTATAACAATCCTGAAATATTTACAGTTTTGGAAAAAAATGCGGGTTTTGAAAGGATCATTTTGCGAAACGAATCAGTTGTGTGTGAAAGGTTTGTCGCTAAAACATTAGTGAACCTGGCGCATCTAAGGATGCCACAGGTAGACGAGGTTAGACTTAGGTCACCGCCACCGCCAGAGCCTTGGTAGAGACAAAAGAAAAGACACAAATAAGCATTTGTGATCTAGGACCCCATATACAGTACGATCGGTCGTTACAATCTGATCGAAACGACGGATCAAAAGTGTACCTATATATCAATATCGCTCAGTACATTTTACTTTCCATCCGTCTTTTCGATTAGTTGAAGCGACGGATCGTAACGACCGATCGTACCGTAGGTATAATGGCCCTTTTTCAACTGCGTCCCTTACGATCGGTGATGTAGAATTTAAGTGGTGGGTGACGAGACGACTCTACCAGAATGCGTCAACAACATGCCTACTTAACTTGCCATGTTGTTACGACTTAGCGTATCGACATTAATTTATTGAATCAGGTGTTACTTTGCGGTCTTTGGTTGGCTTTGGGGTTTTGCTTTGTGGTCGCGGGTGAGCAAAGTAATTGTTTTTAGTATACCGACATTGAAACGCACAAAAGTGTGGATTGTACGATTACTGAATGAAAGATGATACCGAGTTTAAATTGAGTTTAATTATTAAATACAAAAGCAAAATAGAAACACACCAAACCAATAAAATTTCTGACAAGACGAACTATAGCTACTGACAAACATTAAAAGAAGGTAGTAAAAATCATAAACATTAAAAATTAGAGGAGTCCGCAACAGACATCTTCGTAAACCGAGGTCATTAAGTCAAAAAATTATTCCGTAGGTACTTACGATTGTTTTTAAGCATCATTTACGAATAAACGTATACAAAACTATAGTGTCATTCTATGGAAACAAACCGCCGTACTGAAAATGTCTCTGAATTATTGAATTTACTATGGCGGTTTGTTTACATAGTTAGCAAGTTCCATAGAATGACACTTTACGACAGGTATCTCTCGAAAGCTTAAAAGTATCTGGACACTATTTCACCATTTACAATTGTCAGTGTTATATGACAATTCGTACTACGTTTCTTTGACAATATGAAGCGCGCTAAAACAAAAGCCCTTCGAGTCAGCAGTTGACACCGAGTTGTCATTGAAAACTGACAATTGTGAAGTTGGTGAAATACGACCTGGCCCCCGTTTCATAAACGTGACAGGTGACAAATGACAACGACAGTTTGGTGTAGGTTACTGGCTTGAAAAGTTTTTGTATTACCAGACTTCATATTAACTTCGAAGTGTAGATCGAATTGTCGTAGTCATCGTCACTTTACGGAATCTGTATTAGAGTCTGAGGCTGACGGTTCGTATGTACACCTATAGTTAAATTTAACCTTTACTTAAACAGTAGCGGTACTTCCACGGTTGAAATGTCAGTTAGAGATTAAGTGTGAACCATTTCGTTAATTTACAAGGTGACCTCAGATTGACCCTCCACTTAAACCGTTGCAATCTAATCTAATTTTATAAGTTACCACATTAAAGTAATGAGCGAGACTGTCATTTTTTTTTTTAATACAAAATTAAATTATAATTTAAAACCCCCGACATAAAATACCCTGTAAAAAGTTAAACAAAAAATCTGGGCTCGGTCCTTTAATTAGGAACTAGGCTAAATTTCATTAAAATCAATTAACGCGTTTTTGAAATAGGTATTGGACTTTGAAATGACAATGTCGGGGGTTTTTCAACTTTTCTAAGTTGGTTCTAGGTTATCTTCTGAGGGTCGAGCACGACTTTACGAAAGCTGCGTAACGTTACGGTTATCGTATCGAGATCGAGAAACCTCATACTAAATTTTAGTTCCAAATACACTCACGGGCGGGCGCTGTTCCAAACGTCATACAAACTCGACAACGTTTACTATTCGACTTTACGTTACGCAGCATTCGTAAAGTCGTGCTCGGCCCTCTGATGTGTTACGGATGTGTTGATAAATTCCGTTCCGGTCACTAAGTTTGAGACTTCGTATAGGTCAGTGTTTAGTTTAACTTTTGTAACACGCAGTGAAGATTCAAAGATAGGTGCTTGGTAAAATTTTTTTAGATGTGTTCAAAGAACTTCAAAGATTTCAACCTTAACCACAGACCTGATAAGATCGCATTCATATATAAGCAGAATGCGGATAAATGCGTTGATATCCGGCTGATTTTGTTTGATATCAGATAACCTAACCAACTTAGAAAAGTTGAAAACCCCCCGACATTGTGACTTCAAAGTTCAATATACCAAAAGCAGATCATCCGATTTTAATGAAACTCAGCTAGGAACCATCTCGATTAAACTAGCTTTCGATTAAAATAAACTGCATCGAAATCAGTCCATCCGTTTGGGATCTATGATGCCACATACAGATACACAGATACACAGGTCAAACTTATAACATCCCTCTTTTTCACTTTTAAGAAAACCAGCGGCTCCAAAAAAACTCGAGCTTCAGATTCGCAAATTAATGATGCTGGCACTCGAACGAAACTAATTACCGAAAAAAAAAAAACTATCCGTATCACTGGCCATAAAAGGAGTCAATTGCAAAACTAGATCTTCAAAATGTTACACATTGAGGAAGGGTAACCTTAGGACCTTCAGTGAGTGCAGCGGCCGTGGTACTAGCGGCTAACGTTCTAAGGCAACTTGGGTGGTATATAACCATCTGAGATTCCTCACTCTTCACAGTCAAGCGTACGCCGTCGTACCACACTGATATCAATTTCACATTTCGAAAATGAAATTGGTGAGTTACTTGCTATTTAAAAGGGTGATCTGATTTAGATATAGTCTTCCAATGTCATACCGTCTTCCAGCGCAATCACCCTGACAGTGTTTAAATTCGTAATCGCCTTAGTCCCTTGGCTATATATAAAAAGAAAATGTCATTTTATGTGATGTTGTATTGTAAGTTAGAGTTGTTGATTACCCTCTGGGCTGGTTTATGTTTAGGGAAATATTCCAAGTAGCATTTTTTCTTAGATATTTGATAATTAAGAAATTCATACATCGATTACATGAAATCGATGACAAGGATTTTTTTTTCTGTGTTTTTATACAGGAGGGAAATCAAAACTGAAAATTACGAGGACAGACTCAAACCCGGATTAGTTGTAACTTCACCATAGCAACTTCAATAAATTATCGTTATTTGATTTTATTACTGAATCAATTTTAAACATCTTCAACTAATTTATTACAACTTAGCATCAATAAAAGCATAGTATATTTCAAGCTAAGCTTAACAATTTCGTAATCCTTTAGCAACATCTACGAGTATTGTTCAGTCTAACCATTGGATTTCTGACCCACCATAGAACGCTCTCACAGTAAGTGTCATTAATGACTTCCCTTCGTCAGGCAATACGATGTCACCATGACATTTTCTACGAAAAGGTTCCACAGTGGTTCACGATTCAGCTGATTCGAGTACCTAGTTCAATCGGTAACCATCCCGAAAACTAATATTTGTAATAACCGTACAAATTCTCCAGCAATCATTTTTGTACAAATTCAAATGGCCATATTGCGTATTGACACGTCTTTTGTCATTTTGTAACACGCCATCGTTACTGTCATAGTCGACTCACAGCCTCATCAAACATGACACGACTTACACCAATCATTGTTAAAGCTACTAACTAATTCAACAATTGCTACGAGTGAAAGTGTAAAACGTCCGAGGGAACTGAGGGTTTTATTGGTGTACAAATTCAAAGGGCAACTTTATTTCTTATTACCACTTCTTTACTCTCGTGCTGATTTAAATTTGAGCTAATAAGTAGGTTGTCATCAATTAGGTATTACAACTCGTTCTTCATCTCATCTTTTCTATTTTAAACTTTACAGTTCTATTTGTATATTTCAATAAGGCTGGTTTTACAAATGAAACGAAATCAGAGCAAATACTCATGTAAATTTATATGGAACTTTCAGAAGCTGTCGAAACTGTAAAGCCCTGAAACTTTCAAAACTTGTACTCACTTGTTTTAAATCGGTACTCAGTCACTCATCCTAATTTTCTTTCCAGTTCGTAGTAGCCGCTGTTCTGGGAGTCTGCGCCGCGGGGCGTCTTGACAACACCTACCTGCCTCCTGGCTCCCGAGGCTCAGGCAGTTCAGGGTTCGGCGGCAACTTCGGCTCTGCAGCCGGCGGCAGCGGCTTCAAGTCCGCCGGTTCCTTTGGGTCTGGTAGCTTCGGAGGAAGTGGCTTTGGACAAGGAGCTGGTGGCCACAGCGGTGGCGGATTCAGTCTGGGTGGTGCTGGTGGACAAAGCGGTGGATTCGGACGTGGAAATGGGGCTGGATTCGGACAAGGCGGTGCGGGAGGTTTTGGCCAAGGCGGATCCCACGGCGGTGCTGGCTTCAGCCAAGGCGGTGGTTTTGGAGGCGGCTCTGGCCAAGGATTCCAAACCCAGCACGCTGGTAACATCTACAACGCCGGCAACCAGTACCAAAGCACCCGCCAGCAGAGCTCAGCCGACGCTAACGCTCAGATCTTGAGGTCCAACAGCGAAGTTACCGCCGATGGTTTCGCGTACGACTTCGAAACGTCCAACGGAATCCGCGCTGACGCGTCAGGAGTAGCCACCAATGGTGTTCAGTCTCATGGTAGCTTCGGGTACAAGGGTGACGATGGCCAGGACTACAGCATCACGTATACTGCTGATGAGAACGGCTACCAGCCCCAGGGTGCCCATCTGCCCACTCCTCCCCCAATCCCGGAGGCCATCTTGAAGTCCTTGGAGCAGAACGCCCGTGATGAGGCTGCTGGCATCTCTGACGATGGTAAGTAAATTATAAATAGTTGCTTTAACTTGTGAAAGATTGGTTCCATTAGCTGATGAACCGCATGGCATCATGTCAGACTCAGACCGTTCCAAAAACTTGTTTTTGTCAATATTTTTTAATTATGTGACGATTATAATGACAAAGGAACATTTCGACGTTAGTAACTTAGGCATGGCTGGGCGTGGTTGAACACGTGTCAAGGTACGAACCGGATTCTTTCCTTCTTTGTATTCAGTAATTTGATTTCTTTTTAAGTATTCTGGTTTCATCTTTAAACATCAATCTAACACTCTCATACTTCCGTGAATCAGCAATTTGTTTACTAAGTCTTACTTTGCATAGGTTATCAGATTCGATCTGAATGACCTGTGACTCAACTGTCTGGACGGCTTAAGATATATTAACATCTTAGGTCAATATTTCGCAAACTGGAGAAATAGTGCAATAAGATAACCCAGAAATATTAACGTCTAGATATAATATAACTAACTGTTGTCCGCGACTTCGTCTCCGCCGTATTCAGGAGTCTGTAGCGTAATTTTTGCCATAAGAAAACGTCTCGATCGTGTTCACGTTGACGTCTTAATTACCGTACACCTAGCGGCACGTATTGACAACTAACTATTATCATAGTATTTGACATGTTAACGCGAAAGCTCTCAAAGCGTATTTTATTGGTCGTCGATTACACTAAGCACTTGGAACGTTGCAATTTTTCGAAATAAATATTTGCCTCAATTTAATCTAAAATATAAGCTATCTCCATTCGAAATTTGATTCAAATACGTTCAGCCGTTCCAGCATGACGAAGTAACATACTAAGGTTGAACGGCGCAGGTCTTGTTGCAAAGGAAACGCCGAACATAAAATTGAACAGAACTGTAATCTCCACTTCCAAATAATTTTCATACAAGATGCTTTTGCGTGGGCGGTCGCCGTACAACTGCTTTCTTACCATTTTAATCTACCTACATAGTTTTACATATTTTATGAATGCTTACAATGTATGTACGGTATCGTACAAGGGTAAAATAGTTGCTTAGTCCAAATCTTCAAAATCACACATTTCTGAATAACCAACATACAATACGAATACAATACAATTTTTTGTCTTTGAACACCACAAAACAGGACAAGGTTAAAACAAAAAAAAATAAGCCAGGCAGAAAATAGGCGGTTTTATCAACATAATGGCAGAGAACCACAAAAAATCGCAAACGACCAATCATTACTTCCAATACCAGATAATCACATCTCTATTTATACTCTTCAAAAACCCAATAGGTGCGTCATGTTCAATGGGTTATGATGCTTGTAAAAAATCAGCAAAACTTCAGCTAATTTTCTGACCCGCAAAAAGCAGAACTAATTAAAGTCAAAATTTACAGTGCTAAAGCCAATTTAGAAGTTTTATTTATAATCAATCATTAAAACTAATCATCAGTCAGTGTGATAATGGAACAACGAACTATCATTAGGCAGTTTACGATCTTTAATTTTCCGGAGCAAATAAGCCACAACAATTCAAAAGTCTTAATCATTACACAGATGGTCAACATAAATAATAAATAAGAGACATTCCATCTTAGTCATCTAGGTCGGCAACATATCTGCATCCCTCTGGTATTGCAGATGTTTATGGCCAGCAGTGATCACCTACCAACAGGTGACCCGCTTGCTGATTTGGCTTCCTACGTTCCTCTAAAAAAAACGTGCGAAAATTCAAACCAAAATTGAATCAGTTCCAAATTAAGCATAGCTTGTAATGCCATTTTTAACAGACTTCAAAAAAGGAGGAGGTTCTCGAAAAAAAATTTTTTTTTTGTTGGTCGCTATAAAGTTACTGAATACATCAAATCAAGGCTGAACTGCGGTTAATGTACCGGATTGGCAAAACGTTTGAACTTATGTGCTGACAGACATTATTATTACGAGTTAAAAATTGCACTGAACATTTAAACAAGCCGAGTTATTCTTTAGTCAAAGATTACAACGATAAAAATTGAGTTCTTCGTCTACTAAAACATGACATATTATTGTGGGCATAAAAAACTTTTACAGATTTCCATAAGAATGAAGACTAATTAAAAGAACTCCAATACTAAAATGAATTTCTGACGGCTGAATAGCCTAGTGTTTAGAGACTTTGACTTTGACTACATAAGGTTGTGGTACCGGGTTCGATGCCCAGTCGTTGCCGATACTTGTATGATGAATATGAATACTTACTCTGGAGTCTTGCATAGAAAATGCACAAAAATAGTAAAGGCTTTCTTTTTACAATAACACATACATATTTTTCTCTTCCATAAAAATCCTCAATAAGCAACTACTTAATATGTACAGCTAATTTAATAACCACCCGCTGTGCAAGACTTCAGATACCTTATTCGAATATCTTGTGCTAAGCTTCATTCTTATTTCATCAATCCGAGCCCGACCACCGTGAAGTAGTAAATGAGGAACTTGCACAGACATTGTAATGTTCTTATTATTGCTACGCATAGTAGTATAGGCACAAAAATTTCAGGGATCAAACGCATATGGGGCACATAATTTATCTCTAGATATTTTTTTGAGAAATATGCTGATTTTGTGATAGAGTGGAGCAGACATTTAAAAAAAACCGCTGTGTAGCTACGATGTTACAGACAAATATACAGCCACACACAGACAAACAGAAACTTATAAAATCTCGTTTTTTGCATCGGGGGTCAAAAACGGACGTTTTATTTTTGAAGGCGGACAGATTTTCAGGCATCGATGCTAACAGAAAATTTAGAAACATGGTGCTTGCACTAGCTTTAAGAAGGTAACTTACTTCTTCTGAGTTTAAGTTAAGAATGTACACGGATAAAACAAAAGAGGAGTAACTGATAACCTTGCTTAATAACCCAACCAGCTTAGAAAAGTTCAATATTTCAAAAACGGGTGAACCGATTTTAATGAAACAGCTTAGAACCGCATCGAAATCGATTTAAATCCGTTTGGAAGCTATGATGACAGAGATAGACATGTCAAACTTGGAACACCCTTCTTTTTGAGTCGGGGTCCGGGGGTTAAAAAATAGCTGACGTTTTTAGTGGTTACCTAGCTACTTAGCGGAGGTTAAATATTATTATTTTTTAAAACCGAGATGTACCGACTTGGGTTAAACACTAACCCGGGGTTAAGTTGACGCATTTATATACTTTAACCCCAGGTTAAAAGAGTCAAACATTAAGGCCCGATTACAACTGTATTCTCCAAAACTGTAATACCTAAGCAAGTTCCCTATGCAAGTAGCCCGTAGGCTGATGAGTAAGATGGCGTCAGTAGTTGCATCAACTTCGTGAGTCCACTTGCTGCGATTTGTGCGCGTGAGTGTAGCACAGCGGGGATGGAACGGCTGCCTTAGAAATAAATTTTGTGGAGATCAATAAAATCATTAAGTTATTTACTTCCTCCTAATTCAGAGAGAGAGAATGAGAGAGAGAGATCGACATTACACATTGATTTGAAGAAAGCTTTATAGAAATTTCAAGTTTAGATCAGTGAACTTGATGAAGACGGAGTAGTTTATTTTGTTTTTTTTTTTTAATTCTACATACATTCTGTCATAATAAAGCTGTGCCAAAGCCGCGGTGATCTAGTGGTTTGACCTATGGCCTCTCAAGCAGAAGGTCGTGAGTTCGAACCCAGACTGGCACCTCTGAATTTTTCGGAATTTATGTGCGAAATTACATTTCTAATTTTATCATGAGCTTTTCGGTGAAGCAATTCAACGGTGGGGTGAAGTTCCCAATCCGCACTGGGCCCGCGTGGAAACTATAGTCCAAACCCTCACATACTGAGAGGAGGCCTGTGCCCAGTAGTGAGACTTAAATAGGCGTAGGAAACGCGTCAGTGTATATTTAGTGTAGTAGTGGTGATAGTTGGATCTGTGTGACATGTGTTGGTTGGCGTGATAGTGGAGGTAGAGGCGGTACCTACATGAAAACATACATTCGTCGCATAAACGTAGCTGTCTTACATGTGAGGCTGCGGGTGAGCAAATTAATTGTTTTTAGTTCATAGTGATGTATCTGTCGGCCATTCAAACTGGAACAGTTCAGTAACTAATCTAGACTTGGCTGCATTGCGAAAGCGTGTGAAAATGCAATTGTCCCTTTCCTTCAGACCTTGATAATAGATATGTGATAGAGACGGACGTATTTGCGTGCAACGTAAACAAAAATGGTTGAGACACTGAATTTTGCTTAAACAGAACGCATTGTGAATGAAAAGTGGGTGAAATTGTAAAGTGACTAAAGGCGTAGAATGTTGGTTTAATTCACTTTGTATGAGACTGTTCGTAAACAGCATTTTTTATTTTTTATTGAAAGAGAGAAATAAACGAGCCAGCGGGTCACCTGATGCTAAGCGATCACCGCCACCCATGAGAACCAGCAACTCCAAGAGAGTCACTAGTTGCCGTTGCCGGCTTTTAAGGAGGAAAAGGGATAGAGGAAAAGGGGGGGGGGAATCTCTCCCCTCAGATCAGTCTTGTGCTTTCCGCATCCACCGCGATCTTTATCAGGTCGTCGCTCCATCTTGTTGGAGGCCTACCGACAGCTCGTCTCCCGGTCCGCGGACGCTATTCGAGAACCTTCTGACCCCATCAGCCATCAGTCCTGCGAGCAATGTGCGCCACCCAAGATCAATAATGTTGTGTCCTAATTTTCTGTTGTGTGCTTGAGTGTGTCTGAAAATATAGAAATTATCGTAAACGTCCCAATGCCCGACGCCCTAATGCCCAATAGCTTTTTTTTTATACACCATAGGCTTGCGTTTGACCACAATCACGCCTGATGGTAAGCGAAGATGTGGTCTACGATGGAGCGCGCTTGCCTAGCAAATGCCCATTCACCCTAGACTTGAAAACGGCCAGATTATAGTGTTCAGGGAACACAGACGCAGGCAGGGAATTCCACTCCTTAGCGGTACAGATGATGAAGGAAAAGCGAAAACGCTTTGTGCGGATTTTGGGAATGCTGACAACATAAGGGTGGAGACCCTGCCTACTTCTGGTCGACCTGTAAAAGAAAGGACCTGATGGAATAAGGTCGTGAAGTTCCGAAGCACACTCACCGAATTATAGCCTGTAAAATACCGAAAGGCAAGCTACTCTTCTGCGATGGCGAAGGCTCTGGTGACAGGAATTGACACCCGTCTGTCACCTCTGTCGCTATGACATAAGTTGAAGGTGCCAACCATTAGGTCATGTGGCGCACAGGGACATTTACCACAAATCACAATAAAGTTTGGTATTTCCATGTCAGTGCTGAAAGCTTAATATTTTTTGTGTCATTAAAAAACGCAAGAGCCTTTTTTTCATACGACAAGGAAGGCAAACGAGGTAGTGGGTCACCTGATGTTAAGTGATCACCACTGCCCATAGACACCCGCAACCCCAGGGGTTTGCAGATCCATTAGTAACATACAGAGCTAAGATGAAATGCCTATTGTGCCCGTAATCACACCGGGTGTCTTACTCTCCACACCGGAACACAACAATGCAAGCCTTGCTGCTTAGCCGCAGAATTACCGAGTAAGATAGTGGTAGCGATCAGGGCCGTGTTTTATAAAGCTACAAGTTACAATTTACAAACGGAAGTCTCTTTCTAACAAAAGGTGATAGAATGAGACTTCCGCATAATACTTAAAGGACAAATCAGTTTTGCAATTAAATAAACGCGGGATTTAGATGTTACGCAAACGGCACACCGAAAGATCAAATATAATTTATAGCGCTTAAACTTCATGATTGTTAAATCCTAGCACTAAACTATGTAGGTATTACGGTTAGTAATAAAATCGCAAGAGCTTAATCACGCGCAGCCTTTCATAGAGTTGAAGGGCCGCGAATCATCCGTGTTTCCTAGACACTACAATAATTTCAGCCGTTCACCGAGAACTTGTATGAAAAACTAGCTTATACCCGGCTTTGATCCCGTGAAATATTTCAAAATAGGCTATTTCGAAAAATCCCTTCTTAATGCACCTCTAGGATACTCAAGGTATATGCTTGCCAAATTTCAAGTCATTAGGGACAGTGGTTTAGGCTGTGCGTTGTCTGTCAGTCAGTCAGTCAGTCAGTCATGGTACTGTTTTATAGGTACAGAAGATTGATTAGTGAAATTGCCATAGACGCCTTCAGGTACTTTTTTCCTTAAGACTTCTCGTTGATCTCGAACGTTTGGTACTAAGTTTACAGTTTTTTTTTTGTCAGGAAACCCTGCTGTGATATCTACACGTATTACATGCTTATTACAGAAATATCTCAGGATCAAACCGTACATGACAATCCAGTGCTAGAACCTATCATATTGTGAGCATGTTGTGTCGTGACTGATAATTGTGGTGAACGCATTTGAGATAATGCATTTTCTATAAAGACCATCATATCATCCGGAAGACATCCACTGCTGGACATAGGCCTTCTCCAAGGATCTCCACAACAATTGGTCTTGTGCTACCTACCCGCAGCCAACGGCTTTCCGCGATCTTTGTATCGTCCGTTCACCTTGCGGGAGGATTACCAACACTTTGCCTTTCGGTACGCGGTCGCCACTCTAGAACCTTACGGCCCCAACGGCCATCAGTTCTATGAGCAATGGGCTCTGCCCACAGCCACTTAAGTTGTCGTGCAATTTGCTGAGCTATATCAGCAACTTTAGTTCTTCTACGGATCTCCTCATTTCTGATTCGATCTCACAGCATCCATACAAGACTGTGCACTAGTTAATTGCCAATAACCACTCAACTTCATTGTGCTAGACGTAATCAAATTAAAACAAAAATTTTAAAAATATTAGTCGTAGATCGTTCAAAGAAGCCGGCATTTAGCTAGAGAAATGGTGCGCTTAACACTGGTTTAAAAGGTCACAGCGCTGCTAGAGGGCAGTTCGATTCATTTGTTGAATGCCATTAGAAAATAAGAGCTGCATCCATTTGATAAGGCAGCGATGCTCCGTGTATAAATGAGAATCTATTGATAATGAAATCTGATTATTAGCGGTTGACTAATCCTTAAAGACATTAATACATCATTTTGCTGCTCCCAGCAAAAATGTGGCCGTCTATACGGGAAGACGTGATCTTCTTTGTAGTGAAAGTGCATGACGAAATATAAAAGCACACTTACGTAATCAAGTATTTTAAAAATAAGTTTTTAATCAAATTAATAAATATCGTGGAACAATTGACACTGATATAAACCTAGTCCTAAGATAAGCAAGGCCATCACTTCTAAGACAACAGATAAACATACTATATGCTTACCTACTTATAACTACGTATGTTAACCCACGGCCACTAAAGCCATACTTATTCAAGATATTTAATCATCAGAGCAACCTCTTCAATAATTGCACCAATTTAAATTGCAACCGAACAGAAATGGCGTACAATGAATCATGTATAATTTCGCAAATTAGTCCACCCATTTTGCAATTGCCTTTTACAAACAAACAATGCAAATTCTGCACCCTAATACATACGTCTTGCAATATATGGGCATAATTTGACTTCAGACACCACTGAGCGAATCATTTATCTGGAACTCGACTGCGTAAGCAAATAGTGTAATTGTTTTCACATCTAATGTGTTTATAATCATGCATGTCTGCATGTCTTTGTTGACACCTTGAAATCTGTTTACAGATCTTGAAACATGAGTATAAATACAAAATTTCGGGACTTCATGACGTAATATTATAAAGACACAAGTGGAGGTGGGCAAGAGCGAAAGACTTCGCATGAATTGAGAAAACGGAAACAGGGCAATATTTTTTAAGAACCATAAGTATTCATTTGTCTTCATGCTGATAAAACTTTGATTAATTAAAAAGTTGCAAGAAGCTATTGGCCTCAGGTGGCTCAAAAACGACCGTTGTGGAAATTCAATTCTCGAGGGGGGAGGGACGTTAAGTAACATGATTTTTACAGTTTTAAATGATTCACGGTTAATTACATTACCCATAATGAGAACGGGATATTGATATTGGTTTGTCCATGATCATGATGTAACTGCGTCGAAATATCGGGAGCTCATCGAACCTATACTCGCACTCATACTCATTTAGTTTTCGGTTTATTATAATAATGTACTTTGATCTTCAAACTGGATGTTCACATTTGAAATCCAATGCCATTGCCTTAACAAATCATTAAGAAAGGGGCGAATGCAGTGCGAGCGGGGAGAAGAAACTAAACTTCCCAGCACGCACAAGGTCATTGGGAGCCGTTTTCGGCTTAACTTGTAAGTCTAACTAATTAGTAAGTCTAGGAAAATTTACCACAGTTTCATGTTTATAGGATTTCCCAACAAAGGAATTCTTTTGTTCGAAATCGTCTCAAGTGTTAACAATTTTCACGTTTCGCAAAACAGCCGTTATAATATTAGCGGATCGGTCCCACGGTTGGCCAATGTGGGAACAGAGAACAAAGACGAGACACTATGGTTCAGGATCTTGCACGATTTGGCTTGAAAGCTATCCAAGATGAACAAACGTGTGAATAAAATCAATAAGATATAATTTATATAGTTTCCTTCATTTTAAGCTTTTAACATGCATTTATAAGTATGCATTTATCTATTATAAGTATGTTTATTCGTTGTCTAGTACCCATAGTACAGGCTCTGCCTAGGTCAATTTGGTGTCAATTGACCATGATAATTATTTATTTATTATTTTTTGGCCACTGTAATTTTTGTCGACCGTACTTGTTGACATCCAACTAATATAATCAATACGAAATTTCACGTCAATCTGACCCCTGGCCCCTATTTCACCATCTTTACAGTTGTCAGTTTTACATGACAATTCGAACTACATTTCTTTGACAATATGAAGCGCGCTAAAAGAAAAGCTCTTCAAGTCAGCAGTTGACACCGAATTGTTATTGAAAACGACTTGAAAACGACTTTACGACTATTTTCATGCTCCTTTCCTTACTTATCTCGTGTCGCCGATGATCCAAAAAGCAATGACCTCTGGCGCACAATAGTTCCGTGCGTGATCGTCGGTACGCGGCGCGGTGCGATGCTTTGTTGCGCGCGCGCAACCTTGAGCTTACCGAGGTGCAAGCTGCGTGGCCAGTAAAACCGCGTTTACGGTAACTATCATCATAATTGGAGTGTTTCATCAATGAAAGATAGTTTAAGCAACGTCCATAACAGTGCGGCGCCTACGCACATGCCTTTTAAGGCCGATACAGGGGCAACAGCTACCGCAGAGGTGGCAAATAAGTCCAGTCGTGCCCGACGATACTATTACTATCAGTCAGATAATAAAAAAATATCAAAAAAAAGTTAGACATTTAAACACAAAAATCAATTTCAGAACGGTTTGTTATGAAGCTTTGTTTAAGATATGCTTTTGAAGAGGACCACAATAAAGAGATCTCTTGCCAGGCATAAGCCTGTGGACGGAAGTCCAAAGGGAAAGAGTTGGAAGTTGTATTTATGCAACCGACTTTGGAAACTTCGTTAGCATGATGTGAAACAGCACTTGAAAGTATGTTCGATGACTAGATGGCGATGGGCGACGTTACAAAGCTCTCCTACTGGATGATAGATGGCACCAAGATCGCTACATAACTCTAGACAATAAAAAAAAGCATCATGTCAAATAACATTACTTCATTCAAGAAGATGCCGCGGGTATAACTTAGAAAAGTTGTAAGCACCCGACATTTTTCTAATTAGACTAGCTTTCGAATAAAAAATCAGCGTCCGACTAGTGTAACTTATAACACCCATCTTTTGCCACAGGGGGTCATAAATTACTTCATTCTACGCAACGTCGCTATCATGCAAAATGCTCAACGAAACGCTGTTTTAATGACCACAAAAACTATCACGAAACTATATCGCAGAAGCTCTATACATAAATCCTATTATTTATTGCCACACAATCACACAAAGTGTTGTAATTGTACATCCTTCACGAAATGTACTTGCTCACTCTATTAACTTACACTTAATGTGTAAACCTTTTATGTTTTTCATTGCTGATTACTTAAAGTTCTTCTTCACGTTTAACTAGAATTGCCTTTTTATGTTTTACTGGTGATTAGTTTCTTCTCTCGTTGTCACCATCATTGTTACCATGTTCATCACAATGGCTTCCTGATTAAAATGTGTTCACTCTAACTTTTTAATTGTTAATTTATTGAATCAGGCGTTACTTTGCTTTTTAATTGTTATAATTTCGTTTCCAATCGTCTTTTGTCTTAAAGTCATGTATTGTTCTTCTTCTTTTTCTTCTAGTGCCCTCTCCTATCGGAGGTCGGCTCTCATTAGGGCTATCTTTATTTTTGAGACTGCCGCCCGAAAGAAGGATCTGGTTACTCATCCCGAACCAGTCTCTAAGGTTTCTCAACCAGGAGGTACGTCTACTGCCAGGTGGCCTGCGGCCTTGAATCTTTCCCTGGAGAATAAACTAAAGCAGACCATACTTGTCATTGCGCATTATATGTATGCATGACAATGTATCGTAGTGAAGAATAAAGTTTGTATCTAGTGATTACACTCAACCCTTCCGTTTCATTCTTTCCAGGTTCCTACAACGGCGAGGGTGCTGGTTCAGGCTACTCTGGCGCCGGCCAGCACTCCGGAGCTGGTCAGTACTCAGGAGCTGGTCAGTACTCAGGAGCTGGTCAGTACTCAGGAGCTGGTCAGTACTCAGGAGCTGGTCAGTACTCAGGAGCTGGTCAGCAACCTTCCAACCAGTATGGAGCACCCAACCGTGGGTTCCAGCAGTCTAAGTCTAACTTTGGAGCCGCCTCTCGCCAGTACCTGGCTCCTAAGACCGGCCCTAACGGCTCTGGCAACTTTAATTCGAGGACTGGATACCAATATTAGAAAGACGAATTTGACACTGGGCAATGTCTGGGAAGATTACTAATGTTAACTGCGTGCTCCTGGAAAATTCTATTTATCTAACAAATGCAATTAACAAAGTGACATTGGAGACAGTGTTTAGGAAATACTGAAAAGCCTCACTAAAGTTCACTTTGGTGAAAAGATTTTACGAATTTACGAGGAATGTGTTTGTTGATTGGAAGTTTTAGAGTACAAGCTTAGCATTAGTAATCATTGTTATCAAAGAACGGAAACTATTTATGAATTGACAATGTAATTTTTTTTCTGTCAGTATAACTCAGTATCGGTTTTCGTCGGAACTAGAATAGGCTAAGAATTTGATTATTGGTGGTGATGATACATTTCCTACACTTCTACGTTATAACACTCTAGTTCATATTCTTCTTCTTGTCTTTTAGTTTTCACATTTGATGTGTTAACTTTATCCGAGTCAATCACTTTAGCATCGTCATCATCACCAGCAATCAAAACAAATGGACAAAGCTGTGAACTATTGATGTGATTTATAATATTACTGTAACCATTATCTCTATACTTTTAACATGATCTCATTTCCATGTTTCTTTCTCAAAAATGATTTCCCCTTGTATAAATAGGTATAAGATGCAAATGGACAGTAATAGATGTAAGAAAACGACAAAAAAAAATTGTAACGATTAGATAATAAAGTGTACATATTTAAAACAATAAAGGTTGAACCAACGATTTTGTAAAGCATTTTGTTGTTTGATTCACTAGGACACCCTTAGGTACTGATCATTTTAACGAGTATAAAGTACCTGATCAAATAAGGTACCTACGTTTCAAACTTAAATGAGCATGTGAAGTTGTTGAGGTCAGGACGCGTTACCTCGTCCACCATTGTCTGAATTAAAAATCCTTATTGCTTTCGACCAGTTTTGTTTCATATTTAATATTATTAGGGTTTTGTATTCATACATATAGTATTATCGTCATCATTACATCCTTAATCCTCCTCTCAGGATGAGAGGGTTCGGGCTATAATTCCCCCACGGACCCAACGCATATCGGGAAGTTCATATTCGCACACACCATTAAATTGCTCAAGCTTGTGATAAATTACAGAATAAATGTAATTTCGCATAACTTCCGAGTAACACTGAGGTGCGAGTCGGGGATTGGATCCACGACCCTCTGCTTGAGAGCCCATAGGTCAAACCACTAGGATGACATGACATACAGCATAGTCTGTACTAAAGCCAATTGGTACTTAGCAATTACAAAACTGAAACGTACCTACTATAATAACATACAGTACACTATTCCTATAGGTCATCACATCTATTCAAACATTCTTACAAGACCTAGTTATTTTTAATGGACTAAATCAAGGGAATCGTTGCCTAACATAGTATCAATTCAATAATTTAACATGCAGGCCGATGCGTCTGTCATTCAATGCACTTAGATAGGCAGCAAAAAATCGTCTAGCGATTAAGGTAATCGACTCTTGGTTGAGTTGCTTCTATATCTGCTTCATATCTTTAATCTCCGGCGCAAAAAGTGTGTTATAAGTTGTAGCTGTGTATCTGTGTATCTGTCTGTGGCATTAGAACTCCCAAACGGAGGAACCGATTCCGATGCAGTTTTTTTTTTATCGAAAGCTAGTTCAATCGAAACGGTTCTTAGGATAAGTTTCATTAAAATTGGAACTTTGAAATGACAATGTCGGGAGTTTTTCAACTTTTCTAAGTTGGTTATGATTAAGTATAGAAGGAAAATGACAATAGGTACATAACATGTTATTTTTAGCTACTTATTTAGTCAACGAACAAATCTATACCTGTATAACAATACCGTGACTGACTGACTGACTGACAGACAACGCACAGCCTAAACCACTGGACCTAGATACTTGAAATTTGGCAAACGTATACCTTGAATATCCTAGAGGTGCACTAAGAAGGGATTTTTCGAAATTCCCACGGGATAGAGAACTAGCCCATTTTGAAATATTTCACGGGGGCAAAGCCGCGGGGCATAAGCTAGTTATTAATAAAAACATACCACACAACACGGACAATGCTGAGAGGGATCCTGTTCAACGTCTATGCTCACTTCTTTTAATTGTTTTATTTTATTTGTTAATTGTGTAGGTACGTTGAATAAATATTTTTCTTTCTTTCTTTCATTTTATATCTATTTTTTACAAGCGTTTATATTTTTTTCACTTGCCATCATCGTCATCATCACCAGCCTTTTTTTCGTCCCACTGCTGGGCACAGGCCTCCTCTCAGAATGAGAGGGCTTGGGCTATAGTTCCCACGCGGGCCCAGTGCGGGTTGGGAACTTCACACACATCATTGAGTTGCTTCGCAGGTGTGTGCAGGTTTCCTCACGATGTTTTCCTTCACCGAAATGCTCATGATAAATTACAAATGCAATTCCGCACATAAAATCCGAAAAACTCAGAGGTGCGAGCCGGGATTTGAACCCACGACCCTCTGCTTGAGAGACCATAGGTCAAACCACTAGGCTATCTCGGCTCACTTGCCATATTAGTATGTAATACTGTATAATGCCTAAGTCAAATCTTGCAAGTTAAATATTACCCACTTCCAGTGGTCGGATGGACATGAAATTTGACATGAACATATAAGATGAACGACAATACAAGTACAGTCTACAAAAAGTACAATCTGCAAAAAAAACTTTGGTATTTTTTTAACAGACAACTTTTTCAATGTATGATTTTCATCAAGTCAAATGCCCTATCAAATTCAACTCGGCCTAACCTTGTTCCACTGGGTCTCATCTTACCTTCATTGGATCAAAGCGTAGCTGTCGCATCTGTCTTTTAGCAACAATTTGCATTTACTGATGGAGTGTAGAGTTGTGCCTACTCGGTCTTTAAAGGGAGCGCTCCGATCTCGTTCAATCGGTGAAAGGAACCAATTCGGTATTTTAGTTCCTTTAGTTCAGTAGTTCAGTGAACGAGTTGGAACTGTTTTGATCTGTGAAGGACACGGAACGGAATGATAGTTGTTCGTCTCACTCCCACTTGCACTAGAGACACTTTGAACGAGCGCTATTTATCTCGGTCTCGGTCACTCTCACTCGCTCCGTTCCGCTCAAGCGATTCATCCACTCCACTCCTCTACCTACTGAACTAAAGGAGCGAAGACCGATTCAAATCGTGCGAAAGGATTTAGTTCCTTTCGGTCCGCGATGGGAATTCATTCCTAACAGTTCTTAGTTCCTGATCGACTCAAGCCTAATGGAGTGATGAAATACTAGGTATATTCTAGATCTGCTACTGAATATAGATCAGGCTATGGGTGCCTTTCCACCAGAGATGTGCTATGCTACGTTGCTATGAATGCGTTTGATATCCACCAATCGTATTCATTGCATCCGTTTCTACCACTACTATGCTATGTGGAGCAATGAATATGATTGGTGGATATCAGCGCATCCATAACGACCTATGAAATGTTTATTACTGTTCAGAATCGGCTGTTCAAAAGCCGTGATAGCCTTTTTTCTCTCGTTACGAGTACAACCAGACCTAGGGAAAGTCTGGGTAGTTACATAACCACCCCACACACACATGGGACACATGGGACTCTCTTCGCCTCCTCCTCGCCGTAAAGGAGAGAAAGGGGCGCAGCATACCCACTAAAATCACTCCGGTGTTGCCCTACCGGGTTGCTAGGTACCGGGGGATCCCTAAGGATGCACCAGCGGTCGGTACCCTCCGGCCAACCCCTCCTTTTTTTTACGACAAGGAAGGCACACAAGCAAATGAATCACCCAATGGTAAGTGATCAACACTGCCCATATACACAGACACTCACAACCCAGGAGGGATTGCAAATGCGTTGCCAACCTGGAGAGCTAAGATGAAATGCGTTGTGTCCGTAATTATACTCTTTTCTCCACACCGGAACACTGCAGTGTAAGTACTGCTGCTTAGCGGCAGGATTAGCGAGTAAGATTGTGGTAGCGATCCGGATGGACCTCGCATTGCACAAGGTCTTATCACCCACAAAACCTTGCCTGGACTCCGGCGCTAGGAGAGGAGGATCTAGCGTTGCCAGACGTCCAGTATTTCCCGGGACGTCTCCTATTTCAGGGACAATTTTAAATGTCCCACCGGGACAGACTCTGTGCCTTATTTCAACCTTACTCGATTAAAACACGCACCGCGTCGCGCATGACTCCGACGGCTAGCTGCACTGAAAGAACAGTGTCCGTCCGATTAAAGCCAAATGCCTCTGATGTCGACCATCTTCTTTAAAATATAACTATTAACTAGCAAAAAAAAACAACGTAAAATACCCCGTCAATTGTCCCGGGGAAAAATTTAAAATCGCGTATGTTTTTTCCAAAATGAGCTTTGTCCCTCACAGGATCAAACCCTAAGAGGATCGCAACTCTTGATCCTCCCCTTAGGCGGGTAGAGTCGTAGGTGTTGATGCCGGTTTGGGATCTCCATCCCTCGCCGGCCGACTAAGCCGTGATAGCGTAGTGGTTGGAGCTATGGCATCTCAAGCAGAAAGTCGTTGGTCCGACCTCCAGCTCGCACCCGTGAGTTTTCGGAATATATGTGCGAAATTACATTTGTAATTTTATCATGAGCTTCTCGGTAATCTAGTTCTGCACTGGGCCCACGTTGCCAAGCCACGCCCTCACATTCAGAGAGGAGGCCTGTGTCTAGCAGTGAGACCCAAAGCAAGACTGATGATGATGAAATTTTCATAGTGTCCAACCCAAATCTATACAAGTCCAGTGTAAGAAAATCAGTTGTGACATCTAGCGGGATTATCAGGAATAGCAATGCAAACGTTATAAAGGTGAATTAAAATTGCAAGGTGGCGCCATCTGTTGCGTAGATCCTAACAGCATCGAGCATCATTCAAGCGTAGAGTGCTACGTGCGGCGTTAGTTTCAATGTCTGTAACTAGATGGCGCTTAATAACGATGAGTTTGTATGTAGGTGGGATTGTGGGATTGCTTTTGATTGTACTTTGTTACTACATAATATTAAGTCGGATTGAATCAAGCGTTACTTTGCGGACCTACCAATAAGAGATAAAATTGCATTTTTTTCCGCCGCTTGGGAGCTATTATGATGCCACAGACAGATACACAGATCCACAGATACACAGATACACAGACACACAGATAAACAAGTCAAACTTATAACACCCCGTGTTAGAAAAGGTTAGAAAACACAGAAAAGTATCTAAGGGTAAATTGATCATGGCCGAGTGCCGGAGGTCAAATCCCCCTTCCTCCCTCCCCTTCCCTCCCGTCCTCTATCTCGTTTCCTCCTTAAAGGCCGGCAACGGACTAGGGACTCTCTTGGGGTTGCTAATTCTCATTGTTTTTTTTTTACACGACATGGAAGACAACGAGCAAGTGGGTCACCTGGTGGTTAGTGATCACCACTGCCCGTAGAAACCCGTAACCCCAGGGGTTTGCAGATGCGTTGCCAACCTAAAGATCTGAAGGGTGGCGGTGATCGCTTATCAGGTGACCTGTGCCCTAAGCACGAGTTGTCGAATCCTGCGTCACGTAAAATCGAATAGTAAACTATAACGAGTTTGTATGACGTTTGGAACAGCGCCCGCCCGTGAGCGTATTTGGAACTAAAATTTAGTATGAGATTTCTCGATCTCGATACGATAACCGTAACGTAACGCAGGATTCGATAAGTCGTGCTTAGGGCACAGCATGCTCGTTTTCCTCCCTCTTTCGATATAAAAAAAAATACAAGTCTTGAGACATTTAGCAGTATTCTTGCCAAGAAATATCATCACAGAGAAATAAATAAAAATGAACGTGCTCATTTTCGCAAGGGCATGAGCATGGTTTGATGTTATCGGGATAACCAGCATAATTAGCTATCTATGTCATAGCGCAGTTTATATGGCTTAAGTTACCTTCAAACGTGATGTCTGTATGCTAAATTATAATTCTCTTTACGAGGAATTCGCATTGGTTTGGTTGGATACGTGTGTCTGGAAAGTTGAATACAAGTTAGTCTATTTTTTAACCGACTTCAAAAAAGGAGGAGGTTCTACGTTCCATTGTATGTTTTTTTTTTATGTATGTACATCGATTACTCCGTCAATTGTAGACCGATTTTAATTTTTTTTTTATTCGAAGGGGTATACTCCTGAGGTGGTCCCATTGTTACCAAGTCATGATCTGATGATGGGATCCTAGGGAAATCGAGGGCAACCCTCAAATTTTACTGTGTTTCATATGTTTTCTAAGGTTATTCAAGTATTTGCGTCTGGTAGTCATCATCTCATGTTGATGAGCTGATGATGGAAGGTACAACTCCTTAACGGTTAGGAGTTAGAGGATAATTCTGAAAATGTTAAATCAACGTAAAATTGTGAAATAAAAATCTTTCAACAAAAAATTAAAACCGCCTTCAAAAAAAAAACCTTAGAAAAAAAACGTAAAATAATCCTCTAAAGTAATGATAAATAAATAAAATAAATTAAAATGCGTTTATTTCGGACAACAGAAACTAAAGCCTATAGTTTTATGGCCTAGCACTAAGCAGCAGAAATATGAAGTCGGTGCTTCATTCAAAGAATATTCCGCTCGCACCGCACCGACTTCATATTTCTGCTGCTTAGTGCTAGGCCATAAAACTTTAGGCTTTAGTTTTTGTTGTCCGAAACAAACGCATTTTAATTTATTTTATTTATTTATCATTACTTTAGAGGATTATTTTACGTTTTTTTTCTAAGGTTTTTTTTTTTGAAGGCGGTTTTACTTCTTTGTTATGTAATGAGGTGACAGTTTAATTTTGATAGTGCCTTTGATAACTCGAAGCTAAAGGCAGAGTTGTATGCCACAGTAAACTTTTCACAGTTTCACAGTTTCTATATTTATAAAATTGTAAACTTCTCACGTTGAATGACTTACAGTTAAAGTGAGAAAAGCTTACCCCTGTCATAATGTTTATGGCAATGTCATAAGATGGATTTTTGTCTGGCCTGTGGGAAAGGTTTTTTACTACGTCTATAGCTACTTTACTGTGTTGCTAAGTACTTATGTGATTCAATGTAGGTGTGAGTTAGTAAAACTTTGTATAGAAGCTATTTTGGGACTCATGCTAATATTTAAATAACGATAACTATTGCTATAGTAAAAAAAAATGCTGGAATGTTTTATTTTTATACATATTTTTGGGCTCTTTATCTGAACTGTGTATAATACACCTAATTTAATTTTACAGAGCACTAGCTTTACTGTAACGCTGTTAAATTTTGTTTCGGTAAATATATAAACAAAATATTTGACCAGTTATTACAACCAGCAGCTTTATTGTCTAACTCGCTTAGAATCACAATCGCGTTTATTTTATATGGGCTGACGATTGTTATCGGAAACAGCGAGCTGTCGCAGTCGTACAAAAACTGTCGTTTTAAACCGATGACGAATGTCAAAATAGTTACGCAAAATGCCCTACTGGTCTTAGTTAGGGCGTCCATATTTCGGAGAAAAGTGTAATGACAAATACTACATTTTACGACTAAAAATTTTCTACGAAACAAAGGGACTCATATCTGACACCATGTATAATTTAAACTTTCTCTATTTTCGCACATTATCATGACACTTGGGACTTAATCACGTAAAAATGTGTATTACCCCCCCATCGAGACAATGGACGCAACGTCGCGTCCGAAACGTCGAGGTATTTAGATAAGAAATTTACTTTACATAATAAAAGGAATTTACAATGACATTAAATACAAGCTAAAACGAATTAAACTAAAACTAAATTAAATCTAAACAATGCCCCCGTGGCATGGTGACCAAAAAGCTGGCAGCGTTGCCTCGCCTAATATAGTGATGCTGATAGAGAAAACTGTCCCTTTGGTCACAAGTTGCATCGAGCAAACGCTTATGCAACTCTGAAATAAGCTCGTAAGCGCCGGGACCCCATGGACCCAAGGTCAAATCCGACAGCAACAAAATTGTAGTTCGGACCGAGAGTTTTATATTTAGACATTTTTCTATTCTCAGCCGTTTCTGCCGCCGCACCAGCTTAAATAAATTATACATTATGTTTACGTGATTAATTCCCGAGTGTCATGATAACCATGTATGTATTTCTAATTACTCAGCCCATCATATAACATGAGGTACTCGACGTCGAGCCTCCACACACACCTCCCTTCAACTACATGTCTCAATCAAACAACTATTTATATACGAACGTAGTTCCGTTTACCGTCGTGTCAGAATCGTTAAATGGACGAATCGATTAAAAAATCGTTAATTGATTCCTTTCGATTTATCGATCCGACACCATGGTGGTGACCCGGAAGCTTATCGTGACGTCATCGGAGGGTCAGTTTTTGTGTTGCAGGATTAGCAGACAATGAATACAGAAGATGCAGAAAAAAAATGTTTGAACGAATCAATTTTATTGATTATCATTTGGTAATTAATTGCTTTAGATGAAAATTATTGTCGTATTCTGCAGCTACATAGGTAAGTAGAAACTCCGATCGAATAATAATTATTTAACGAGCTTATTATGTTGTTTTCAGGGTGTTTTCCATCTGTAGATAAGACCGCCTACCTATTAGTATTTTTTGTACCTTTTTTCTGGTTTTAATAAATGGTGTCCTGTTTTGTTTTATATTATAAAGTAACGCTGTATAATTTAAGATCTCGTTTTTAAGGTCTCGCACCTCAAAACGAAAAACGGAACCCTTATAGAATCACTTTGTTGTCCGTCTGTCTGTCTCTCTGTCAAGGCCCTTTTTCTCTGGAACGCGTAGAGGTGGCATGCTGAAATTCATATCAAATACTAAAACGTAAATCAAATCAAAACAAAATACAATCAAAAGATACAATCAGTAAAGGTTGTTTCCATACAAATCGGCGTACCGTGACAACCTAAAGGGTACTTCCAGTTGTCCTAGAAACTTGAAATTTGGTATGAAGGTAGCACTTATAGCACAACCACTCAAAAAAATCTGAAAATATGAAATTTTTATGCCTGTCTGTAGGTTTAACAGAACAATTTAAGAGGACCCCGCACTGCACATATTTTGCTTAGGAGGAGGGCTCTGCTAACACTGGACTTCTTAAAACACTGGGGAAAAGCCTTAAAATCTTTCTACGGTTTCGTGAGCGAGTCCGACTCGCACTTGTCCGGTTTTTTTAATCAAAAGCTAGTTTAATCGAGATGGTTCTTAGCTAAGTTTCATCAAAATGGATTTTAGGATATTGAGGTTTCTTGAGGATTTTCTAAATTGGCTAGATTTACTCAGTAAAACAATTTATTTACAAAAGAAAAGCAATTTACAATGACATTAGGTGAATCTAAGCGAAAACTAAATAAACTAAAACTCAAAACTAAATTAAATCTAAACAAGGCCTCGTGGCATGGTGCTCAAAAGGCTGGCAGCGTTTCCTCGCTGAATAGCGATGCTGATTCTTTGAGAGAGCAAACTGCCAGCCCTTTGGTCACAAGTTGCATCGACTAAGCGCTTTTGCAACTCTAAAATAGGTTTGTAAGCACCGGGACCCCATAATTGGACTATTTATGGATTTTACTAGATCATTGCTAATTCTGGTGATTCTACGTATAACATGGATTTGCAACTATAAAAACAGCGATTAAAATATGTGGCGGGGCGGAAGATTGTAGGTATTAGTAATAATATTTTAGGTGCTGAACGAATCTGTATAGGTTTTAATTTTGATTCGGACCGATTAATGCACTGCTTTGTTTTTTTTTATCCGTGTTTAGGCACGGCTCGTATTGTGGGTGGTTTATCTTTTGCATTTTAGCTGTTTAGACCTTGGGTGGAAATTAGCGAACGAAGAGAGCGAAACGTCTTTGCTTCAGCTCGGGCGTCATTTTTTTCGTATGACTCTGGCTGTCTGTCCACCTGTCTGACTGTTCTGCTCTACAGTCTCTATTTCACCATCTTTACAATTGTCAGTTTTCAATGACAATTCGATGTCAACTGCTGACTTGAAGAGCTTTTGTTTTAGGGCGCTTCATGTTGTCAAAGGAATGTAATTCGAATTGTCATATAAAACTGACAATTGTAAAGGTGAAACAGGGGCTAGGCCCCCGTTTCATAAACGTGACAGGTGACAAATGACAACGACAATTCGATCTACACTTCGAAGTTAATATACCTACACCAAACTGTCGTTGTCATTTGTCACCTGTCACGTTTATGAAACGGGGGCCAGGTCGTATTTCTCGACCGATTCTCGTGTGTGAGCACTTTAGCTAATTACATGGATTTTAGTTGTTTCGTTTTTTTTTAAAGAAAAACCGTCCAAGTGCGAGTCGGACTCGCGCACGAGGGTTCCGTAGAAAGATTTTAACGCTTTTCCCCAATGTTTTAAGAAGTCCAGTGTAAACAGAGCCCTGCTCCTAAGCAAAATGTACGCAGTGTGGGGTCAACTTATATTGGTCTGCCAAATCTACAGACAGACTAAAAGTTTAAGATTTTGAGACTTTTATGAGTGTTGTACTATAAGAGCTACCTTCATACCAAATTTCAAGTTTCTAGGACAACTGAAAGTATCCTTTAGGTTTTTGGATTTCGGCAATTTGTATGGAAATAACCTTTTTAATTACTGTATCTTTTGATTGCGTTGACCTAGAAGGTTGATTTTTACACAGCTACAAGGGACCGCAGGTTTGAGTAATTGACATTAATTTCAGTATGCTACCTCCACGCGTTCCAGAGAAAAAGGGTCTTGACAGACAGACAGACAGACAAACGGACAACAAAGTGATCCTATAAGGGTTCCGTTTTTTCCTTTTGAGGTACGGAACCCTAAAAAAACTAAAAGTGCTCAAAAAATATGCCGATCTTTATGAATTGTTGCGAGCAGTTGCAACAATTATACAGTTTTGTTTTGTATAAGTATTCGTTTTTTATTCGTATTTCGCGATGTCTACAGACAGCAGAGCTCACAGAGCCAGTCTCCCTAGTTATTAATTTCTTCCTTCTATAATTTTTAGTATCAAATCGTTGTGTTATTATTATAATTATTTTCTAACCCATTTAAAAAAATTAAAGCCGTTACCGATCTATCAAATCCTGAATCGAAGTTCAAATGAAGGCTAATTGTGATAAATCTACGCTATAGTTCATGACTCTGATTAATTGGTATGAAATCGATTGCATATTCAATAGAACCAAATGCTAGGAAAAAGCTTCACGATACTTTGGGTTCAGTATAAAAAAAAATCTATTTTTACACTTATCATGATACTCGGGACTTAATCGCGTAAAAAGCATATATTTAAATTTGAAGTTAAATACGTCGACGTTTCACACGCGACGTTGCGTCCATGGTCTCGAGGGGTCCAACGACGGTTTCGACGAGGGGGGGGGGGGTCGAAAGGGGAAGGGGGGAAAAGGGGAAACCGCGAAAGTTTAAATCAGTACATTTCTATTTTTGATTTGAAATTAAATGTCGTCTTAAAACGTTCATGAACCCTGAAATCAATACAGTTTTTTTTCTTTCGTCAGTTGTATAAAGACGAATAGACTTAAAAAAACCCAATAGTTATCTACCTTGTAGGTACAACTAAACTTATTACTTTAACCCCCATAAGGCAGGGTGTTATAACTCATATGTTTGACGTATGTATGTGTTTGTCTATATCTGGCATCGTAGCTCCTAAACGAATGGATCGATTCGGACGCGGCTTTTTTACCCGACTACCGAAGGAGGGTTGCGTTTTTTCGAGCGTGTGTATGTATGTATGTCTAATTCTTTGGCACGCTCTACAGCATAAACCGTTTGACAGATCTCAACGTATGAGGTGTCATTAGATTTATCTCAGTTGTGGGATATCGTTTGGCAGAATTGCGGTCGGGTTTTCTGTTTTTAACTTTAAGTTGGTTAGGTTATTTAAACGAAAACTTGTCCAATCGAGATAATTTTACTCACCGTTTCATCAAAATCTGTTCAGCCGTTTTGGAGATATTGGACTTCGGAGTTTTTAAAATTTTTCAAGTTACAGTTTTATTCTCAATCCCAAAATTCGGAAAATTCTCGATAATAATAATAGTCGTTTCGGCGAACGGTCTAATAGCGAAGAGCCTTGACCATCACCTTAAAAGGCTCTCGCTAGGTGATTGGGTCAAGGGTCAGATACAGAAGGCGGTACTCCTGGACACGGCTCGGATAGTCAGGAGGTTCCTCTCTCTGTCGCCCTGACCACCGGTGCTTACGCCCCACCTCGCTGCCGGCGGCACCCTAGGTTAGGTTTTTATAATGTTTTTATATTTTGTATTAATATTGTTTTATTACTTTTTATATGAATATTGTGAAAACCTAGCCTAAGATTGTAATAAATATACGGGAATAATAGGTATTCCTTCTTTTGGTGTACCTTGATTTGCGTCATCAACAAATATAGGCTCTATTTATAATTCTAGGTCACGACTAGCTTTTTTAGTTCTAAAATGAATAGTGGCTTCTTGATTCGATTAATTCGTGTAGGTTTTTGTTGCGTACGTCAAAGTTTTTTCATTGTAATTGTATTGTAGCTACTTTAAATATGTTTTTAATTACCCTGTTTCTATCTGGATCATCAAATAACTCGTATATGCACGGACCAACCACCCTCTGGACACCGCATCTTCTATAATTTACTTGGAAAGTCATTACGAAAAAAGCCGCGGTGAGCGGGCCGGGGGAATGCGTCGTGTGCAGGTTTCCTCACTATATTTCCTTCACCGAAAAGCTCATAAATTACAAATGTAATTCCGCACATAAATTCTGAAAATCTGAGAGGTCCGAGGGGTTTGAACCCACGAATGTATGTATGTATGTTGAGTCTATTTTTTCTCCCATACAGTCGAGAGTCATAATGTAATGCTTGTCATAATTTTATCACTAGTCATAATTAAATACAATCACTCTTATTTCTCCGAAACCATCTTTTCTTTTTTTTCCCTTTTGTTATTATATATATATAGATATATATATATATAATGTTATTATTATAAAATAAACCTAACCTAACCTATAGAATTCTACAGGATGACCAGAATTCTACAGAATTCTACAGAAAATTCCAGATTATTTTACGGTTTCAGAGAAAAAGAAAGAGTTATGACTAGTGATAGATTATGACATAACGTTACATTATAACCAAAAATTGCATTTACGATTCAGCTGCACCAGATTTTTTTTCATACAACAAGGAAGGCGAAAGAGCAAATGGGTCACCTGATGGTAAGTGATCACCACTGCCCATAGACACCCGCAACCCCCGTTTTCGGATACGTTGCCAACCTAGAGAGCTAAGATGAAATGCCTCTTGTGCCCGTAATTACACCGGCTGCCTTACTCTCCACACCGGAACACAACAGTGCAAGCACTGCTGCTTAGCGGCAGGATTAGCGAGTAAGATGGTGGTAGCGATCAAAACTGATCTCACACAAGGTCCTACCACCCGCATAAATAAACCCCAATAAACGGATCACTCACGTATGTCAGTGGAGTATAGCCTGACATGTTTCGAACTAATCAGCAGTCCTTCCTCTAGGAGCACACGCTTCGCCGGTAGTGAAACACGACTGTTTCGGACTAATCCGTAGTCCTTCTTCTAGGAGCACACGCTTCTTCGTTCTCCGGTAGTTTGCGTAGCTCGACAGCTACACTCGACTGACATACGTGAATGATCCGTGTATTTTACTACCATTAATGATTCAGCAGCACCAGAAACATTTTACAATACTCATCACGAACTAGACAATACAGACTTTCATTCCACGAAATCTATTCCAATAATTAATTATCGAGATCCTTGAAAATGAACATTGCTCCTTATCGCTGATTGACGAGGTCGATCCGTCAAGTATTAAAAAAAAAACTATAGTAACTAATTACTTGGGCATGCAAGAGTATCATAACTCGAATATGGTCGTTTATTATCTTCTATAAACCATTACGTCAGCATCTCGGGATTAAGATCAGGTCAGTTGGTATATAATAGGTCAGACGGTCTCGGAGCATCACAGTTCAACGTGAGCTTCACATTTAGTTGTTCTACTCCACTACAAACATGAAACTGGTAAATTTTGACTTTTGTTATTCGTTGATTAATTTTGGTTGAGTTAAGGTTAGCTTGGAAATTATTTTACAAAATTTTAAATTTTGCCAATTTTTTTTTGTATTTTGAAATAAGTCAATATATTTTACATTAAAATTTTGTTAACAAATGCAAATAACAAATAGGTAATGTTTAATTTAAAACTATTCGAAATGAATAAAACTGGAATAGAAACATTTATACTTAAAAAAAATATCAATTAAACTCACGAGTATACATTTTTGTCTGAAAAAACTCACAGCTAGATCCAGGACTCATTTCTTTTTTAGATCGAGAACTCGATTCACAGCAACAGTTCTGCTACCAGTCAGCAGGTGCTGCGCCCTACCCTGGGAATAAGTAAGCATGTGTGTAAGAATTTATGAGTTTGTCCGTTTGTTTCCAGTTCATCCTTGCCGCCCTTATTGCCGTCAGCTCAGCTGCTCGTCTAGAGCATCTGGAGCGAGGATACCTTCCCCCGGACCAGGCTGGTGGTCAAAGCTTCGGCGGTCACGGATCCCAAGGGTCCCGTAGCAACGGCTTCGGAAGCCAAGGCTCCAATGGTTTCGGCAACGGCGCGGACTCTACTGGCTTTGGATCGTCTCCTGTAGGCTCCAGGTCTGGCCCATCTGCCTTCCACGGTGGATCCAACTTCAACGCTGCTGCCTCTAACCAGTACCTACCTCCTGATCATGGACCTTCTGGCAGCTTCCCCAGGCCCGGTGGTTCTCGCTCTCAAGGTAATTATTACTAACATGCAATGTATATTGACGACTTTATTTTGTTTGCCTTATAATCATCATGTCACTTAGAGGTTTACCTATTTATTTGTTTTTTTTTTTTATATAAACGACCTCATGATTAGATAGGTACCGTAAAACTCAAACTGTCAATTTTATAAAAAAAAAACTCGCAATTCATTTACAATTTATTGTAATTTACAATGAGGGCCATGGCTAGTCTGAAATCCGTTGGGATCACTAGTGGGTTAACCTATCTATCACTATCTGTCAATTTCCACCAATCATAGGCCAGTAGCTTGTCTCTCGTTGGTGGATAATGACAGGACCTCACTCGACACTAGCAATCCAAGCGGATTTTTAACTCGCGATAGCTCTAATTACAATGACTTCTTTTAATCTCGACGTTCTCTTCAGATGCTTTCGGTGCCTCCAGCAACCAGAACCAATTTGGTTCTCGGCCCAACTCTCAGTACGGTGCTCCCCAAAACCAAGGCCCCAGCGGTTTTGGCTCTCAAGGCTCCAATGGCTTCGGTTCCCAGGGCTCCAACGACTTCGGCTCCCAGGGCTCCAATGGCTTCGGCTCCCAGGGTTCCAACGGTTTCGGCTCCCAGGGCTCCAACGGCTTCGGATCTCAGGGATCGAACGGTTTTGGCTCTCAGGGCTCCAACGGTTTTGGCTCCAACGCACGCTCCCAGCAGGGTAGCCGATTCGACGCCAGCCGCCAGTACCTTGCTCCCAAGACCTCGTCTTCCTTCGACAAGATCCCCCAGCAAGCCTTTGATGAGGAGACGGGATACCATTACTAGATACTGTAAAAATGTATGTGAATGAGCAGAAGTTTAAGTCAGTGTTCATCATTAGGCGTACCGTATATTTAGTCAATTCAAATGTGTTCCAATAATGCTCACTGTAAATTTATTATGAATCACAATAAAGTATTGTATTTGTAAAGTATGTGTGTCATGGTTTTTTTTTCACACTTTCCATCTTTCCCTATTTTTAGAGTCCTAAAAAGTAAGTTTTAGAGGCCTATCGTTTGTCTAAAAAAACGTTTCACCTTTTATTCGCTTGTCCGATCCGAATGCATTTTTTTTCAGTAACTGCAAATATTTTAGACGATACTTCTAAAATATTTGCAGTTTCAGTAAAATATACCATCGGAAAAACGAAAGAAAAGTGAAACGAAGCGAAGATGAGACGTTTTTTCGGAGTTGTGATAGGTTACCATTCTAAACTTTCAGACTTGTTTAAAATAAAACCTTATGAAATAGTAAATGAAGAACTATTAGGAAATGCTGCTTTGAGAAAAATATAATAATTTAAGCTTTGAACTGTTAATATTAATCATCAAATTGTTTTATTACCGGCAAAATCAATAATGCAAATCGGTACCTAAAAATCTTAAACGATGAATTTTAATAATTGCCAGCATCGTGTGAGGCGATACGTATACCATTAAATAAACAAAAAAAACGTACCAAAGTTCCATACTTTATTGGTCTTTTTGTGTGCCATAAAAAGTTCGCCATAGAAACGAACTGGCCAAAATTTTATCGACACGATCGTGATTGGGAACCTACAATTATAAGAACAATAAAATTAAAATTAATAGACACCTAGGAATGTAACAAAAGCTCCTCACCACTGTCAAATTTATTACTAACTTAATTACTGATTGAGTTGTTAATAGCATTGCACATAATTACAGGAGAACGTGACGTCTGTAATCTTAAAATAATGATCGCATTGTAGGATTTAATTTTGTAATAGTCATTTAAAATTGAGACACGTACCTGTCTACGCGTCTTAAATTAGCTGATGACACTGGTTCTAACACAAGTTGTACAATGTCAAAAAGATGATCACTGATCAAGACAAATATATGACATCTTTCAAGAATCCGTTTCAGCTTGGACAAAATTCAAAATTCAAAAATTCAAAATTTTATTCAGCAAATAGGCGGTTAAATGCTCTTTTATTACACGTCATTTTTTTTTAGTCTACCAGCGCTTTCGGAAAGACCGTGATTGCCAAGAAGAATGCGTCGCAAGAAACTTGGCACTAAGTATTTTTTTCTAAATACACTATTTTTCTTTGGGCAGTCGTGTAAAAACAAGTTACATTAGCTCTTACAATACGTATAAAGATAAATTACACAAAGAAACCTCACTCTATCATTAAAAAGTAAAGAGAAAAAAATACAGTATTTTAGAAACAAGTGCAAAAAAAAAATTAGAACAGCAAAACCAGAACACTTTACTTTACTGGCACGTTTTAATTGAGCAGGAGATGTATAGGGTCTCCAGTCATACATCTGTGAATATATGAATTACAAAGAGATGTATGAGAATTACAGAGAGATGCCTGTCCGGCTGTTTTCCTCTACAGACCGCATTTCTCTATCGATTCTCGTGAAATTCTGTGATCAGGAAAAAATGTTCAAATGTCTACAGCTCACAGAGCCACTAGTTTTATGATCGAGTCTCACGGTAGTTTCACGTTACTCCGTGCTGAGAGAAAAATACTGTCAATCTAACAGGAAAACTTTAACGGCACACAACCCCCATTGGAACTTTGTTAATGAGACTACGTTTTTATTGTGGCCACTTTTCCCGCTTTTAACGCTAATATTGTGCTTTGTCAAACATTATTTTTCACAGTGATGGTTTGCCATTAATTGCAAACATCATGTTCATCACTCATCAAGCCATCGACACTAAACATCATCGTCCACGATCATGACACACAGAATTTAGACGTGACCAATTTTCTTAACAAGTTTTAGTTTTTTTCTGTCAGTTTTTCTAACTCATCGCAACACCTGTTGCGAACGTATGAATTAACAGTCTTTTTTTCTGTCCAACACTTAAGTATTATGGTTTTCGCGATTTTTTTGTAAGATTAAAGTTCAACAAATTGACACGATGTTTTTCGTAGTAGGAACGGTACTAAAATAAAAAATAAAAATTGTGAGCATGAAAATTCAAATTTGCATCAAAATCAATTAGGCTAAGTAATTTGTTGTCCAAAAAACTATTCCATCATTTACGAGTACTTACCTATAAAATTATGTGTTTTTAGTACATTTTAACTGCAACATAACGATATCATCGAAACCTAATAAAACAATTAACTAATTGAATTTATGTACGTTTGGTGCAGAAACGTCATATATGTACGCAGTGGACTTCACGTAGTAAGGTTACTATCTGTCAGCATTTATCCGGATATTGACGGATTTCATGTCATTTACTCAACAGTTTTTGATACTAGCGGGTGCCCCGCTCCATATTCAAAAGTCATTATTAATTCTTGGAGAAACAATTCAATAGAATAGATTTCACTCCATGCACAGTCTATGAAGCCTGTTATGCTTGTAAACCACAAACAACAAACATTTCACAATCGTGATTATGTCTCGAAATGTTATTAGTATGAATAGACATCTGTCACAGAGGCCACAGGACAAAATCCTCTCAGCCATCTCACACTTGCAGCGTAGTTACCAAAGTAAGCTTCCAGTATGGCAACACTAAACACGTAGGTACCTACGCCCTTCACCCGACCATGATCTGTTAAACGTTTGGTTAATCACTCTTTTGTACGTTTTTAATTCTAAGGTTAATTTGTGTTACGTCGTGTGGTATGTAATTGTTATCATTAAATGGTTAACGCTTAAGTGCACGAAGTCATTGATCTCTATCGTTGTTTTTATTGTTTGTGATAAATACGTGATTAACGTGGTTCCTACATGTAAGAGCATTATTAATGTCTTCTTCAAAACTAAGGGCAGAGGTTTCTTTCACTTTTACTTCAAGTTTAATATTTTTTAAATCAAGTTTAGCCTCGGCGGCATCGACACGTACAGTGGCTTACAAACGTGTGTTATCTGCGCGAGTGATCCGTTTATTTCACTATGTTTGATTCCCATGATCATTTCGTGTTATATTTAAATTTTCAGTTACTTTTATTTTCTTCGATATAAGGGTTATTTGCTTATAGCTCTAAGAATTGCGAAACTTAAGTCGCAGTGGGCGGGGCACATTTCTCGCAGGACTGATGGCCGATGGGGTCAGAAGGTTCTCGAACTCGGACCGGGAGACGAGCTGTCGGTAGGCCTGCACAAGATGGAGCGACGACCTGGTAAAGATCGAAACGAGATCACTGAGTGACTTCTGGCAGTGACGACTAGACTTTTGGCTTTTGGCAAATAGTGATAAGTATGTAGCGACCCTAGCGCCACACGCGAGTGACGTCACTGTTCTACGTCACTGTTCTACATCGCGCTAACGAAGTTTCTCAAGTCGGTTGCATAAATACAACTTCCAACTCTCTTCCTTCGGACTTCGGTCCCCAGGCATAGCATCTGCCTGGAGAGAGATCTCTCTATTGGAGTCCTCCCCAAAAGTGTCAATGTCATGGATGACAATTTAGTCACCCAGTGAGATAAAAAAATTGAACCCCTATTTACCGGAAGGCGAAGTGTATAGGCCTCCCTCAAGGTGGACGGACGATCTGGTAAAGATCGCGGGACGCCGAAGACCGGTTGTCGTGGATATCCTTCTGGAGGGCCTGTGTCCAGCTGTGATATTATGATGATGACGAGACTAAAAATTACATTTCGACCTGTAACGTAACTCAACTGCAACATTCAAAACCTAAATACGAAATGTCCTCGCGACACTAAGATCCAGCTTTAAGTAGAGTATGCACACGCTCACTGAGGCCGAGACCTTGTCTGGAAGGGACGGTATAGTAATGACCCTGATAGCGAAAGCACGCATCTGGTTCGCGAATTGGAACGTGGGTGATAGGTACACAAAAAATTTTTTTTTCAGACAGCATTGTTAACGGCTACACAAAACTGGGATTAGATACAATTACGACGTCGCATCGCAGAAAACTGCAATGCTAATTGCTGATATACGATTTCATGCAAGGTGCAAAACGCCCTGAACGTCTGTACGAGGACTATTTAAATAATAATAGATTTGAAATCAATTAACCGTTAACCAACGATAAAAGATAACACAATAAGCTATAAATTAATCGTAAATCTGTACATAACCATTCCCCTATTTCACCAACATTACGAATTTCAATTTACAACGACAATTTGATTTTTTTTTTCAAATACTAGAAAGGAAGTAATAAAAGTTTTTTTCACCATTTCGTGAAATGTATCATACGAACTTCGTCCATTCCATCATCAACGATTTAACATCATCTTTTGATAGCCAGACTTTGATACGAGTATACGCAATAAAACTGAAAACAATAACATAATGTAATAGAATGACAACAATAATGAAATAGAAACAAACCAGACTCTTCATGAGACAAACAATAAAACAATGGTCGTTACAACGAATGATTATGTAACATAAGGTTTAAGTAGAACACCTTCGCTGGCCGAGACCTTGAATGAAAGTAACAGCGACCTTGTTAGTGAAAGTAAGCTTATCTCATTGAGCTCGTCATGTCGATACGTGCTCGGTGAGATAATAGTTGTTTATGCAACTAGTTACATGGTTTTATAAAACGAGGCGAAGCCGAGTTTTATAATAGAATCACACGGGTGTTTTAAGGCCTAATTATGTAGAGTACCATACATTACTTTATCTACACACATAATGTAAGTCCCTACTCTAAGATGGGTTCATACAAAAGGTACACAATACACATACAAATATTTTGTTTTTTGCACAAAGTTTGTAATAAGGAACTTATAATTTTTGATGGAACTTGATCAAACAAGGGTCAATTTAACGCAAATTATTCAGTCGCTTTTAAACAGGTTTGCTATCGATGCGGCGAATTATTTAGTTTCGTATTGCAAATTTTATGTTTTGTTTAAAACTACGACGTCTTAAAACAATTTATACCACACGATTGGACTCGGACATTCGCACCATAATAACATTACATCGCAGTAATTTTATATTGGTTGGTTGTTGAAAACAACATGGTTCTAGTAGGTATTTTCTTTGTCAACGTAAAATTAGGAAAAATAATCGGATGCAGCATTTGAATAATCTATGTCCGGTAAGTTTAGTATTACCGCCATGGATGCTAAAGGAAGATAAGCATTTTCAGAATTTGATGCAGACCAGATTTGCGTTGATAAAGAGTACCTTGTTGCGTAGTTACTCTTACCTATTTTTCATCAATTGCAATAGAACCGCAGATAAACATGATCTCAGATAAAACTATAATGGCCTTCACTCAGACCTTCATTAGCTAAAATAGGTTTTGTCTTCTTCTTACTAACGGAAATGTCAATGTGACAAAAAAGGACAAACGAACTTTAACGGCATAGTTAAAATGGGTTTATGATTAACAGGGTAAGTAAGTATGTACTTGGGAGACGGAGCTTCCGTAAGATGGCGTTAAAATCTTCTTAATTTTTTTGGGGAAAAGTTATTTATTTTGCGAACGCGTCTATCTAGACTAAGTTGTGATCAACTTGAAAGCAAAACTTAGTCTACGTGCAAGGTTTCAGCCAAATCGTTTCATTGAACTAAACTTAGACGACCCACTTGACTATGAAGCTTGAGGTTCCAGGTTCGACCCCCGGTCGTGGCAGACATTTTGTAAAACGAACACAAAATGTTTGGTCTCGAATCTTGAATGTTTAATATGACATGCACATGTAGCATTTTGTCGCTTATCGCGCAGTGTGTCCCTTTCATAGTGATGGAATCAGTGAAGGACGCACTGAGCGAGAAGCGACAAAATGGCGCGCGTATATACTAAACCCATGCCCATGGTATATACTAAACCCATGCCCATGTTTATTATCTGCTGTCTAGTCCCTACCCATAGATTTGCCTAGTTTTGGACTAGGTCAATTAGTGTCAATTGTCCTATGATATTTATTTATTTTTATTGATACGGTTAAAACTACAAGTCCTTACGATCGTAAAGTGTAAACGCCCTCAAGATTGTCGCCGCATTCTCTCGTTACATTATCACCAAGGTTCAGTAATGGTAGCATCAGATCCGTTTTAACAAAATACGGAGATTTTCGAAACCGTATAAAAGTCACTGAAACAGGTCAACGGGCACAGTTTAATTGTAGTTCTCATCCACTGGACTTGAGTTTAATTCGAAATCATGTATTTAGTGAGTAGCTTTTCTGCAAACATACTTAATTATAAATTTTATTTCAGTTTCTTTAAATAATTGGGTTTGAACGTTGGGGGCTGCAGAATTTCTAATGCCACGAGATTTCCGTGATAACATTTAATTTCTTCGTGATATAAAATACAATGCCAAAAACATAAGGGACGATAACTTGGTTATTGACTTCTTGCACGATCGCCTCTCCGAATTATGTTATACTGCATACCTAAGGCTTATTATATATAAGTCAATCCTCAGCTATGAATTGTCTGAGTATTGACTATGTTAACCATAGGAGAAAAATGCTAGACTTGCTTGTTGCGTGGGACAAACAAGAAAATCTAGCATATTTTACTCTTATGCTTAACATTGTCAATAATCAGAAAATTAATAGCTGTGCAATGTATAGTTAAAGTGAGGAAAGCTTTCCCCTATCAAAATGTTTATGACATTGTCATAAGATTGATTTTTGCCTGGCCCGTGGGAAAGGTTTTGCTACTATGTCTATGTCAGGATTGATTTCATAGCGGCGGGGCACTATAGTTACCTAATACTAACAAAAACTCTTCTGTTCTATGCAAGGCGCTAAACACCATGCCATATTTATGATTTGCAATAGCAGCTGGTGGACGTAAATCCAAAATTGTTGATATGCGAACTTCACTGGTCTTAGATACTACCCTCGAGCGCTAGTGTCATATTTCGGTACTAAGTAACACCAGTTTGACACTTCAACGCTGAAACAGCCATAAACGCAACGCTGTTTATTAGAGAAAATAGCACCTCTGCTCTATTCTTTACCATATTATTTCCAGTTTCAGGTGTCACTCTTGGCGTTCGTCACTCTCTGCTCAGCAGCTCAGCTTCCAAGGACGTATCTTCCTTCATCAGGATCAGGATCTCAGAGCTCCAGCTTTCAGCAGAGCCAATTCAGCTCGAGCAGTTCCAGTGGCTCCCATGGCTCCTTATCTGGTGGAGACACTGGAAACAGAAGGCCTCAGCAAGCAGCCGAGAAGAATGCTGATATTCTGAAGCAGGATACCGAAGTCGGAGAAACTGGTGAGGTTTTGACAAACATGCTCTACTTTATTTAGAAAGTCATGTAAAATAATAATGTGATCTGGGATTTTGCAATTAAATTTCAAGTCAGAACTGAATACTGGAAAATAAAAGGCGTAAGTTAACAGCACCACATGTGCAGAATGTTTGTTGTTTCAATTGGCAATTTCTTTTATCGCATTTAATTGTTAACTTAAATGTAAGTTTCATGTAAGTAATTTAGTGAATTCATGAATACTCTCTCTAATGAATAATCAATCAACCATCAATCACTAATTAATGACAAACTAATTACTCGTATCATAACCATTCAACTGATCTGTTTCATTCAACTATTTTCAGGTTTCCACTACAGCTTCGAAACCTCCAACGGCATCAGAGCTGAAGAGTCCAACAACAATGGTCAGTCTCAAGGAGGCTTCTCCTACAAGGGCGATGATGGGAATACGTATACCATCACCTTCACAGCTGGTGACGGAGGCTACAAGGCTCAGGGAGCTCATCTGCCAGTCGCCCCTCCTACTCCTGAAGCTATACTGCTGGCTCTTCAGCAGAACGCAAAGGATGAAGCTGCTGGAATCTTTGATGATGGTATGTTTTACGCTTAAGAAATATGTATACACTTTTTGTTCTATCGTATAAAAAGCAAGGTGCGTTTTGATGATCCCTTAAGAATTCAGCTAAATGGTTTGAGTAAGTCTAACAGACATTTCCGATTTTCGATATATCTGTAAAAAAGTCGTGATAGCCTATGGTTTAGCAGGTTTTATTATGGTTATGGTTTGGTAGGTTTGACCTATGGCCTATCAAGCCGAGAGTCGTGTGTTCAAACCCCGGCTCGCACCTCTGAGTTTTTCGGAATTTATGTGTGAAATTGCATTTGTAATTTATCATGATCTTTTCGGTGGAGGAAAACATCGTAAGAAAACCGGCACAGAAGCGATTCTATAATGTGTGTGAAGTTCCCAATCCGCACTGGGCCCGCGTGGGAACCATAGCCCAAGCCCTCTCATTGTGAGAGAAGGCCTGTACCCAGCAGTGGGACGTAAAAGAGACTGATAATGATGATGATGAATCTATCTCTTGTTCTGATCTACTGACTTTTGACTTTTTGACTGATGAATTTACCAACAATTTGATATCTGTATAGACCACCAACCTCCCACTGACAGATGGCATGCAGAGATTGGATTGCCTACTGACAGTAAGTTTATTGAGACGGCAACATTTAAGATGGATTTAATAAACTGTAAATCAAAATTAGAGTTAGATTAAAATATTGGTTCACTTAAACTTACTCAACCACTGGCTGAATTCTCGACGGTGCATTAAAACGCACCCTGTATAGCTAACAGCTAACAAGTCATACCATAATGTAGTGTAATTTATTTATTCCTGTCAAGATTTGATAATGCATGAAAATGTATACGAAAAAAAAAAGTAAAAAGTTGTTAACAACTCAACTCACATTTCAACCAACATCATACTTTAAGTTCTATAATTAACACACCTTAGCGCCATCTATGTGGCATCACGGTAACTACTCAGCATCTTCGTAAAGTTGCGCGAGAGTTTATGGACAGACTGTTGAAGTACAACAACACTAAGCTTTTATAAGAAGCGACATCTACTATTTAAAGCAGGATCTTTTGCGTGACATGTACTTTGCAGGTTAGACTAACATAAAGATTGAAATGGGAGACTTTCATGGTAGTCTAATTAAATCAATTGAAATTTCGTCATAAAGTATTGAAATTATAATTGTATATGCTTGGCTTTGATATCAATTGCTTTTATTATGATGAGGTAGGTACATTATAAAACTTAAAACTAAAATTTAAAATACTAAATACTTACTAACTAAAACTAAACTAAAGGTAAAAAATCTCTCCCAGATCGCCGCCAATGGGAAGGGTGCCCAGAAGGCTGGCAGCATTGCCACGTTGTATGGCAATGCTGATTCGCTGAGCGAAGTATTGGCCAGCCCTCTGGTCACGGGAGGCCTCTATAAGGCGCGCCGAGAGATCTTTATACAAATGGCGCGCGCTAGGCCCCCAAGTCCCCAGAGTTTCGACCCCAAACGCCTCAAATATGTAACTAGCTCCAAGGGAACTATATTTGCGGCGTTTTAGGTCTTCTGCTGAGGCCGCGGCAGAGCCAGCAACATTTTGGGTCCTTGAAAGATGGGTCGGTGCAAGGGTATCCACACAAGTGGCGTCCCATACTAAAGGCCGACCCATCCGCCAAGGAACCAGTGTCAGACCGTCGGGCCTCTTACCATCGTCCCTAGCCAGGCCGTTAGGTTCCAAGACGGCCGGCACTTGGACGCTGACAAGTGCTCTACGGATGACATCATTAATGCTGGCGTGGCGCGGTATACGACCCGCGCTTCTGCCGCATGATAGGCCATGGTATCCATGCCTATCAGTCATTTTCCCACATTGGCAGCGATGAGGGACATTTGTTGGTGCCCCTACCCTGAGACTGGTGGCGAGGCGGAAAGTGGTGTTATCGAGGAGGGTGCCTATCGTAGTTGAGGGAAGGGTTTGAAGCCAGAGGCCTGATTCCCACTCCGCGGTAGCAAGAAGACGAGCGCGCTCTGCCGGACTGGATGCTGTGCTTAGCAGATTGTTCCTCACCAGTTGGCAGAGTGGCTCGTCCCACTGCCTCTGCGAGCAGGGATTCGCAGGCGCGTCTGTACCCGGACATGCTAATGACCAAACATTTTTGGCCTCGGTGCAGTGAGCAACCTCTAGGACCCCCAATGAGGGAGCTAAAATTTTCCCTATAAGCGGTTGCGCACTGTGCACAGAGGACAAAAAGGCAGGCAGAGATACACTTGAAATTTTGCGGACGCCTAGGCCACCATACCTTATGGGTAGGCTGGCCTGGGTCCATGATTTTTCATCAAAGGGGATGTTAAGAATGGAGATGAGGGTCTCTTCGATTAATGTATCTAATTGAAGCATCAAAGTAGGGTATTTCCAGAGGTGGCAGCCGCGAAGTACATATGTGAATTTAGGTACGAAGAGACAGTGTCGAATGATAGTGTATGCGGTATGCATGTTAATTTTGAGCAAACGACCTGAAACGGTGGTAAAATTTTGAATTTTCTGTTTTACGTAGTCCTCAAAAGATTGGTCCAAAAGTGGGCAGCCAAGGAGGTGAAGCGTTTTTTCGTCCAAAATTTTTATACCAGGAGCTACGTGTTCAAATTTGTTTATTACAGAAACTTTATCAGGACAGGAGTTCGAAACAAAAAGTTCGCATTTAGAAAAATTTAGGGAGAGGCCAATATGTTTAAGGTTAGTTGTTAAATTTTGTAAATCATCAAATACAGTGTTTGCTTCGCCTCCAAGGGTGCCGTCATCAAGGTACCATAAATTTAATTTAGAATTTAAATTTTTGATGATTGAATGAATGGCGAGACTAAAAATTGCCGGACCAAGAGGGTCACCCTGTTGACATCCGACTGATGAGGCTAAAAGGTTATTTTTGTACAGTAATTTGGAGGGTGAACTGTAACATTGCCAAAGAAAATTGTAAACCAAAGGGATTTTTTCTTGTACTTGTGTCAATAGGGCGCCCCTATCGACCGAATTAAAGGCGTTGGTAATGTCCACCTTTAGCAGCACCTCCCCGCCGCTACGTTCCATGTAGGTGCGCACGGCATGAACGGCGGCCTCGCAGCCGCTCTTCGAGCCAAAACCAAGCTGTAACGGTTGAAATTCTGTACTTAGTTTGTTGATAATTGAACGGCAAGCGATTTTGGCGGTCAATCGTCGAAGAGTTGTGCCAACTGCAATTGGTCGAATGCCGCCGTCCTTCTTAGTCAAGGCACATAAGTTTGCACCATATAGAATGTCCCTGATGTCATCTGGAACTTGCCCAGCTAGCATGACGTTCACCAGGGCGGTCAAGTCCTTCAGCAACGCGTCACGGGTCTCGCTGCAGCAGCAGCAAAGCAGATCCTTTAGATGCTGCGGCGATAAGCCATCAAGACCGCTCGCGGAGCCGTTGGGGAAGGACATGACAGACCCAAGGATGTCCTGAGTCGTGGCTTGCAGCGATGGGTCACTGGGTTGCGGAGGGTCTGGGAGGCGGAGGTTGGTTGCTGAAGGCGGATGTTTGCTGTGTAGAGCTGTGAGGGTTTCAGTGTTATTAGGAGCTACTGCGTCGTTAGAAAAAAGTAGGCGGGAAGCACCTTTGATGTCTCCGTCGGCTACTTTACTTTCAACTTTGTGAAACAAATTAAAATTCGAAAAAGTCGCCCTGCCTTGCGGTAGACATAAAGGGCTTTGCCTGCAGTTTTCTTTAATTTTGTAAGTTAGAGATTTCGAATTTTGATCAGAATGTACATGAAGAATTTTGAATGAAAAGGTGAGAAGCTCGTGCCAATTTTCTTTAGAATTAACCGAAATAATGGACCTAATCGTTGTAGACAGTAATTTCGCAACAGACACGCGGGCACCACGCGGTATGCGTTTAAGCAACGGAAGCGAGTTTTTGAGGTCACTGAGGGCTTGCCAAAATGGTTGCGAGGGTTGAGGTGTCAAAACAGAATTTGAATCTGTGGGAACAGGAGCAGGGGCCGAGGATGGTATGTCGTTCGGTCGATGCTTTTTCGAAATATGAATTTTGAGACCTTGGCTTGAATATAATTAAGATCGTGGCACCGATTCTATAAAATACATCTTTGAAAATATCACTGGAAATGGTTTTGCTACAAAATTACCGCTTGAATTCTTTTTTTGATTTGATAACGGTCATCACTAGGTTCATAGGTTTTTACTACTTGACAGGAATTTCAATTTCATCACACTCAACAGTTTTAAATGATTCGCGGTTAGTTGCATTAGACATGCCCATGACATGGGTTTGCCCGTGATCATAACTGCGTCTATGCATGTAAAATATCGGAAGCTCATTTAAACTACGGAGTAATCGCAATCAATATCCCGTTTTCATTATGTCTAATTCATCACATGTTTTCTCCATTTTCGAGTAGTATTTTCACAGATGTATGGTCTGGAGAGATTATTGGAAGACACTCCACCGACAGGAGTATAACTCTTAAGTTTTATGATGGTGGTGATTTAACAAACGTTAAATCGATACCCAGTTGAATGATCCTTGATGTTATCCTTACATACTTTATGACGTGTTCTTGTAACAAATTTCACAGGCAAATACAACCCCGCCGTCCACGGTGGTGACATGGGCGGTTCCGGCAGTTCTGATGCATCATTCAACTCCTTCCAATCATCATCATCCTCAGGATTTGGATCAGCCACTCACCAAACCAGCTTTAATCCCAATTCTGGATACAAATACTAAAATTGTGCCAACGAAATGATACCTTCATTTATTTAATTTTGAATTTAATGTCTTTCTTGTGCCTTACTATTCTCCAGGGTAGTTATTTCTTCATGTTTTTAAATTTTGTTTTTTTTTTTATGTTTTGTGTGATTTCAATTTTCACGAACTCTGCATGGTCTACGGTTATGGATTTGTTATGTAAATAATTATAAATATAAGTATTAATGTTAATAAGTGCATGGAATTTAAAGTAACTAACAATTGTATTTAATAAATTGTGTAATAATTCAATGTGAATAAATATTTATTTCGAGATTATTTCTTGTTTCTCTTTTTCTGATTTCTGCTGAGTTTTTCAAAACTATCGAAGATGTCATCGCGAGCACGGGATGACTGATGAAAATAAATTGATGCTACCACATTTTTTTAGTTTCAACATCCAAAATTATGTCATGTCAAGCTAACTTCAATATTGCAATTATACTTTTAAAATACTCAACGAAACATGAATATACAGAGAAGAAAAAAAAAAACAGAAAATGCTAACCCCGGGAAACGAATCCTCGACATTCCGTGGCTGAATCCTATCTAAATGCTCACAAACTATGGATATTATTATTTCAACAATAGACTTTTTAAGTGCCTTAGGTAAGTTCGGAAATAAAATTAAAACGTGATTACGTAAAATGGAATCTTTAGAACACGTAATAATATAGCGAAAGACAATTATAATATTATATAACGAAATCAAGGTGTACTTTATAATTATAGGACCAGTTCCAACGGATGCTACTTAGAGATCAAAAGTATGTTTCCTATAATCAATTTGACTCCGATCTTGGTCTCAATGATGTAATTATTTCCTGTTTATTTGATTAATGGTTTTATTACTACGATAAAATATCAGTGCCGTAGAAAGTGTTCATTTTAAAAGATGGTTAAATTATCTCAATTTCTATTTTTATCGATTACTAATGCCATTATTCATAAACGTCAGTCAAGCCTCCATTAGTTAAACAGGTTTTGTCTCCTTCTTACTAACGGAAATGTCAATGTGACAAAAAAGGACAAACGAACTTTAACGTCATTTTAGTTACAATATGTTTAAATCTGTGTAAATATGGAGTTCTGACACTACGTTAAGAATAATCTATCAGTTGATAAGATGAATTAAATTTACGACGCTGTTCTGTACTAGTTAACATTATGACTATTTTTATAATTGAATATTTTCGTCAGTATTAAGTTCTTTATGCACATTGATTGTTGCATTATTATTTAGTTCATAAAAGTAGGGGATTTTTGAATAATAGAAGTAGATTTATAAAAATAGTATCGTTTTATTCACAGAATAAATAATTTCACCTCACGTCACATCATGATCACCGTTAACATTAAGTTTAAAGAGAGTATTATCGAGTACGACAAACCACTCAACATAAGACAGAGTTTTACATTTTGTTTACATCTTTATCTTTGCTATAAATTTTACAGACTATTATTTTTCCTAAAGATTCATCTTCTATATTGCCTTGGGTATTCTGATGCACTATTTCATCAACCACTTCTGATGCATCACTGATATTTACAATTTCGTTTTTGATATGTTCGTGACTATTGTCTTAGTTGCCTTTGCGTTTTATGTCAATATCGTCAGGTGAATATTTGTGACCATCCTTACTACTATCAGGGGCTACTAAATCAGTACTTGTAGTTGTTCTGCTGTCTGAAGCCGGCGTTGGCTTGCGCGCGCGCATACGGCTGTTGGGCAAAGTTGGCGCCTGCGCCGTGCTGGTCGGGCTTGTACTGACCTGGAATTGAAAAAAGAACAGTTAATACAAACAGAACAATACAAATACAATTCATGAAACACCACATCAGCAAAATAAAAGAAAGTAATTTTATGTTGGTTATCAGGAAGGGTTAACTGTTAACTCTAAAGTCATTTCAGTTAAATAATTGATCAAATTATATCAGGTGTTACTTTGCGAATTCGCTACACTACGTGAACTGTAAAGTTTATCAATATCAACAACTATTTTCAAAGTATGAGAACTTTGTCCTTTAATACAACTCATAGGATTCCGTTTTACACAGTATTCATTTCACGACATTGTACCCCCGCCAATTGTTTGACAAAACGCTCACACCATCGATCCATTATACTTCGCAGAAACATTCCCATCCCACACCCGTTCACCCGCACAAAATGCATCCATTTTGCACTACGATCTTCTCAATTAGACTATAATAAGACTACAGGCAAACCAAGGTAAAGCCATCTTTAATTGTATAGCATTAAGTTTTGCTTGAACGTAAATTGATGCTGGTAGTTTAGTTTCCCAAGCTCCACGATCTAGAGTGAGAGGTCATTGTGAAACATCGGAAAGGTCAGTGCAATACAGGTGTGTATGTTCACATAAATTATCGTCAAAAACGCCCAAACAATTTTGCTATCAGCTTTACGTGGACGATGTAATTTGTGGATCTAATTTTAGCGTTTATTTTAGCGAAACACCAACGTGTTTATAAAGGCTTCATACTAGAAGCTTTGGGGCAAACTATGTGGTTAAAATGACTATAATTAATGTGTTATAGTAATAGATAGATATTTTATATTAGATACACTTAAAATTTATGAATTCCTTTTTTTTCTTACATCTATATTCATGACATATACCATTCTCTGTGAGTGAAATAACTTTTAATTTATAGCATCTACACAAAGCCTTTCTCAAGATGTCATTTCCCGGTGTCTCAAACTACCGTCAAATATCCGTTGTTTCCTATATCATTAAGGTAATCTACAAAACAGAGGGATACCAAAAAGAAGATGGCTGGATTTGGATGCACATTGTTTCATATGCAGGAGCATGTCTTCGACAAGGATGAATGGTAATAAGAAAACAAAATTTTCGCCCAGCAGTGGAGTACTTAAATTAGCTAGGAAAAAAAGTGGAGAATCTAGTTTAGAAATTGTTAATAATAAACTGGCATTAAACTCACCATCATCAATGATACCAGCGGCCTCATCCGCAGCGTTCTGCGCCAGAGCCTTCAGGATTTCCTCAGGTACGGGCGGGGCGGTGGGAAGATGAGCACCCTGGGGCTGGAAGCCATCCTGGCCGGCGGCGTAGCTGATGGAGTAGACCTGACCGTCGTCACCGGTGTACTGAAAACCACCCTGAGCTTGGATGCCATCAGCCTGGAATTGTCGAGGATAGGTTTTGAGTTTGAGTTCTGATGCTGGAGTGTTAGTAATGGCCGATGGGGTCAGAAGGTTCTCGAATGGCGTCCGCGGACAAGGAGACGAGCTGTTGGTAAACCTCCATCAGGATGGAGCGACGACCTGGTAAAGATCGCGGGATCGCGGTGGATGCAGAAACCAGTCTGAGTGGAGAGCCTTGGGTGAGGCCTATGTCCAGCAGTAGACGTCTTTCGGCTGACATGATGACAGAAGTGTTATTTTGTAAGGTCTTCCGTGGCTGTTTCAAAGTTGAAGTGTCAAATCGGTTGTCATTTAGTACAAAAAAGTGACACTAGAACTAGGCTGTATTAGAGAATAACACTACTGGGTGCAAACTAACATCAACCAATAGCTGTATAATTATCTGTAGGTGGGTGTAGAAAGGACACATTGTTTAAATTGATACTCGAAATTGGCATGACATTTATTTAAGTCTTCACTTTCTTTAATAGGAAGAATATTGCTTATGATACAAAAAGTCAAATTTTATGATGATTAGTGAAAATTTTAATTGAGCATCAAAAATAAATTATTGGAAACTCAAAAAACTATTGTTTAAAAAAACCCCAAATTGAGTGATTGTCATCATTGTTCTATGTGGTGAATAATTTAAACATAATTAAGTAATTTTAAAATAAGCATGTCATTTTAAAACATTGGCAACTCAAAGTTAATGACCAACTCAAGAGCAAGCAAACCAGAACCAACGTTAGCATTACAACAATTAAACTAACATCAAACTTAATGACCCCTTAAACCAGGCCAGTTTATCATCAGCGTTACACACTGTCCCAAATCCATCAACAATCATCCCGCCAAGTCAAAATCATGAAGTTTCATCATTCTTCATACTTGCGTCATGTACCGTTTTTGGCAGCGTCATATCATTAAGATCATCTTGCAACAATGACCATCCGTCAGTTTTTTGCAACGTACTTGTCAATATTTAATTTATAACGAGCCTTAAGCTTTCACTTTTTTCTTCAACCTCGACATTGGCGAAATCATCGGTAGTATCGATCGATCCTATACTTTGTGTTGGTTACTTAAGGAATTTCGTCAAAATCTGTAGTGGAAACGAAATTATAGTTCAAGACAATGGCACAATGTTACCGCAAATATGTGTGTAGCATCTTCTTGTGACACAATTGCATAAAAATCAGATAAATCATCCAATTATTTACACCTATTAGCCTTAACGTTCTCGTGAAAAACTAACCCTGTTATTCATAAACCTATTTTAACTAAAATGCAGTTAAAGTTCATTTATCCTTTTTTGTCACATTGACATTTCCGTTAGTAAGAAGAAGACAAAACCTATTTTAGCTAATGGAGGCTTGAGTGACGTTTATGAATAAGGCCCTAAGAATATTAGATTGAGTATTTAAAAGCAGTAAATATTTTATAAGGACCAATACCTATGCCAATTATGTAAGTGTATAAGTCGTACAAGTCATAAATATAAATAATGATACCAAGAAATTGTTTAGGCACAGTGAATCACTAAATAATTATCTGATAAATTGCAATATTAAATGTCACGGTTTTAATGGTTTTCGTTACTGTGCAATTTATGCATTTGACCATCGAAATGTCATACTGTCAATTTGTGATTTGCACAATAATTTTGTAAGTGGTCAATAATTTTATATACGAACACCTGAACTTTATTATTGTGTACTAGCTAAAGTTTTATAATAACCAATTGTGTTAACGTAAAACGACACTTTTTTTCTATTCCACGAGATATCACAGACAGACATCCATGAAAAGTTGAATAAAAACTTTAAAAACCCGCATAAACTGTGAAACGTCTTCTCTCTGGTTCACTTTTAATTTCTCAGTCTAATCTGCATTTTGTACCTCATCATCATCATCACCAGTCTTTTTACGTCCTACTGTTGTGTACAGGCCTCCTCTCAGAATCATCATCACCATCATGTCAGTTGAAAAACGTCCACTGATGGACACAGGCTCCCCTAAAGCTCTCAACTCAAACCGGTCTTCTGCTTTCAGCATCCACCGCGATCCCGCGATCTTTACCAGGTCGTCGCTCCATCTTGTTGGAGGCCTACCGACAGCTCGTCCCAGAATCGCCGCTTAGAATGACAATCTGCATTTGAACCTAACAGGTAATAAAAACTTGCGTCCATTTCAAAAACATTTCAATTGTCAACGCTATCTACCCAACGCATTAGGTTCCGATTCCTAACAAGACTGGCCGAACGTAGATAGAAACTTAATGTGATTAGAACAGGCAATCCTTGAACGTATCGTTCTAATAAATCTAACAAAAGTGCCATTTCGAACTTTATATCAGCTACTGCCCTTTTCAAAGATTGCGGTAGGCTCAGCGGTAGGTCAGTTAGGACCGGATTCGGCCATTATTTCAGAAAACTGATCGCGATGGTGACACGCCTTTTACGCAATTCATGTTTTAATATGGTTAGTGACGAAATAATCCCATAGAATAATAATAATGTCGCAAAGAAGATTCGTGGAAGTTGGGTGTTGAAATCGAACGGATGCTTTTCGCGTGGAGAAATTTGTAAAGCGATAGTCTTTAGAAATGCATGAATACATTTACGCTGCTCCTTTCTTTTAACTTCGTTTCTTATCGAAACATACTTATTAAAAGTTTTGACAGAGTGACTACCTAATTTATGATCAATGAAAGAAGTTACCCAAACATTTTGATTTAGGTAACTGTTTCCGCTAGCGTTCGTTTCGTCACAGTGTGTGTATGTGTTTGTTTTTTTTAGTTTTAATTTGGGTCCTGCTGAAAAACAGCGTTGCGGCTCGCCGCAGCATTATGCCGAGTGGGTGCCATTTCACGCTATTCGGCATTTCTATAGATTTTAAATAGTTATTAAGTTTATGCTTATGCTTTATTTTAATTTTTTCAAATGTACTGCTTATTTGTGTTTGTGCCGAATTTGTGTGAATAAATGTATCTCTCTCTCTCTCTCTCTCTCTCTCTCTCTCTCTCTTTTAGAATTACTTGTGTTATCAAACTGACGAAAATAGGTACAAACATGCAAGAAAAATCTTCGAAAGTACATTGCGTTCTATACTGTCCTGTACGAACAAAGATGGGAACTCCCTTTGTTAACAAAGACTTTGACCTATACTCCGAAGGTTTTGAACTTTAGCCGACCTGCGACGTATTTCAGACCAAGAATCACTTCTAATAACATATCAAATATCAAGGGCATTTTAATTGTGGTTTTCCTGTTAGATGGAGCTTCGGAGAATCAAAGGTTAAATGATATAAGGACTATAAGGTAAATATTTCAATTCCCGGCATTACCCCATTAGATGGCACATTTTTTTTTATTTAATTCGTAAGAAACTTTAAATTTTAAATCTGATGACCTATTTGCTCGTTTACCTCATTCATCAGTATCATTGGGAACTTCACTCACATCATTGAATTGCTTCGCAGGACTGTGCAGGTTTCCTCCCGATGTTTTTCTTCGCCGAAAAGCTCATGGTAAATTACAAATGTAATTCCGCACATAAATTCCGAAAAACTCAGAGGTGCGAGCCGGGGTTTGCACCCACGACCTGCTTGAGAGGCCGTAGGTCAAACCACTAGGCTATCACAGCTTTATCTTATTGTATAAAAAAAAGGTGTGTTTTCGTACCGAAAAGTGACACTGGCACACGAGACTGCGAAGAAGATAACACTACAGGTGACCCAATGAAGCCTATCGCTAGTTTTAACCGACTTCAAAAAAAAGGAGGTTCTACGTTCCACTGTATGTTTTTTTTTATTTCATTTTTTTTTATTATGTATGTTCATCGATTACTCCATCAATTGTAGACCGATTTTCAATTATTATTTTTTTATTTGAAAGGGTATACTCCTGAGGTGGTCCCATTGTCACCAAGTCATGATCTGATGATGGGATCCCAGGGAAATCGAGGGCAACCCTCAAATTTTACAGGCACGTACTATGTGTTTCATATATTTTCTAAGATTATTCAAGTATTTTAATACGCTAGAATCGCTAGTGTCGAGTGAGGACTCTCCGTCATTCTGCACCAATGAGAGACAAGCTACTGACCTATGATTGGTGGAAATTGACAGACAGACCCACTCGACACCAGCGATTCTATCGGATTTTTGACCCGCGAAAGCACTCCAGTGTCTATGCCTTCCTTTCCAACTTAAAAGACAACAATTCCTTTTTTTATACGACGAGGAAGGCCAAAGCAAGTTAGGTCACCTGATGGTAAGTGATCACCACTGCCCATAAACACCCACAACCCCGGAGGGTTCGCAGCGTTGCCAACCTAGAGAGTTAAGATGACATGCCTTTTGCGCCCGTAATTACAAAGGCTGTCTTACTCTCCACAACAGTACAAGCACACTTGCGGCAGGATTTGCGAGTAAGATGGATGGGAGATTCCTTACCTCCTGACCCTGCTCCTCAGCTTTGATCCCGTTCTCGGTCTCATAGTTGTATCTGAACGAGTCCTCCTTGACATCCGAGTCTAAAGCCAGGATGCGGGCAGTCTTCTCGAAGGATGCCTGGGGTCGGTTGGACTGTTCCTGGTAGGCGGATCCTGAGGGGGCGAAGCCGGCGGCGGCAACTCCGAGGAGGGCAGAGATCACGAGCTGATGGAAGAAGAAATTTTTACTATAATGAGATGGAACGCCTAGTGTAATCGCCGGCCAGGCCAAGAAATACGTCTCGATCGCGTTCGCTAATACTACTAGACACTTTAACGCAAACGCGATCGAGACGTATTTTGTGCTTTTTGATAGTAACTTTGAAAATTTTGAAAATTATAAACCTCCACTGGAAACTTGTTGACTGACTACTGACCTAATAGTTAGCATCTTCAAAATGTCATAGCGACAGAGGTGACAGACGGTGTCAACCTATTGGGCATTAGAGTGTCAAGGATCGGGACGTTTACCTGATATAAATTATTAGTACAAAGTTGGTTCAAATGTTATGGTTATGACTAAAATCCCACAATTTTTGTACCGAAAGAAGAGATTACAACAATCGTGTTCATTATTGAAAACAACACAAAATTTAGAAAGTTTAACAAATATTAGTACCCAAAATGTTACTGTTTTCACGTCATGTAAGCTACACCTGTTAAAGTTGAAATACAAGTTACGTGAACTCAGACGCAGGTCAAGCTAAGATATGATCTAGACATCCAGACAAAGTTGAATAGGTAACATATCTAATAACAATCTTGCGTAGTTTTATATGAGACCTGTCATTTCCTACAATACCTCTGTCATGTCAAATTTTTATGTAACGGCAGGTTAAATTTCATGCAATACTTTAATTAAACATTAAGCTTTACTGTGTCATTGTTAATAAGCTATTGTTTAGTGAAAGTTGATGTTATTTTGGAGTAATGATGGTTTATTACTGGGCCAGTGTTGCCATTGTTAGTAAATGTTAGAACTAAGGAAACAATAATCATATTAACTTTGTTATTTAAGTTAATGAAGAGACGACGTTACGCCGCCCTTGTTGTGTAAAAATGTTATCTAAATTGCCGATTTAGGAAACATTAGTTTTAGATCAATTTAAATTAATATTACTTGGTTTTAAATTTAATTAGTTTTGTTTTTGATTTAATTACTAGCTTGCACAATTTTATTTGTTAGAAAATAATAAAATGATTAGTAAATTAACAAGATCCTTCGCACATAAACCGATTCTCGTAACTCAAGTTCCACAAAAACTTACCAGTTTCATGTTTGGTAGTACGTGTGGTTAGTGCGGAGTCGAACCTGCGAATGTGGTGACTGAGAGCCGCCTCCTATTTATATTGCCGGTTACCAAACGTCTAGATCATAATGTTACTTTTCCTATTAAATAAAGTTTTGTGTATGATTGGGTTATTGTTAGTTACTTTTGGGTCGAACTTCAAAGTTTTGGGCTGAAGTTGATGTAATCCAGGTGTTTGGATTTGTCATTTTTTGTGCTATTTGTAATTATCTGTAAAAAAAGGAAAGAAAAATAAAATCTGCCGTTTTTATTAGTTTTATTTTTAGTGTGTTGTAGTTTTATTCATGTACCTTCTTCATTTTGTGTAAAATAAATGTTTATAAAAAAACTTGTCAGTTAGGCTAGCTTTAGGATAGCTTTGTAAGTATAGTTTTAACATGACTTTTTTGTAAATAATTCGTTTGGTTTTTCATGATTAGTACCTAATCATCAGTGTAATTTGTATTATGTAACATAATTGTATAAAATTTTGAGTTATCAGTTTCCGAAACTTGTTTTGCCTAGGACTCGCCTTGCTCAGAAAAACGGGTTTTTAGCTTAATGCGGTAAAGGAAAAAGTTAAGAAACAGTAGCTTAATCCAATCGCTCTATTTTAAGAAACTAATGGTTCTAATGAAATAGTTCTACGTGACCCTGACGCCTGACCTAACCTTACCATCAGAAATGTCAGCCGTACATCATAATCACAAGACATCCATATTAGATACAAACTACTTTCTAATAACAGTGTAATATAGTATAACATATTGCATTAAAAGGCATACTTATTGCATACGAGCAGGGGGATGAATGACCTTTTTTCGGGTCTATGGTTTCTCCCATATATGTAGTTGAAAGTCATAATGTCGTTCTTGTCATAATTTATCACTAGTCATAACTCTTTTTTTCTCTGAAACTATGATTTGTTCAGGATTGTTATAAAACTAGCTTATGCCCCGCGGCTTTGCCCCCCTTAAATATTTAAAAATGGGCTAGTTCCCCATCCCGTCGGAATTTTGAAAAATCCCTTCTTAGTGCACCTCTAGGATACTCAAGGTATATGTTTGCCAAAGTCTCTAGGTACAGTAGTTTAGGCTGTGCGTTGTCTGTCAGTCAGTCACGGTAGCTACTGTTTTATAGGTATAAATAAACCTAACCTAACCTATGGAGTTCTACAGGATGGCCATTACAAAATTCCTAAAATTCTTACACTTTCAGAGAAAACAAGAGTTATGACTAGTGATAGATTATGATTATGATTAATCATTACATTATGACTAAAAATTTTCGACGAAACAAAATGACCCCCCCTTTTTTACCACTGAAAAAAAAGCCATGATAGCCCGTTGGTTTGTCCTATGGCCTCTCAAACAGAGGGTCGTAAGTTCGAACCCGGGCACGCACCTCTGAGTTTTTAGGAATTTATGTGCGAAATTACGTTTATCATTTATCACGAGCTTTGTGATGAACGAAAACATCATGAGAAAACCTGCATACTCCTGTGTAGCAATTTAATGGTGTGTGTGAAGTTCCCACACTGGGTCCGCGTGGGAACTATAGCCTAAGCCCTCTCATTGTAAGAGGAGCCCTGTGCCCAGCAATGGGACGTCAATAGACTGATGATGATGATGACGAACGGAGGGAGATGCATTACGCATTCCTCCGTTATTTTTGACATAACAAACACACAATTTGCTCTATAAAATAATTTTGTATTAGGAATAATCAAAAGAGTAAGACAGCCGAAAAAATCATAGGCACAAGAGGAATTTCATCTTAGCCCTCTAGGTTGGCAACGCACCTGCAAACCCCTCCCGGGATACGGGTGTCTATGGGCAGTGGTGATCACTTACCATCAGGTGACCCATTTGCTCGTTTGCCTTCCTTGTCGTATAAAAAAAATGCGCATTTAGTGAACCAAGTTGCGAGACATTTATTTTGCAAATTTATTGAACCAAGTCGCGAGAAATTTATTTTGCAAGTTAAGATGCGCTCCTCGTTACAATAGCTAACAATTAACTTACCCACCTTACACAGAAACGTAACAATTACGTGCATCCATATAAGTACCGTTAATTGAATCTTAACACCAAAACAGCATTTCTTTTGGCAAAACGTGTCTCGTCAATATTTTTTCACCCGGAAAGTCCCATGTTCATGTTAAGCTTATTAAAATAACGTAAGTAATTTTTGATGATTAAAGGGAAAAAAACATTTTGTCAGTATAATGTATACCTAATTAGTTGCTCTTTTCAAATTTCAAACTGAAATGTACATAAACAGAAAGACGAGAAAACTTTGCCTAATTTGGGACTAGGTCAATTGGTGTCAATAATTGTCCATTTTGGACATGTGACGCGACTCGGGGGCAAGTCTGTGGCACGAGTGGTTGTGCAGGGCCGGGTAGGCAGCAGATCACGGGGACGTTCGCCTCTGCGGTGGACGGACCAGATCAAGTCGCTAATCCTGCCGCTAAGCAGCAGTGCTTGCACTGTTGTGTTCCGGTGTGGAGAGTAAGACAGCCGGTGTAATTACGGGCACAAGAGGCATTTCATCTTAGCTCTCTAGGTTGGCTACGCATCTGCAGGGTGTCTATGGGCAGTGGTGATCACTTACCATCAGGTGACCCACTTGCTCGTTCGCCTTCCTCGTCGTATAAAAAAAAAAGTCGTTGACTGACAAATCCCACAACGACTGCGGAAGACAGGCTTCAGCTAGGGACGAAGCGCACGGTGGTGAAGTGAGCGTCTCGCGTGACCAACGACTGCTCTGTCAAGAGCACTTGGTCTTTTTTATTAGTTTTTTCACTAGGGTTGCCACTAGTCAAATCGCGAAAGTTTAAATCGATACATAAAAAGATACTCCTACTGAGATCATGAATTGGCAGTCCTCTTGGTTTTACGGTCCTTGATCAAGAGCAACCGACTGAGAAGGAATTTTTCCCATGATATTTATTTATTTAAATGCCTCAACATTCTTCAACTAATAATTTTCAATGGCTGTCATCAAGTCATGAAGATAAGATCAAAACACCGAAAGCTATTTTTATTGTATGTATAAGCAACGTGTAGATCACAACAATGCAAAGTGACCTTGCCTAAACTATTGTAATGGACGCAATTTCGTGCCTTTGTAGTGATCCTCTAAAGGTTAGGAAGACGTGAACTTTTGAGAAGGGGTCCATGTTCTGTCTTGGGGAACTAGTAACCTAACCAACTTTTTTTTTATACAACGAGCACCTGGGTCACCTGATGGTAAGTGCTCACCAATGCCCATAGACACCCACAACCCCGGAGGGTTCGCTGATGCGTTGCCAACCTAGAGAGCTAAGATGAAATGCCTCTTGTGCCCTTAATTACACCGGCTGTCTTACTCTCCACACCGGAACACAACAGTGCAAGCACTGCGCGGCAGGATTAGCGAGTAAGATGATGGTAGCGATCCGGACGGACCTCGCACAAGGTCCTACAACCCACTTAAAATTTTAATCATAAAACCCGACTGCAATTCTGAGAAACAATACCATATGTCACTCCCGCAACTAAGACGAATCCAATGACACCTCATACGTTGAAATCCGTCAAACGGTTTAGGCTGTAGAGCATGCAGATAATACGCTCGAAAAACATATTAACCTTCCTTGGGCAGTCGGGTAAAAATGTTGCATGGGTACTTACCAACTAATATTAAAAAGACGTTCCACAAAATACGCAAATAAACTATGCATAATAATTTAATAAGTATGCAAATTACTCTGTCGGTCTGTTTAAACTGGATCTAATTTAGGTGTGATTTTGTATCATTGATTAATTGTATGTCCGTCTGGCTGTGTTGACCTTTAGGCAGGTAAAATATAATGTTATATATGGAGCAATAGATTAATAGATTCATTAATATTTTAGAATCGAAACTCGAATAGGGTGGTAGGACCTTGTGCGAGGTCCGTTCGGATCGCTCCACCTTACTCGCTAATCCTGCCGTTAAGCAGCAGTGCTTGCAATGTTGTGTTCCGGTGTGGGGAATAAGACAGCAGGTGTAATAACAGGCAAAAGAGGCATTATTTCACCTTAGCTCTCTAGTTATTATGTGGTATAATTAGTGATGAATAATGATAATAGCATGATGACATAACTTACTCTATTATTTTTTTTTAACTTAATTCGAATTGTAATCTATGGACGTAATAATTTATTTTGTATTGCTTTGCAACGAATTAACGCACTGATTTAAATGACATGTGATAATATCTTATTACGAATAAATGAGTATGAGTATGAGTAGATCAGCAAAACCCCTGGGTTGCGGGTGTATATGGGCGGTGGTGATCACATACCACCAGGTGACCCACTTACTCGTTTGCCTTCCATGCTCGCGTCCCCAAACGCACACAGCCGCGATGTTGTTTACTTCACATAATGCGTCAGTCTCGTTTCTTGTTAATATCCTTTATCTACACACATATCATAAGTCCTCTATAATGCGTTCGGAAACCGTAGAAAATGACCAGCATTGCAGCACGCCGTCGCCTTCTCGCCGACAGCGCCACCCAACAACCACCAGCAGTAAAGTAATAGTCATTACGACATCGTTTCGATATCGAATTCGATATTTCAAATTTGAAAACCAACGTAATTTACAATCATAGTGAAATAATACGGATCACTCACGTATATAAGTCGAGTACAGTCCGACATGTATAAATGACGTGATAATTTACAATAAAAAAAAACAGTTTACGAAACGTCAGCTCGGTATGTTTGTCTATGATCAAAAAAAAAACAGTCAAATTCGTGACAGGTATGGGTATGATATGCCTTCGGCTTCTGATCCCATCTTAGAGTACTTATAATTATGTGTGTAGATAAAGTAATGTATGCAACTCCACATAATTACGGCTTAAAACACACGTGTGATCCTATTATGAAACTCAGCTTCGCTTCGTTTCATAAAAACACACTCGTATTTTAAGGACCCTCATTATGTAGCAGTTGCATAAACTACTATTACATTAGTGCAAAAAGCTTCTCTACACGAAAACGACCTTTTGTATTTTACGTATACACTTACCCCCAATGTATCTCCGTAATGGAGGAAAAAGAGTTACCATAATTATTTCGGATATAAATATTTATATGAATCTTCGAAATCGACCTTCAACGCAGATGGTACGAATCGCGTTTATGCGCACAATAAATTTTGCAAGATGCGTTTAAATGCGTTATACAGATTTCATGGAACTAACATTTTATTGTGATTCACTTAAACCTCTTAAGCGTTTACTTACTTACTTACATACCTCTTGAAACTATTGAATAAAAGTTCTCAGTATACATACGAGTATTAGACTGATCAGTATCCAGAGACAAGTTTCCAAGATGTTGCAAGTATAATTTGAGCGAAAAAGTATAAATAGAGGTAGGTAGTAATTTAAGGAACTAGGAACTCGCGACCTAATTTTTACGTCAACCATAACTCTTCAACGTAGCTTCAAGCTCCCAGGGCTATTCTCTCCAGGTACAGATCCCACAATTATCATCATCATCATGCCAGCCGGAAGACGTCCAATGCTGGACATAGGCCTCCCTCAAGGCTCTCCACTCAGACCGGTCTTGTGCTTTCCGCATCCACCGCGGTCCCGCGATCTTTACCAGGTCGTCGCTCCATCTTGTTGGAGGCCCACCGACAGCTCGTCTCCCGGTCTGCGGACGCCATTAGAGAACCTTCTGACCCGGCCGATGGGCCATCAGTCCTGCGAGCAATGTGCCTCGCCCACAGCCACTTAACTAAGTACTGTAATCCTTTAAGATAAAGGCTTTATACGTCAAATACTCGCCTGCCGAATTTCATTAAGTTCTAATCAACGATACTCAAGTTATCATCGGACATACGATATTGTCCGATGATAACTTGACACATACATAGAAATGGCAATGATGCCACAAAGAAAATGGCGAATGATGCAAATTCTTTCGGTATTGACACTGAGAACTGACTCGCTTCGCTCACTCGTTCACAAATTATTGAATTAATTGTTCATTGTTGTTGTTGTTGTTTTTTGTACCGTAAAAGCGAAGTTGGTAGGCCTCCCGCAAGGTGTAGGTACGGACGATTCGAATTCAATCTACATTTCCTTGCCTATACAAAGCGCGCTAAAACAAAAGCTCTTTAAGTCAACAATTGACACCGAATTGTCATTGTAAGCTGGCATTTGTAATTTTGGTGAAATAAGGCCTGCTAAAGATCGCGGGAAGCCATTAGCTGCAGCTAGCACAAGACCGATCGTCGTGGAGATCCTTGGGGAAGGCTTACGTCCAGTAGTGGACGTCTTCCGGATGATGTACATTGTGCATAGGAGTTCCACGTGAAGTCACCCACACTTTTCACCACGAATAGACGGCCATCTTGAGTACCTAATTATAGTTTTTAGCTGCTGTAAATTAAAAAGTGGGGTTCACTCTTACCAGTAATACTTACCTTGACAAACTTTTCCTGCAATTGAGCTGTTACCGATCGCTGTTATGCCTTTATTAAGCACTTCCTTTGCAATCTGGTAGCCTTGTCGTTTGAACTTGTCTAGTACTGTAATTGATTACATGTACGTTTTACTCGTAAAAAAAAAGTATTATGAATTATGGACATTTGATAGTTTTTCAACATACAATGGCAATGCAAAGAAAAGTCCGTTAAGCAGCTGGACTTGAACCAGCAACCTCGGTAATCCGTACCACGGACGTGGATTGTATATTGAATTTCATACTATGAATGTTTCATAAAAATAAAAACAAAAATAATCAATAAAACGATTATTTTCATTGACAGTTTTTAGTTAATGTACTTAACTAGTTTTTAGAAAAAAATACTTTGTGCCAAGTTTCTTGCGGCGCATTCTTCTTGGCAATCATGGTCCTTCCGAAAGCGCTGGCAGACTCAAAAAAAAACATGTGAAAAGGGGCATTCAATTGCCTATTTGCTCAATAAAAAATTTAATTTTGAATTTTTCGAATTTTGAGGGTGTGAGAGTATAAAAGCCGAGATTGCCTAGAAGCCGTGATAGCCTAGTGGTTTGACCACCACTCCTCTAAAGCAGAGGGTCGTGGGTTCAAACCCCGGCTCGCACCTCTGAGCTTTTCAGAATTTATGTGCGGAATTACACTTGTAATTTATGAGCTTTTCGGTTAAAGAAACCCTGCACGCTCCGCCGAAGCAATTCAATGTGTGTGAAGTTTCCAATCCGCACTGGGCCCGCGTGGGAACTATAGCCCAAGCCCTCTCATTCTGCACGTCTAGCACGAGAGCCATTTTGTCTATTGTCGCGCAGTGCGTCCGTTTCGTAGTGATGGAATCAGTGAAGGACGCACTGAGCGACAAACGACAAAATGGCGCGCGTGCTAGCCCTCTGAGAGGAGGCCTGTGCCCAACAGTGGGACGTAAAAGGGCAAGTGATGATGATGATGATGATAGTACAATCATGGATTAGTTCGCAGAATAACTAATTCCTATTTAGTCAGGCGTATCGTATAGCGCCGCACAGTAATCGAAGTCCTTGAGGAACAGATCGAATATTCTCTGGGAATGTTCCGCTTGGCACTAGGATAAATAATTTTCAGGATCAAACTTGACTCATGTGACGAATGGCAACCGAGTCGATGTTGTCTTGTTTAAAGCTCTTTTCATTTTGTTAGATTACATCAAAGTAGGTACCAAATTTTTTTTTTACACTTATACCTAACTAAAATAATAATGTACCTAATATCGAAACATAATTTACACTCAACCAATGTTAAATTTCTATAACTAAACTCTAGACGGTTAGTAATAATGAATTTATAGCTATATGTATTAATAATGACTAAAAATCCAAACTAACACTAAATTATATCTAAAGGAGGCCCCCGTGGCATGGTGCCCATTTTTAACCGACTTAAAAAAAAGGAGGAGGTTCTACGTTCCACTGTATGTATTTTTATTTTTTTTTTTTTTTTTTATGTATGTACATCGATTACTCCGTCAATTGTAGACCGATTTTCAATTTTTTTTTGTTTAAAAGGGTATACTCCTGAGGTGGTCCCATTGTCACCAAGTCATGATCTGATGATGGGATCCCAGGGAAATCGAGGGCAACCCTCAAATTTTACAGGCATGTACTATGTGTTTCATATATTTTCTAAGGTAATTCAAGTATTTACGTCTGGTAGTCATCATCTCATGATGATGAGCTGATGATGGAAGGTACAACTCCTTAGCGGTTAGGAGTTGGAGGATAATTCTGAAAATGTTAAATCATTATTCGAAAGGGTATACTCCTGAGGTGGTTCCACTGTCACCAAGTCATGATCTGATGATGGGATCTCAGGGAAATCGAGGGCAACCCTCAAATTTTATAGGCACGTATCATGTGTTTCATATATTTTCTAAGCCTATTCAAGTATTTGCGTCCGGTAGTCATCATCTTATGTTGATGAGCTGATGATGGAAGGTATAACTCCTTAGCGGTTAAGAGTTGGAGGATAATTCTGAAAATGTTAAATCAACGTAAAATTGTAAAATAAAAATCTTTTAACAAAAAAGTAAAACCACCTTCAAAAAAAACCTTAGAAAAAAAAACGTAAATAATCCTCTAAAATAATGATAAATAAATAAAATAAAATAAAATGCGTTTATTTCGGACAACAGAAAGTAAAGCCTAAAATTTTATGGCCTAGCACTAAGCAGCAGAATTTATTTATTATTTATTATCATTATTTTAGAGGATTATTTTACGTTTTTTTAAGGCTTTTTTTACCTAATAATTTTATACAAAAACTTCGACATTGTAATTAAAAAAAAATATTTCTTTTGTGAATTTCTGTTTTTTTGATATTATAAACAAGTGTAAAATAATACTGCATACCTACTTGCTAACAAGTAGTTACATAAATTCCCCTTGCACGGCCAGGGTTACATCCAAAAATGATTTTGTTAAACCCATTTCTCACCTATTTCTTCAACAACTCGATCTGCATTAAATTGCCAATTTGAAGCGCACTAAAATGAAAACTAAATACATACGTACATAGGCTGATAAATAAATTACCCTCCTTTGTGTTTCGCAGTCGGATAAAAAATAAAAATAATTGTCATTTTAAACATTTCATCTTAGCTCTCTAGGTTGGCAACGCATCAGCGAACCCTCCGGGCTTGTGGGTGTCTATGGGGCAGTGGTGATCACTTACCATCAGGTGACGCACTTGCTCGTTTGCCTTCCTCGTCGTATTAAAAAAAAATACATAAAAAAATTACTTAAAAAATAGCAGTTTTTTTTAGACCCATATGATCCTATTTTTAACCCCCGACAAAAAAGAGGGGTGTTATAAGTTTGACATGTGTATCTGTGTGTCTGTGTATCTGTGTGTCTGCTGTGGCATCATAACTCCCAAACGGGTTTACCGATTTCGATGCGTTTTTTTTTTCAGTTGAAAGCTATTTTAACCGAGATGGTTCTTACCTAAGTTTCATTAAAATCGCTTCACCCGTTTTTGAAATACTGAACTTTGAAATGACAATGTCGGGGGTTTTTCGACTTTTCTAAGTTGGTTAGGTTAGGTTATTAACTCCAACAAAATAATTTATCATAAATAATTTAAAAATAATAAGTCATCTTTTCATTATTCAACCAAATTAAAACAATCCCACAAATATTGCCCGCTACATAAATCCTTATCGGATGTATCTCGAGATAATAATAATACAAAATAAATATCATGGGACAAAATGACACCAATTGACCTAGTCCCAAAGCCTGTACTATGGGTACTAGACAACGGATAAACATACTTATGTAGATAAATATATAGGTACTTAAATACATATTAAACATCCAAGACCCGAGAGCAAATATTCGTATTCATCATACAAACATCTGCCCCGACTGGGATTCGAACCCGGGACCTCAAGCTTCATAGTCAGGGTCTCTAACCACTAGGCTATTCGGTCGTCAGATCTTTAATTTTTGAAACCAGTAACGCAACTGCATGATGTGGGCGTTCCTACGGGTTACGTTAGAACGCCTGAAGCGGTGTTACGGTTATCGGTTCAGGTTAACGGTGGGTCAAGCTCTTTGTTTTTAAATTCTTTTGTTGGAGTTAATAACCTAACCTAACCAACTTAGAAAAGTCGAAAAACCCCCGACATTGTCATTTCAAAGTTCAGTATTTCAAAAACGGGTGAACTGATTTTAATGAAACTTAGGTAAGAACCATCTCGGTTAAAATAGCTTTTAACTGAAAAAAAAACGCATCGAAATCGGTAAACCCGTTTGGGAGTTATGATGCCACAGCAGATACACAGATACACAGACACACAGACACATAGATACACAGTTACACAGATACACAGACACACAGATACACATGCCAAACTTATAACATATGTCGGGGGTTAAAAATAGGATCATATGGGTCTAAAACAAACTGCTATTTTTTAAGTAATTTTTTTATGTATTTATTTTTTAATACGACGAGGAAGGCAAACGAGCAAGTGCGTCACCTGATGGTAAGTGATCACCACTGCCCCATAGACACTCGCAAGCCCGGAGGGTTCGCTGATGCGTTGCCAACCTAGAGAGCTAAGATGAAATGTTTAAAATGACAATTCTTTTTATTTTTTACCCGGCTGCGAAACACAAAGGAGGGTAATTTATTTATCAGCCTATGTACGTATGTATTTAGTTTTCATTTTAGTGCGCTTCATAAATTGGCAATTCAATGCAGATCGAATTGTCATTGTAAGCTTTGAAACTTTCATTAATTTTTTTTTTCATGGGTACCATAGATATTCAATAATTTAATGAAGCCCGCTTTACTTTAATAATACATGCATGGCGTAGTTGGTAGCGCCTCACCACGGCACGATGGAGTTCTAATCCCAGTTCGGGAAATTATTTTCCCAGTCTTTCCCAGTATAAATTTGAAAAAAAAAGTCGATAGTTGTCAAGGTTTAACTGAAAATTTCGAAATTCCAGCAGCCCCAAGTGAAGCGTACCTACGCAAGTAATGCATCGAACACAGGAATGCCGCGATTAGTATCTATTACAATAGATGAGTGTCAGATGTGGGCAGATTTCATCATTGTTTTAGATTAGTGTCAGGACATGATTCAGTGATTTATTAAGACGTCAGATTTCGTATACGGTTGACATTATTATTGTGGAGATGCTATCTTTCTTTAGTTGTTTTTTCATCACGAAATTTCATCGTCAGTTTGAATTGAAATGAATTTGAGGGCTCGATGTCAAAGCTAGGCGGTTTATAAAGTTAAATAAACTGATCACTCATATATGTCAGTCAAGTATAGTCTGACTAATCGGTAGTCCTTACTCGGGGTAGGGTTTTTCATCTTTTCCTCATTGTAAATTTAGTATAAATCAATGTTTTTACTGTACACTAGCTTATGCCGTGAAATAGTTCAAATGGGTTAGTTCCCTATCCCGTGGGAATTTCGAAAAATCCCTTCTTAGTGCACCTTTGGAATACTCAAGGTAGGTATCATCATCATGTCAGCCGAAAGACCTCCACTGCTGGACATAGGCCTCCCCCAAGGCTCTCCACTCAGGCCAGTCTTGTGCTTTCTGCATCCAGCGCGGTCCCGCGATCTTTACCAGGTTGTCGCTCCATCTTGTTGGAGGCCTACCGACTGCTCGTCTCCCGATCTAGGTCAAGGTAGGTAGATTTGCCAAATTTCAAGTCTCTAGATCCAGTGGTTTAGGCTGTGAGTTGTTTATCAGTCAGTCAGTCACGGTACTGTTTTATAGGTATAGAAGACTAGGGCGGTAAAAGTCTATGGAGGAAAGCTAGGCTAAATAAATGGTGCTGCCACTACAGACAATTAAGTAGTTTAGCTTGAAGGTTTCATGTTTATTGGAAATAAAATACGCTTAGAAAATGTTAATAATAACAAGAGTTTATTAATAAAAAAACAGTAACAAGAGAAACGTTAAGAACAGAAGAAACAGGTTAATTTGGTTAATTTTCTTATTTCTACCTAGATGCCGTTAACGTACCACACAATAAATATCAAAAGAACCAAAATTGCGACTTTCTATAAATAATTTAGTTTGTGTCAGTCTTTCGATAGTTACTTTACCAAACTAGTTTTTTAATCGAACATCAAAAAGGCCTTTCAAAATATCATCTACATACAATTTTTTCAGTCACACCCCGATGACTTCAATTTCTTAATTTTTCTTTTTATGGTCTTTCGTTTTCATTGACACATATTTTTCCTTTCAGGAATCTTCCATCCCAGATATTTTATGTGGCGACGAACACAGATTAAATAAGCTTCTTTAAAAAAAAAAATACAAGCTTTTTACCGATTGTAATTTTTGTTGACTGTACTTGTATTGTTATCCAATTTACATTGTCATACCAAATTTCAAGTCAATCCGACCACCGGAAGGTGGTCAAATTGATTGTGCATGATTTGACCCGAACAGACTTAATAAAAATCTTGGAATAATAATGAATTATTTGGACAGCAAATTTCGACCCTTACCATGACTGATCAACAGTGGGCGGCTAACGAACGAACGCTATACGTAATATGGATATGATTACAATTGATGCATATATATTTTATACATAAATATTACGCGAATTTAAAAAAGTCTTCCATCTTATGCTTTCGTTGCCATATTGCATCCATCGGCCGCACTTTGCTGATAAATTTCTAAAACTTTTGTAGATAAGATTAATTAATAAGATTTTCATTCGCTCTCCATTCTCAAAAAAATACTATGTTTTAAGGATCTTGAAATTTTAGCTTTTTTTTTCTGAGCATCTGACTCCTATTTCACCAACTTTGCATACTAGTATGTCAGTTTAAAATGACAATTCGATGTCAGTAAATTGCTGACTTGAAGAGGCCTTATTTTAGCGCTTCATAAATTAAATACAGATCGAATTTGCATTGTAAGCTGACATTTGTTACGTTGGTGAAATAAGGCCCGATAATAACAATTTATAGTAACCAATTCATAATTTAATGTGACCCCGTACTTTGAAGTCTTCAAGTAATCGCCAAAGCTTTTCATAACAAATCCTACTCTACTTCACGTGAGACTTCCTGACCTAACCAATCCGCATTTACTGATAGTGGTAACCTGCAGTCGTGGCAGTCTGTTCCTGCTGATGATATTCTTGCTGATACTGCTGTGGCTCCTGCTGGTAACCCTGTGGCTCCTGCTGGTAACCCTGTGGCTCCTGCTGGTAACCCTGTGGCTCCTGCTGGTAACCCTGTGGCTCCTGCTGGTAACCCTGCTGGTACTCCTGCTGGTAAGCTGGATTCTCTTGGTGCTGTATGTGCTGTATGTGCTGGACTTGGACCTCATGGATTGCCTCTTGCTGGGGCTGTTCTGACACTTGATGGATTTCCTGGAGTTGTTGGATCTGATGAGCTTGGTGGACCTGATGATGGACGGGTTGTCGTTGCCTGTGATGCTGCTGCTGCTGCTGGTGGTAACGTTGGAGCTCGTTGTCTTCTTTGTAGCTTCCTGTTGGATTAATTAAGTGTGACTTGAGAGTGGTTGGTGGTTTTGCCCATGGCCCTTAGAACTTTGGCTTGCACCAGAGGTTTTTTGGAATTTATGTGCGAATTTGTATTTGCAATTTATCATGAGCTTTCTATTTTTAGCGAGCGAAAACATCGTGACAGAAAGGGCCCGCGTGGGAGCTATATCCCAAGCCCTATCATTCTGAGCGTAGGTCTGTGCTCAGGAGTGGGAAGTAAAAAGGCTGGTGTTGATTGATTCCTTGGAATTCTTAATGTATTTATATTAGTAGACAGGTCATTGGGATTTTTTAAAGAAATAAGACTTGTTTCTTTGTCTGCTAAATTAAATGTAAGTATTTCCGAACTCACCGTCATCATACACGCCATTAGCTTGGTCCTTAGTATTTTGCTGAAGAGACTTCATGATAGCCTCTGGGATGGGGGGAGGGGTGGGTATATGGGACCCTTGGGGCCTGAACCCGTTCTCGTCAGCAGTGTAAGTCACCGTGTAGACTTTTCCGTCGTCACCGGTGTAAGAATAGCCACCTTGAGCTTGAATGCCTTTGCCCTGGGACTGACCTCTTTCTTGGACCTTAATTCCTGGGGGATGAAAAGTTTCTTATAAACTTCGAGATTACGAATAGGTATCAATACTTCTGGATTTTGTAATATCATAGTTTGCAACTAAACTGCCGCATTAGCTTTGGGAAATACTCTATTTGAGAGATCTTTCTCATGTCTAGCACAACTCACAGTGCGACTTCTATCTCGCGCGAGAACAACCGCACGTACTTTTTTGTCACTCAGAATACAATGGGACGGGTAATGTAATCTCGCGCGACAAACAGAATCGCGGCCAGTCGTGCTAGCCCTACAGGCAGATGTTATGCCTGGGGAAGTTGTATTTATGCATCCGACTTGAGAAACTTTGTTAGCGCGATTTAGAACAGTGATGACGTCCACTCGCTTGTGGCACTTAGGTGGCTACGAGCAATTTTGCTTAATAATTCTTTCTCACCGTTTTCAGTTTCATAAGAGTACTGGTAGCTGTTTCCTTTGTTCTCATTCTGGAAGCTGATTATCCTCGCCGTCCTTTCAGTTGAAGGTCTCTGCTGCTGTTGTTGCTGATACGCATTCTTCGCTGTGGAGTACACACTCTGTCCAGCGAACTGCGTTTGGCCACTGGGAAATGCTACGGTATGACCCTGGGAGTAACCGGCTTGTGATTGGCTGTAATCATTCTGGCTGTGCTGTGATTGGTCGCCGTAGATGCCTTGCTGCTGCTGCTCGAGTGCTGATTGGTACGCTTCGGCGTTGTTTGCGAAGTGCTCTGTCGGTTGGGTCGTGTAGATTGGATTTGAAGAGGCTATAGCTACGATAGCTGCTAAAGTCGTGATCTGAAACATAATGGTCATTATCATCATCAGTCTATTTACGTCCCACTGATGGGCACAGGCCTCCTTGCATAATGAGAGGGCTTAGGCTACACAGTTCTCAGCCTAGTGCGGATTGGGAATTTCACACACACCATCGAATTGCTTCGTGGGAGTGTGCAGGATTCCTCACGATGTTTTCCTTCACAGAAAAGCTTATTTCAAGCTAAATTCCGAAAAACTCATAGATTCCTATCTATGCTCACTGGCTGGGCTCGAACCCACGACCCTCTGCTTGCGAAGCCGTAGGTCAAACCACTAGTAGAGCATTAGATAACTAGGTCACTTTTGATAATTTTATGAATAAGCAACAGTCTTAATTTGGTTGATAGAGATGTTAATATTATAATTCTATAATGATTTATCTCATACATTATCAGTTAGTAACAGTTTTGATCTTGAATTTAAAAAGTATTGTGGGAAGCGCGTGAGCATCCCACACGACGCCTGCCAATACTTAGTAGTTATTGTATAGTCCCATAACTCTAAAGAAGAAGCTTTTATTTAATTTGAAACACCTTTCTCCGTGTCTTTCTGTCTGTAATCAAACCGTACAAGTTAAATTTAAACCACTTTCCATAGTCGGGTTGACTAGAAATTTGGTATGAATTTGTAAAACAGATGACAACGCAGGTAAAATCATGAGTTTTTAACCAAAAAGAATCCTCATGTACCTAACTACATAATGAGCAGTATAAGTTAGATAATACATATTTAACAACAAAACTAACACATGCATTAAGATGCAACAGATTAAGTCAGTGTTGAGAGGCATGAAAATATAATCAAGTGCAATAATTATTAAAAAAATCAAGAGCATGAGTACTACACGGTTTGTTAAAATACTATGGATTATAATTAAATGTATTTTCAAAGTGTTATATGCTGCGTCATTACACGCTTTTAAGACCTCGAAGTATCTTGGTCATCTTATTGTTAAACAGTCAACATCAGATGCTACGAGTATTATAAATATCATAATTAAATAGGTGCTAAATATTATCAGATACTAGGAAATATAAAAAAATACGCTATATAAGCGAGGTAGGGTCTCAGTTGTAGTGGTATTAGTCATATTAGTAGAAATAGTACTACTTGTAGTAGCAGGTAGTGAAGCTTATATTTATTTTGGAATAACGCAAGACAGTATCGAGATTTTTTGTCTTTAATATTGACTAATCTCTAGACTCTGATATCTAAGCACGCGCTTATAAAGTTCCATTCACATGTTTTTGACTAACGTGGCTACTTCCATAATTGACGGTGACTGTACTTGTGATTTCATGGTTGATGCTTCCGTGTGTCAAATGATGACTTGATGACTAAATTTATTTAAAACAGGTATGGTTAGCTAGGTAGGCTTTGTTTACAAATTGTTTGTGAGTTAATTTTATGGCAGCTGGTTTTGATCAATTCATGATTTATATCAACCGTTTTATCTGCACTGGGTAAGAAGATGAGTTAGTAATTAAATTTTACTGCTTAGTACGATTATTTAGTGAGTGGGTACCTCTCTGGATATATCAGTTTTTTTTTATAGCAAGTAAACATTATATAAAAACTGTTGGTTTGAGGCAAGGACCATAAAACCAAGAGGACTGTCAATGGCTATACAATGTCGCGTTTCTGTAAAACAGTGAGCCTGCTGTAGCTAGTTTCACTATAGAGGTCTCTGTACCATTCATTTTGTATGACTCTTAGACCTCTGGCTAACACAATAGCGCCATTTATGAACTGAAGGAAAAAACAAATTTAGATGGCGATATTGTGTTAGCCAGAGGTCTAAATGTCATACCAAATGAATGGTACAGAGACCCCTCCGTAGTAAAACTAGCTACAACAGGCTTATTATTTCAAAGGAACGCGACATCGTATAGACACTGGCAGTCCTCTTGGTTTTATGGTCATTGGTTTGAGGTTAAATAAAAGTAAATCAGAACTACAATTAAGTAAATGAATCATTCAGTTAAATTAATAACAGCCCAATGCGGTTTCAAAGCTTAACGTGGAGTGTTATATTTTGGACATAACATCCTTATCCACTGTTAATGGTTTCTCGTTAACTAAATTGAAGTCTCATCTCATGACCACATAAAAAAATCCATGATCACATCCATCACCATTCAAGCCACTAACTATTCACAAATCACTTCACTTCACATACCAGCTTCATTGTGCACAGAAATCCAAAACGATTGAAAAAAACAAGAGCAATTAAACCAATTGTTAACTAAACTAAAAGACAAGTTAAGTATATCACGCCGAGTTACGAATGTGTTCCGAAAATTTCACAGTTACGTATTTATAGCAGAAAAATTTTTGTGCGTACATCTGTGTAGAGTTACACACTGTGCGGTGACCACTGTGTGTGGGGAGTTGAGACTGGGAGACTTTTTTAAATGTGTTACGTATGAAAAATCGTTGGCACATACTATAAGCATACTTACTACAAATGACTAGAAATAATTGACTAAGGGTTTTATTTGCTTAATTTTAGGAAGAATAAATATCTAATGGTCAAACTTTTCACACGTATGTAAGTCAACTCCTAAAGAAAGCTCCTGTCATTCGAGCCTTGATATTTAAAAAAAATTCTTTGTGTGAATTCAATAAAGTGACTTCTTATGTTTTATGTTATGAAAATCATTCTTGTTAATTTTTAAGTAGTGTATTTTAATTTAGTACATAATTAAGATTTTCTGTAGTGTAATGTTTCATAAATAAATTTAATTAAATTAAAAAAACTTAAAAGAGACGGATTATCTATACCTATAAAACACTACCGCGACGGACTGACAGACAAAGCACAGCCTAAACCACTGGACCAATTGGACCTGAAAATTTGGCAAACATTTGGTACCTTGAGTATCCTAGAGGTGCGCTAAGGGATTTTTCGAAATTCCTTCTTAGTCCACTTTCTGAAAATTTCCAAGAAAATAGCAGCACTTTTGTATTTACACCCCGACTCATACGTGAGTGATCCCTAAACATTTGATAAGTCTAAAAGTCTGTAGTGTGCGAGGTCGCTACGTATTAGGTAACGTTGGGTAAGATGCACCGGCTGTTGAACAACTAGAGCGAGTTTCGGGCAGAGCGTGAAAAGGTGTAGAGACGGCAATTTTTTAATATTTTTCTATATGTGACTTACTGATATACTAACAGCTAGTTAGGGAAATGCAGGCATCAGGGACATTGTGAGTATAATTTCAAGAAATGCATAATTTATTATGCATTGATTTTCTTTCAATTTCTCTGACACCATTTGGTTAAATAGAGCAAGGCATTAAAAAAATACAAAGTATGAAAACCAAATTACCGTCATTTAAGCCCGTCGCTTGAAAACAGCTTTACCGATTTTGATGTTTTTTTGCTGTTTCATTTATAACTGTCATTTTCATTTAAAAAAATGCAGTGGGGGTGAAGCGGCGGGCGTAAGCTAGCATTGAAATCTTCCATATTTTAGAAAATAGTAATCTTCGTACAGTGTATCATAGGACTTATTTTGCTGCAAGTGAGTTGTACTAATCACCCTGTATAACTAGTTTGTACTCACATACTTAACCTACAATGACTGCACGACTGATATTTGACAAATTAAAAATACCTTTTATATTACTTTCATTAGTTAAATAATTTTTGACACTGTATTTCAATTGATTAACTGTTTTACAGTTTGACAGTTTGTTTCTATTGATTGCTGTATTTCCTAATACATTTATTTGTTATTGATACTTGACGATCTCTGTATTTGTAATTTCACTGTTGAGTAAACAAATAAATCAATTTAATCTAATCCAACGTACCTACGTGACCATCATAGCGATAAGACCGCCTATTGTCTACCATACCTGTTTTCTGTAATCTCCTTGTACTATTTTGTGATTTTCAATAAATAATATTTGTATTGTATTGTATCGTATCATCGTTAGAAATGTTTTTAACCCCCGACGAAAAAGAGGGGTGTTATAAGTTTAACATGTGTATCTGTGTATATGTGTATCTGTGTGTCTGTGTATCTGTGTAACTGTGTATCTTTGTGTCTGTGTGTCTGTGTATCTGTGTATCTGTGTATCTGTCTGTGGCATCGTAGCTCGTAAACGGATGGACGGATTTGGACGCGGCTTTTTTTGTGTCAAATTGTTTTATTCTATTCAAAGTTCTCTCCGACTCTGTCACTTCTTAAGTGCGCGTAACGCGAGGCGGCGACTTTAATTACCGCTGCGCCGGATTCATTATCCCGCGAGATATATCGACCGTCAATGTCGATCGCAGCCTGTTAGGGTTCCACAGAACTAATAAAAAGAGGATAGAAGTCGCACAACGCGTGACCTTGTCGCCGTCAAAGAATATTAGTTCTTGTTTTTTGTAAATATAAAATCGTAAGCTAATTGGGTCACGCACAGCCCAAACAGCTGGACCTAGAGACCTGAAACTTTGCACATAGATACCTTATGCTGTCCAGGCATCTACTAAGGAAGTATTTTTGTAAATTCTACCCCCGAAATGGGTGAAAAAGGGGATGAAGTCTATACGGGAGCGAAGCCGCGGGCGAAAGAATCGACACTGACGCATGTGTGCAGTAAGCGACCTCGCTGCTGTGTGCGTTTCGTGACGCGAGCGGTGGTGAGCGCGGGGCGCGGGGTGTGGAAACGCGGACCGCGGGTCGCCACGGTACGGCACGGCAGTGAGTATTGCGGTATTGCTACATTCGCACACACACTTGCCCATTTTCACTAGATTTTATTTAATGTAGTTCTGTAATTTTTGGATTTTAGTCTTGTAAGTACGTATCTTCCTCTATTATTTAATCGCGTATAGCTGTTCTTATTGACTTTTCGCATCTGCGATGGAAATCCGTGTTAGAATTGGCTTCCTACGGGACAGGCTGTGCCTATATAGTGTAGGGGCCAGTGCAATCTCTCTTGAAATATTGATACACGATTGTCACGTGGTCCTCAGATTACTGCAAGCTGTTTTATTATATATCTGCTAAACTTTGCTAATAGCAAGTCTTTGGACGAGAAAGCTGCCTGCGCCAGAGTCACCTGTTGCCTCCCTCCCTTAGCCAGTTGATATGAGTTATGATTAAACGTGCAATGTCGGGCATTGAGGCATTCACCCTAATAATGATTATGAAAAAAAGTGGTTTGACCTACGGCCTCTCAAGCAGATGGTCGTGGGTTCAAGCCCCGGCTCGCATCACATCTTCAATTTTTCGGAATTTATATGCCGAATTACATTTGTAATTTATCATAAGCCTTTCGGTGAAGGAAAACATCGTGAGGAAACCTGCACACTCCTGCGAAGCAATTCAATGATGTGTGTGAAGTTCCCATCCGCACTGGGCCCGCGTGGGAACTATAGCCCAAGCCCTCTCATTCTGATAGGAGGCCTGTGCCCAGCAGTGGGACTTAAAGAAGGCTGGTGATGATGAATGATTATGAAAAATCATTTCTAATATTCAAGGAACCCTTCGCTTTCGATTCAACTCACGCGCACCTCGACCGGTAAGTTATTTGTAACGCCGTTTTTGATAATTGATACCTCGACGAGACCGCTATTGAAAACAACAATTCCAAGTTGATTTATTGCTTTAATTAAATGATTGTTTTCGTGGAATTTTGTTTTTAAAATGCTGGTGATGAGTTACAGATTTTTGTGTTCCGAACCAGAATGGTAAAAGAAACCCTTATGGTGTAGTCGGTCTGCTTGTCTGCCTCTCCTCGTTACATTTTTCTCGTACTTGTATCTAAGCTTCTATTAAATGTAATCATCATCATCATCATCATCATCATCACCAGCCTTTTTTTTTACGTCCCACTGCAGGGCACAGGCCTCCTCTCAGAATGAGAGGGCTTGGGCTATAAGCTTTCAAAAAGCCGTGATAGCCTAGAAAAAAGCCGTGATAGCCTAGTGGTTTGACCTATGGCCTCTCAAGCAGAGTGTCGTGGGTTCAAATCCCGGCTCGCACCTCTGAGTTTTTCGGAATTTATGTGCGGAATCACATTTGTAATTTATCATAAGCTTTCCGGTGAAGGAAAACATCGTGAGGAAACCTGCACACATCTGCGAAGCAATTCAATGATGTGTGTGAAGTTCCCAATCCGCACTGGGCCCGCGTGGGAATTTATTAAATGTAATAATGTCAGATATTTCTCTAGGCAAACTTCGAAGATGAGAGGAAGCAGTATTTTTTTCAACATTTTTCATTATAGAGTTTGCGTTTCGCTACCAATGAAGCGCGTGTGCTCCCAGCCCAGAAGTAGGACTACGGATTAGTCCGAAACATTTTGGGATATACTGACATACGTGAGGGATCCGTTTATTTCATCAAGATTTTCAATATAATTCGAAATTATAAAAATGTTCAAAATAGAAATGTTCAAATTTTAAAACCCCGTTCACTCGTTCAGTCCCTGTTGTAACATAACCTAACCAACTTAGAAAAGTTGAAAAACCCCCGACATTTTCATTTTAGAGTTCAATATTTCAACAACGTAGCTAAGAACCATCTCGATTAAACTAGCTTTCGATTAAAAAAACCGCATCAAAATTGGTCCATCCGTTCGAGAGCTATGATGCCATAGCCAGATACACAGATACACAACATGTCAAACTTATAACACCCCTCTTTTTCGTCGGGGGTTAAAAAATAAATGCATTTGTGTTTCATCTAAATCTGTTCCAAATTTCAAGTCGATAGCATTAGTAGTTCCTGAGATAACCAATTGTGACGGCCCAAATCACACCAAGGGTTCCTTTTTACCATTTTGGTTTGGAACCCTAAAAAAAACAAATGCAATAATTATGGGTCATCTAGTTAAAACAAATCTGAATAATGTAAAGCATTGCCATCTCACACTAAATTTTGTCATTGTGAGATGGTCAACGTAGCGTTATCGCTTCCGCGTATCAAATAAGTTATAAAATACAGACTTAGCGCCCATAAATTTCAAATAACGCAGACAGCAACGTTCACGTGTAGAAAGTTTTACCCAGAATTCAAGGGAACAAAAAATTATCTTAAACAAAACTTAAGATTTATAGAGTCGACCAACGCGCAACATAAAATTAAATTAGACAAAAGAAACCTGACTCGTTTTCTTAAAACTAAGTCGTAAAAATGACGCTTGACAAGTCGATACTTAAGAACCCATTATAGACAAAGGACTTTGTGCAATCTTTCAATTGCTAGGATACGTAAATTGCTTCCACGTGTTGCTTTAGACTCGAGTGAAACCAGTCAAAAAAATCATAGCAAGCAAAAACATCATGATGCTGATGATGATGTTTTAAGGGCGGAGCTTACGCTCTAGCATGACTATCGTCCAATCGCAAGGATCGGTCATAGTCATTAACCAATCATATGTACGGAATTACTCGTGGGAATATTTTAAAATTACAGAGACAAGCCCACAGCTCCCGGAGAGAGGTGGAGACCCGAAGGATGACGCTGACGGGAGTAGAGGAGGAAGTTGGGGCAGTTGGATCTTGGCTCGCTTCACGACAAGAACCTAGAAAAATCTTAGCGATTCTCTCTGTTAGAACCTATGAGCTAGGGTTGTTGAAGGCTCTAACATATCGAAATTTTGTAACTAAAATCTAAATAAATAAGTTAGTCGTAATTTAGCTAGGGAGTGAAAAGTGCATCCAGGAGTTATTCGGTAAAGTACCCGATTTCAGTTATTAATACAGGTTATCAAATGAATCCACTACTTGTTTATTACTGTTCTGTATTATAGTAAAAAAATGAATCTAGACGAACTATATGAGTCTTGTTATCGCCTGATTCAGGTTGAATATAAGGGTTGGAACTCAATAGAGGTCATAATGTTGATATTGTTCGGATTAATGATCATGGTTCTATTGATCTTAATGTGTGAGAAATGTGGGAGTATTTGGAGGTGTTTGGGCTTGATTGTAGTAGAGAAGTCACACCTAGAGTTCGAGGGATTGAGATGACCGACGTTGGAAATTGAACTTATAAAGGGTCATGGATTTATTTGACAATACTGGAAAGAGTAAATCGTAAAACGTAATTTTATGTGTACTAAGTTAATCTGTGTGAAATGAATAAGAAATCTTGTAATTCCCTTGATTCATAGCTTTAGATTTACTTGCCGATCTTTGATACTGTTGTCCTAATTGTTTTAAACCTTGATAACGAATAAAGAGCGAACTTCATTGTCGCACAACAGATAATAAGTGTGCAGTCACAAGGGCAACCCGTTGCAAGCTATGTAAATATAGCACCATTCACCAATGTAATAAGGTGGAGAGTTGAGGCTAACGTAAATTAGACCCTCAATTAAAGCTCCTTTTCACACCAACTAAAAGCGAACCTAAAATCTTAAGTCTATTCATTGTACTCAGATGAACTAATTGTGTATATATTTTATTGTGTGATTATTTGTGTTTATTGTTGTGTGATATGTTTATTAGCCACTGTGTGCATGTGTGTTAGTGTGTAAATAGCCAAAAGGGTTTTTTATTTGGGGGTTCGTTTTCCCTTTATTAGTATGGCTCTGTAGGAACAGAATCCTCGATTTTCATTGAAATCGTATCATCAATGAAGATCTAAATAATTGAAATAGTTTCTTTTGCTTCCTCAAATGTGTTATAAGGTAGATCTTCCTATTAAATAAATTAATTGATCTACTAAATTTCATGGTTTTCGTTATATTCTAGATAAGTTCCCTAACTCGGAACTATTTAATAATGGAGATTTCTCATTTATAAATTGAGCGGATTAAGCTACAATGAGATTTCTAAATCAAGAGCAAGTAAAGTACACTTCGTGTAATAATTAATCTCCACTATTGAAGATTTCCACACTACATCTCGATCACAGATTTTCTATACAGTTCGATCTCGATGGCATTTTACAGATAAATTATTAACCACGAAATAAATACGGGTTAATAAATTAAATTGATTGATGAGACTTTATATTGTTAAAATTATGCCGATACACTAGTAATTTTGCTTCAAATTGGTAATTTAAGCTTCTTCCAAGCAAACTGAGAGTTAACGTAAGGTCCATATTTTGATTAAACAGACCAAATATGCATTTCTGAGACCAGAGTTGAGAACAAGAGTCACAAGTTATTTGAGTAATAAAATCCTGCGTACAAACGCTAGGCGATGTCCTAACGGATTTTAGTGGCTAAATGTCACGTGTACCGGGAGACACAAATGGCAGTGGACCGAGAGCGGCGGAACCAGTGGGTATTGTTCGCATCGGTAGATGCAGTAAAGGTAACGACCCTGTTAGTCACAGCTGGGCTTGTGAGGCTGAGTTAATTGAGTTTGAGACATTGAAGTAACGGAGGTTTCAGCCAATAAGCTGATTTGGGAAGGTTGACCCTATATACTCATGTACATGATTCGGTGGCGATCTGATAGCAATCCTGGGTACCCAATACACGCCATGTCTTACAGATTGACCTCCGACCTTGGTTTGGCCAAACCATATCAAATATTATTGAATTTCATAAATCCATGGTAAAAGGGGTAGGGGCCCGCTGGGCCCCAACATTGAAAGTACGCATCCTCGGATGTTGGAAATGTAAACGCTTCGCAGCGCAAAGGAGGTCAACTGTCACCCCAATAACCTGACGACAGGGCCAGTTACTGGCGTAGGGATCCCCGTACCAGAATGAGATTGGTCATTTGTTTCAGGCATACCTGTTTCTAGTATTTTCACTGTCTATCACGCTATCCGAGCACTTACTTTATTCCATACAGCCAACAATAGTACAAGCGAGCTTCACTAACTTGTATTGAATGAGGCTCGCCTCATTACAATAAACCCTTTGTCTACCCCGGAACATAAAGGTTCCAGGTAAGCGGGTGGAATGAATGACAGTCGGGGTACTAGACCACTCAATCCAATGTACTGTATAAAGCCTTGAAATTGACAAATAAGCTGCCTCCTTGTTACCGAGATGTGCTCTAACTCTACGATGTTTTCCTGAATAAAGTCTAAATACATTCGATACACTAAATAAATAAATATATAGACGATCATAGCCGTACCATCACAGAAAATTGGTGCCGTGACCAGGATCCAATTACGTATTCGAAATAACGATACGATTGGACTTATAATGTAACTTTATAAAAAAAAAATAACACAACGTAGGAAATGAAAATTGTGATCGAGTGTGTAAGGAAATTTTCAGGAATCATACAGAAGAAGGAGAAAGATCGCTTTGTGCATGATTCATGTATTATTATGTATTAAACCTTTTAAATATTTGTTTGAGGTTTTGGGGGAGCAAAATTAAGCTATGTTATTTTTATCCATAAATGATAGAATTATACAAATTTTAGGAGCGGTTTGCATTGGACCAGGCGTTCGAGATATCACTCCTTGCTAAATTTATAGACTAATTTTGAAGTCATAAAACCACATCGTATCATTTCAAAACCCATATCGAGCTTTAGACGATTGGTCTTAGACATTCACATCACGCTTATTACCTTTGTCTTAGCAAACAAACGGAAGGTTGCACAAGTCCTAAATAACTTAACATTAAACAAAGTTGAGCGGTTATTGGTAGAGCGTGTTTGTGTCAGGTAAATTGTTAGAGATGCCGGCAGGTAAAAGGGAAAATGTTCGGAAGCAGGCTAGGTCAGGAAGGACCGTTACTAACGCGGTAGACTCGGGGGAACGAACGGAAGCGGTAGGGAATGCTACTTTAGAGTTGATATTGCAGAAGATGAATGAATTCCAGGAAAAATTGCAACAACTAAGTTCGAACGGTAATGACAAGCGAAACGAAGGTGAGGGGGGTTCGTCGCGCAACACGAACGGAGGAGATTGTAGAAATAACGTTGTGAGAAATAGACAGGATTCGGTAGGTCGCGAGTCTACAAGCACAAACACGATGTCTTCGGAGACGCGAAACTTATATGTTGTACAACCCTCTACTAGCAAACCGAGTTTTGATGGGAAAACATTAAACAACCCTATTACGTTTTTAAAGCGATTAAAAAGGTATATTAGAGCGGTAAATGGCCAGGAACGTGAAGTCTAGATAGCATTAGGGTGCATAACGGGACACGCGCGTAAGATTATGGAGTTATACTCTAAGGGATGGGTGACGTTCGCTGATTTTGAAGCCGACTTTAGGCGTAATTATTGGACCGAACAGATTCAGGAGTCCGTCAGGTATAGGTTGATCAACGCGGTGTATACCGGTGATTCAGGAATTTCGATGGCTGAGCATTTCGCAGAGCAGGTCGAGTCGATGCAGTCGTTAACAATTGCTTTTAACGAAAGGGATCTGGTTAATTCCATAATGCGACACTATTCAATAGATGTGCAAAGGTTATGGTTCACTAGGATTGAGGAGCCCACGATTATGAGCGGGGCAAACTTTCTAAGGAGCATGGAACAAAACGTCCTCGTGAGACAGAGAGGAGGTGCTACGGGTGTTGTTAGCGGCAGCTTTAGGAAGGAGCGGTACAACAGGTCGCAGTTGGCACGTCCAATCACCGCTATGATCTCTGCTGGCAGGTGGCAGAACAAGGGAAGTTCAGCAAGGGGTCGAGGCTATCGTCAGGGTCGGATAGGTTATAGGGCGAACTTTAACAGGGTGGCGCCACTTACAAATGTACGAGCGGGAGTTAGCAGCAGACCGGCCATCACTTTTGTAAAGGAGGGTGAGAGTTCAACTTCGTCGAAAACTGTGGGGGAGGACGAGTCAAAAAACTAATGTCCCCTACACAGGTGAAGTCCAGTTGTTTATCGATGTGTAGTACGGGGGGCAAGAGGGCTTCGGAGCGTAAAGCGGAAGGTGTAGGCTATAGGATCTTGATTAGGAATGGATGGAGGCCAGGACAGAGGTTAGGTGTCAGAGAAGGAGGGTTGAAGCGGCCATTGGAGGGGAACGCGTGTAAATCCAATTTGAATTGTAAGTCGATAGCACGTAGTGTAGGGATCTTATTGGAAAGTCAGTTCAGCAACATAGCCGAATGCGATGAGAGAGGTTCTACTTGTGAATTTTGTAAAAGGAGAGGCAGAGAGATATATACTATATTTCACGAATTCGATGAGATAGTCGGCATAGGCGATGATTATTCGTTACCTAGGTTACCTGAGGTATGCGTGTGGTTATACGGAAGAAGTATGAATGCACTTATCGACACGGGAAGTCAGATCAGCGGAATAACTAGGGAATTGTACAATTCCATTCGGACAGAGAAAGGTGATCTACCTGAAATCGCCATTCCAGCAATACAGGTACAAGGAGCATTCGGTTCGCGGAGCGAGAGTACGAATCGGTTGATACTAATAGAGTTCAAATTAGGTAGTACTTTAGTCGAGGCACCTGTGCTAATTATGCGACGATTACCTAGGTCGTTGATACTAGGATATGATTGGCTAGAGCGTGTGAAAGGGGTAGTAAATTGCGGTAAGGAACGGACGTTGACGATCGAGCATCTAGGAGTTAGGTCTAGTGTTAGGCTAGATTCAGATTGCGAAACTGAACGGTTAGGGGGAGAGGCAAACGCTGCCATTATCAATTCGGTATTGAGGCAAAGTGCACGACCGGAGGAGTACTGCGGGTCGAACAATAAATCGGACAATGGGGACAATGGGAAGTACCACTTAGACGAGTCAGACTTAAGTAGCGAACAGAAGGGGCTGTTGCTACCTGTACTAGACAGGCATTGTAAGGTATTCACGGAAAAATTAGGGTTGACCGACAAGTACGAGCATGCCATAAAATTAGTTGATGACACGCCTTTTGTCAAACATAGCTATCCAGTACCTTTGGCATATCGAGAACGGGTTAAGGAGAAATTAGCGGAATTAGAAGGGTTAGGAGTTATTAAACAGGAAGCGACCTCGTATTGTAGCCCACTTACATTCACTAAGAAACGGGACGGGTCGATAAGACTTTTATTAGATGCACGTGAGCTTAATAAGAAAATGGTGGGAGATGCGGGTGCGCCACCACTTACATCCGAGATATTACAATCCTTTCATGGAGTAAATTACATCAGTTTAATTGATTTGAATAATGCTTATTTTCAAATACCTTTGCATTCAGATTCAAGGAAGTATACGGGTTTCTCTTTTATGGGGAAAACTTATACATATTGTGTCTTGCCTCAAGGTTTAAAAACGTCTGTAGCAGGGTTTTCGAGGGCAATGGACACTATATTAGAAGGAGTACGGGAGTTTTGTGTAAATTATTTGGACGATATCGTCGTATTTACCACGGGAGATGTGAAATTACATTTAGAACATCTAGACCAAGTGTTGGATAAATTAGAAGACGCGGGGTTAACGGGAAGGATAGAGAAATGCCGATTTCTATGTGTAGAAGTAAAACTGTTAGGACACATAGTCAATACAAGCGGGGTACGAATGGATCCCGATCGTGTAAAAGCCATAATGGACTTTCCCATACCTCGAACCATAAAACAATTACGAGGATTCTTGGGATTGGTAAATTATTACCGGAAATTCATTTCGAAGTATAGTGAAGGAGTTAGACCGTTGTGTGACCTACTAAAGCAAAACACAAAATGGTCATGGACACAGGAAATAAACGAGTGTTTTGAGGTGGTGAAAAGGTTATTTGTAGAGACCATAATTCTTGCACACCCAAATCCAAGGGAGACTTATTATCTGCAAACTGATAGCAGCAATCTGGGAGTTTCTGGTTATGTGTACTAAGTGACTAACGAAGGAGAGGAAAAGATCATAGGATTTTGTAGCAAATCTTTGTCAGACACTGAGCGTAGATGGACCGTTACTGAACAGGAGCTGTGGGCTATCATCTACAGTTTATCAAAATTCGAGACGTATTTGAGGGGGGCTCGGCTAGTAATTAGGACTGACCACAAGAGTCTGATATTTTTACAGTCATGTAAGTTACTGAGCGCACGAATGATACGTTGGGTACATTACATAGGTCGGTTTGATTACACTATTGAACATGTAAAGGGTCGATTAAATACAGTGGCAGATGTATTATCTCGGCATATAAAGGGTACAACTGATGTACTAACTAACAAGATTACGGGGCCGGAAATGAATTTGTTCAAGATACCATTAGGGCGAATTGTGAAGGGAAGGTGGAAGGAGATAGGCGAACATCAGAAATGCGACCGGGTCGCTAGCGAAATAATGAACCGTATGAAGGTCATAGGTACACCTGAGGCGAAGTACTATGTACTCGAAGGAGGAGTTCTTTATAGGACGGACGCGCGTGCGAACACATTAAAACTGTATGTCCCCGAGGACCTACAAAAGGATTTAATCACTAGCATACACGAGGAGATAGGCCACTTTGGACGATACAAGGTTTATGCCTTGATGAAACGACGTTATTATTTCGCGAACATGTCTCGTATAATAGGCAGGATTGTGAGGGCTTGTGAAGCGTGTCAAAAATCGAAACATGCATTAGGAACTCACACGGGACCAATTAAAACCGTTACAGCGAGCGAGATAGGAGAGCGAGTCTTTTGCGATATTTACGGACCACTACCAGCGGGACGGTTTGGCTATAAATACGTATTCGTAATGCAAGATACATATAGTAAATTAATTAGGCTGTATCCACTACGACAAGCAAGTGGCAAGGCGTCATTAACCTGTGGGAGGAAGTTCCATGGACAAATTGAGATTAGGACTTTATGTTCGGATAGAGGCGCTAACTTTACATCAGCGATTTTCGAATCGGGAGTTAGACAGTTAGGTATTGAATTAACCCACACTTCAATTCGTCATCCACGCCCGAATTCGACCGAGAGAGTTAATAAGGAAATGGGAAGGTTATTTAGGACATATTGTGACAAATCACATCGTTCTTGGGTAGATTTATTACCAAACATAGAGGATTGCTACAATCAAGTTGTGCACACCACGACGGGGTATGCACCGAATGAGATAGTGTGGGGCACAAGGATACAACTATCTACAGATTTTCCAAAATACATAACTAATGGTAATGAACTACAGCAGGAATCGTTAGAACAAATTCGACGACTAGCACGTCAGAACATGGCTAAGGCAGCAGAGAATAGGGAGTTTCATTATAATAAGAATCATAAATTAGTACGGTTCGATATAGGAGATTTGGTAAAGTTAAAGACTTTTGCGAAATCTGACGCTGACAAAAAGATAACAAAGAAATTCATGCGGTTATTTGAGGGACCTTTCATAGTAGGAGCCGTCCCCTACGAGAACGTATACACTTTGATTGACCAACAGACGGGCACAATCAAGGGAAATTATAATGTTATTCATTTGTTCCACTATTACGAAAGTAATTAACGCATAGGTCCACTTTCGTTCAACCTTGAGATAAGGGTAACAAAGGATAAGGAATGTTAGCGATATCATAAACGGAGAATGATCTACAAAAAAAAAAAAAAAAGGAGTAAATGGGATTTTATTGCCACCCCACGACAATAGGTAGGCGTGAGAAAACCGAGAGGAGCGTGAGATAAGTAGGGTTAACGTGGGAATTTTGCGTAAGCAAGCTTTAGAGTAGGAATGCTGAATTTGTATTGGAAGGGAAATATATTTTGAAACGGACTAGTGCTAGGGAGGGAGAGAGAGAGAACACTAGGTGTTCCAAAATCTATTTGGGGGAGTGTGAGATGGTCAACGTAGCGTTATCGCTTCCACGTATCAAATAAGTTATAAAATACAGACTTAGCGCCCATAAATTTCAAATAACGCAGACAGCAACGTTCACGTGTAGAAAGTTTTACCCAGAATTCAAGGGAACAAAAAATTATCTTAAACAAAACTTAAGATTTATAGAGTCGACCAACGCGCAACATAAAATTAAATTAGACAAAAGAAACCTGACTCGTTTTCTTAAAACTAAGTCGTAAAAATGACGCTTGACAAGTCGATACTTAAGAACCCATTATAGACAAAGGACTTTGTGCAATCTTTCAATTGCTAGGATACGTAAATTGCTTCCACGTGTTGCTTTAGACTCGAGTGAAACCAGTCAAAAAAATCATAGCAAGCAAAAACATCATGATGCTGATGATGATGTTTTAAGGGCGGAGCTTACGCTCTAGCATGACTATCGTCCAATCGCAAGGATCGGTCATAGTCATTAACCAATCATATGTACGGAATTACTCGTGGGAATATTTTAAAATTACAGAGACAAGCCCACAGCTCCCGGAGAGAGGTGGAGACCCGAAGGATGACGCTGACGGGAGTGGAGGAGGAAGTTGGGGCAGTTGGATCTTGGCTCGCTTCACGACAAGAACCTAGAAAAATCTTAGCGATTCTCTCTGTTAGAACCTATGAGCTAGGGTTGTTGAAGGTCCTAACATATCGAAATTTTGTAACTAAAATCTAAATAAATAAGTTAGTCGTAATTTAGCTAGGGAGTGAAAAGTTCATCCAGGAGTTATTCGGTAAAGTACCCGATTTCAGTTATTAATACAGGTTATCAAATGAATCCACTACTTGTTTATTACTGTTCTGTATTATAGTAAAAAAATGAATCTAGACGAACTATATGAGTCTTGTTATCGCCTGATTCAGGTTGAATATAAGGGTTGGAACTCAATAGAGGTCATAATGTTGATATTGTTCGGATTAATGATCATGGTTCTATTGATCTTAATGTGTGAGAAATGTGGGAGTATTTGGAGGTGTTTGGGCTTGATTGTAGTAGAGAAGTCACACCTAGAGTTCGAGGGATTGAGATGACCGACGTTGGAAATTGAACTTATAAAGGGTCATGGATTTATTTGACAATACTGGAAAGAGTAAATCGTAAAACGTAATTTTATGTGTACTAAGTTAATCTGTGTGAAATGAATAAGAAATCTTGTAATTCCCTTGATTCATAGCTTTAGATTTACTTGCCGATCTTTGATACTGTTTTCCTAATTGTTTTAAACCTTGATAACGAATAAAGAGCGAACTTCGTTGTCGCACAACAGATAATAAGTGTGCAGTCACAAGGGCAACCCGTTGCAAGCTATGTAAATATAGCACCATTCACCAATGTAATAAGGTGGAGAGTTGAGGCTAACGTAAATTAGACCCTCAATTAAAGCTCCTTTTCACACCAACTAAAAGCGAACCTAAAATCTTAAGTCTATTCATTGTACTCAGATGAACTAATTGTGTATATATTTTATTGTGTGATTATTTGTGTTTATTGTTGTGTGATATGTTTATTAGCCACTGTGTGCATGTGTGTTAGTGTGTAAATAGCCAAAAGGGTTTTTTATTTGGGGGTTCGTTTTCCCTTTATTAGTATGGCTCTGTAGGAACAGAATCCTCGATTTTCATTGAAATCGTATCATCAATGAAGATCTAAATAATTGAAATAGTTTCTTTTGCTTCCTCAAATGTGTTATAAGGTAGATCTTCCTATTAAATAAATTAATTGATCTACTAAATTTCATGGTTTTCGTTATATTCTAGATAAGTTCCCTAACTCGGAACTATTTAATAATGGAGATTTCTCATTTATAAATTGAGCGGATTAAGCTACAATGAGATTTCTAAATCAAGAGCAAGTAAAGTACACTTCGTGTAATAATTAATCTCCACTATTGAAGATTTCCACACTACATCTCGATCACAGGTTTTCTATACAGTTCGATCTCGATGGCATTTTACAGATAAATTATTAACCACGAAATAAATACGGGTTAATAAATTAAATTGATTGATGAGACTTTATATTGTTAAAATTATGCCGATACACTAGTAATTTTGCTTCAAATTGGTAATTTAAGCTTCTTCCAAGCAAACTGAGAGTTAACGTAAGGTCCATATTTTGATTAAACAGACCAAATATGCATTTCTGAGACCAGAGTTGAGAACAAGAGTCACAAGTTATTTGAGTAATAAAATCCTGCGTACAAACGCTAGGCGATGTCCTAACGGATTTTAGTGGCTAAATGTCACGTGTACCGGGAGACACAAATGGCAGTGGACCGAGAGCGGCGGAACCAGTGGGTATTGTTCGCATCGGTAGATGCAGTAAAGGTAACGACCCTGTAAGTCACAGCTGGGCTTGTGAGGCTGAGTTAATTGAGTTTGAGACATTGAAGTAACGGAGGTTTCAGCCAATAAGCTGATTTGGGAAGGTTGACCCTATATACTCATGTACATGATTCGGTGGCGATCTGATAGCAATCCTGGGTACCCAATACACGCCATGTCTTACAGATTGACCTCCGACCTTGGTTTGGCCAAACCATATCAAATATTATTGAATTTCATAAATCCATGGTAAAAGGGGTAGGGGCCCGCTGGGCCCCAACATTGAAAGTACGCATCCTCGGATGTTGGAAATGTAAACGCTTCGCAGCGCAAAGGAGGTCAACTGTCACCCCAATAACCTGACGACAGGGCCAGTTACTGGCGTAGGGATCCCCGTACCAGAATGAGATTGGTCATTTGGTTCAGGCATACCTGTTTCTAGTATTTTCACTGTCTATCACGCTATCCGAGCACTTACTTTATTCCATACAGCCAACAATAGTACAAGCGAGCTTCACTAACTTGTATTGAATGAGGCTCGCCTCATTACAATAAACCCTTTGTCTACCCCGGAACATAAAGGTTCCAGGTAAGCGGGTGGAATGAATGACAGTCGGGGTACTAGACCACTCAATCCAATGTACTGTATAAAGCCTTGAAATTGACAAATAAGCTGCCTCCTTGTTACCGAGATGTGCTCTAACTCTACGATGTTTTCCTGAATAAAGTCTAAATACATTCGATACACTAAATAAATAAATATATAGACGATCATAGCCGTACCATCACAATTGATCGACGCAATAATGGCGCGAGAAAACAAACAGACATTTTGTTGGGAGCACAATGGATACATGCGAATGGGGGGTCAAGCGTGTAAGCTGAAAGTGGCAGAGGGTTCTGTAGACGCTTAAATTTGGTTTTATTTGTTTTTGTTTCCGAAAACTAATCGACAAAAAATCTAGGTATAATAATAAAAACGGAACCCTTATAGGACTCGCGTGTCGGTCTGTCCGTCTGTCACAGCCGATTTACTCCGAAACTACTGCCCCCCGACTACGAAGAGCAAAATTCGAACTTCGTATCGTGCCGTCCCTCTCAAGCTAATATTATTTAAGACGAGAGTGAGCCGAGCGGGACGATACGATACGAACTTCGATTTTCGTAGTATGGGGGCTGGACCGATTGAATTGAAATTTGGTACTCATAATGTAAGTCGGTGGCCCAAAGCGGACGTATGACGGAAATTAATGAATTTTAAACGCGGAGGCCACTTTTGGGGTGTAAATTAGAAAAAGAAAAAAGTTACCTATGCGTAATAAAGAGCTCATCGTGTGCATCTCAATTTTTTTTTTTAAACAAATTATTTTGAAGATATTAAATAAGAACATAGGTGCATTTTTATTTCATCGAAAGCTGTTTTCTGCTAAAAATCAGGATAATTGTATTGTTTGTTGTATAGGTTAGTTTAGATTTTTAACCGACTTCAAAAAAAGGAGGAGGTCCTCAAAAATCAAAAGGTTAATTCAAAACCAATAATTCATGAACCTGTTTTAACTAAAATACCGTTAAAGTTCATTTGTCCTTTTTTGTCACATTGACATTTCCGTTAGTAAGAAGAAGACAAAACCTATTTTAACAAATGGAGGCTTGAGTGACGTTTATGAATAATGGCATAAGAAAATAAGTCAGGAAATAACTCGGCTTCGATGAAACGAAAATTCGATGAAATGAATCAGCTATGAAACGTGTGTAGGCAATTTGATGATAAACTGTATTCCTAATAGTGTTAGTAATAATAATAGTACTAGTTGTTGTTGTTGTTGTTGTTGTTGTAATGGTTGTTGTTGTTGTTGTTGTTGTTGTAATAGTTGTTGTTGTAGTAGTAGTAGTAGTAATAGTTGTTGTTGTTGTAGTAATAGTTGTTGCTGTTACTAATAAAATAAAACTTGCGAAACATCACAGAACCCTAAATGCTAATACGAAACGCGATTACTTTACAATGGCGCTGTAAATTAGCTACGATGCTGCTGCAAAATATTCCTGCAGCGTTTGCTTAAGAATCGCGGTGAATATACTTTTGACAATAGATTTCATAGTGATATTTTATTTGCCAATGATAGTTATGAAGATGGTGGTTGTAAGAAGCGAAGTCAGTGGCTTACAAAGATGAAAGAAAATATTTATTTAGTGCGTAGGTAAAAGTACGGAAAAAACATTATAAATAACGTACCTATCGGCAAAAATATACCAAAAAGGTTGCCACTCAGCATGTGTCATGACTGGGATGTCTGACGCTGGTTTTCAGGGCAACCAAACAGAAACTTAAAAACTAAATTAATTAATAAATAACAAGGACGATAAAACCAAGAGGACTGCCAGTGTCTATATACGATGTCGCGTTCCTTTGAAATAATAAGCCTGCTTTAGCTAGTTTTACTACGGAGGGGTCCCTGTACCATTCATTTGGTATGACGTTTAGACCTCTGGCTAACACAATAGCGCCATCTAAATTAGTTTTTTCTTTCAGTTCATAGATTAAATTAGATTAGATTAGATTTCTTATTGTGTTAGTTAGAGAGACCTCTCTATAGTGAAACTAGCTACAGCAGGCTCATTATTTTACAGGAACGCGACATCGTATAGACACTGGCAGTCCTCTTGGTTTCATAAAACCACCATATATATATAAATAAATAAGACGTGGCTGTATGGACTGGGCTTCCTTTGTCTGTCCCTAATGGGATGAGATGCTAACACTTTTAAACCTACTGTTTTATTTTAGTTTATGTAAAGTAAATTTACCAATGTTTGACACTCTAATTCCGATAATTCGTGCTTGTCACCTACGTTGCTATGAATTAAGAATGACAGTGTCAACTATTGGGGCCGTGTTGGGAACTATGACATTTACTTAGTGGTTGTGATTCGGTCAACAAAATTATACTCAAAATCGAATGTTAGGCTAATGCAAATATTTGGACAAACGTTTTGCTGCACTCAGTAGCATAATTAAGCATTGATTTTCATTCTAGCAGTTTCATTCTCCCTATCATGACATCTGGCAAATAGCAAATAGAATATTTTTCTTAACATTCTAAACGACGTAAAAACAAACGGCTAACGGTTGATTTCCTGCGTTGAAAATGGGCTCATAAAGAATTTCGAAGCGCCTCGGCGTGTAGCGTATTGACAACTGGATAGCCTAGTGGTTAGAGACCCTGACTACGAAGCTCAAGATCCCGAGTTCAATCTCCGGTCGGGGCAGATGTTTGTATAATGAGTACGAATGTTTGTTCTCAGGTCTTGGATGCTTAATATGTAAATAAATAAAGTATGTAATTAACTAGATACGTATTTTTATCCGTTGTCTAGTACCCATAGTAGGTACAGGTTTTGCCTAGTTTTTATAATGTAGTAGTGGTAGTGATAGTTGGGGATGCTGGGTGACTGTCTGTCTGTGTGGCAGTAGAGGGTTAGGCACGGACCATAACCACTCTCTGGACACCGCATCTTTAATAATTTACTTGGAAAGTAATTACGTAAAAAGCCGCGGTGAGCGGGCCGGGAGAATGCGTCGTGATTGGTTCATAGCTTGTCATCTCGCTTGTCATCTGGTCGAAGGTCGCGGTTGGTGTCTAGAGAGATTTATAGGTGCAAATGAGCATATGCGTTTCGCAAACGTTCGCCCTGACATTTGGTGTCCAGAGGGTGGTTGGTCCGTGGGGTTAGGTGTGCATGAAAACATACATTAGTCGCATAAACGTAGCTATTTTCATAAATAAAACACAATGAAATGTCATAATCTGTATTGCTTCACTGTGTACAAAAACTACAACTACTTAGGCTACTTGTGTACATTATTGGTTAGTATGGCACTTGAGAACTCATCAGAACTCAGTAGTAGGGGCGACGAGCTTGGGGAGGCGTGTATTGCCGCGCAGGCGCAAAAGAGCGAACGGCGGCTACGCCGGAACCGTACTGATTTTCATGGTAGCTACCTGTAATGGAAAATCAGGGTTAGATGTATGAGAGAGAGAAAGAGAGAGACTTATTCACCAAAGGGCTGGCAGTTTTCTCTCTCAAAGAATCAGCATCGCTATTCAGCGAGGAAACGCTGCCAGCCCTTTGGGCCTTATTTAGATTATTTTTTTATACAACGAGGAAGGCAAACGAGCAAGTGGGTCACCTTATGGTAAGTGATCACCACTGCCCATGGACACCCGCAACCCCGGGGGGTTTGCAGAAGCGTTACCAACCTAGAGAGCTAAGATGAAATGTCTTTTGTGCCCGTAATTACACCGGCTGTCCTACTGTCCACACCGGAACACAACAGTGCAAGCACTGCTTAGTGCAAGCAGTGCTTAGCGGCAGGATTAGCGAGTAAGATGGTGGTAGCGATCCGGACGGACCTTGCACAAGGTCCTACCACCCGCAAAGCAGTTTAATTTAGTTTCAAGTTTTAGCTTGGATTTAATGTCTTTGTAAATGTTAATTGCTTTTGTCATGTAAATAAATTTATCAAACAAGAGACAGATTGAATATTGAGAACGGTTCTAAGTTAATTTTTTTCCAGAATACTCATGTTCCTAATGCAGCTTACCATCATCGAAGATTCCGTTGGCTTCATCCCTGGCGTTTTCCGCCAGAGCTCTGGCAATAGCTTCTGGGACTGGAGGAGGGGTCGGCAGATGAGCACCCTGGGCTTGGAAGCCGTTGGCATCAGCTGTGTACCGGACTTGGTAGACCTGACCATCGTCTCCGGTGTAGGAGTAGCTGCCTGATGCTTGGATGCCGTTCGCTTCTTGGCCAGATTCTTCGGCTTGAATGCCTGAAAAATGTTTAAAGGCTGGTAAGCAAATTAAACCTAGTTTAAGGAGAACACATATAAATTATGTTGAGTATTTAGGTAGCTATTATACGAGGTTCATCAATCATGAATGCTTTAATATAGAAAGCCTTATTGTATCTAAAATTTTAACAAATAAAAATTAGTGTAGCTATTCTGCTCTTTCTTCACATAATATTTTTGTTTCAATTAATTGATTAAGTTCATACGTATACCTATCTTCATACTTTATACATTTGCGTGCAAACTACTTACGTATTTTAAGCCGTTTATTAAGATTTTGTTAGATATTTTTGGTGTAAATTTTCAAACGCATTTGTACTTTCATCTTTCTAAATAAAATTATTCTGGAGCACTTTCATTATTATTCTATCGACTCCTAAAACCCGAGCACAAGTTTTAAGCCCTAAGCTTGCAGCCTAAATTTCTACTACCGGATGTCCCAGGGCTATGTGACATGAAAGGAAAGTATCTTAAATATTGTACGTAGAATATTTTGCTCGTTGTAGACATTCCTTTATTTTTTAAATTAAATAGTACTGCTTTTAACATGAAACTACCGTGAGACTCTACTAGTGAAATAAACGGATCACTCACGTATGTCAGTCGAGAATACCAAGACTGTTTCGGACTAATCCATAGTCCTTCCTCTGGGTCAGTTTACGTCTCGCCACCTGCGTGGCGTGCGCTCCCAGAGGAAGCACTACGGATTAGTCCGAAACATGTCAGGCTATACTCGACTGATATACGTGGGTGATCCGTTTATTTCACTATAAATAGTACTGCATTTAAAGTTTTTTTTATACGAAAAATTTGTATGAAGATTGTCAGTGAGAGACAATATAATTATCTTAGGTGTATAATTTCACACTGTTCCCTTATTTTAAAATGGTAAGTTACCTGAGGGGAATTTCATTAATTATTTTTTTGTCATTTACTCTTTTGATTACCATCATAAAAATACAGGTTGTTTTTTTTTACATTTGGCGTTGGTTCCATTCCCCGGTGAGTCGAGCATTTTTTTTGAATCTGTGAATTTGGTATTATTTAATTTACAAAAAAAAAAAACATAAAACAATCCCCACAAAGCCATTTATGGCCTAGCAGAAATATGAAGTCGGTGCGGTGAATATTCTTGGAATGAAGCACCGACTTCATATTACTGCTAGGCCATAAAACTCATGGCTTTTTGGGGATTATTTTATGTTTTTTTTTCTGAGGTTTTTTTTAAGGCGGTTTTACTTTTTGTTAAAAGATTTTTTATTTCATAATTTTTAGTTATTGAAATCGGTCCAGCCGTCTTCGAGTAATCGGGGAATATACATAAAAAAAATAAAAAACAAAAAAAAAATCCAACGAATTGAGAACCTCCTCCTTTTTTTGAAGTCGGTTAATAAAGGAATTTCTTCATAGAGCCAAATATTCTAGCTACAATATTTAAGGGATACGTTTATGACTAATGCGACTCAAGTATCATGTTATGTATAAAATCTCGTTCTACCTTGGAGCCCATTTTTATAGACGAGTAATTAACGTAATTTATAGCTAAAGCAATTAGTAGTTAATAACTAATAATCAGAAAAGCTGAATCGAATTGTCAGAATTAGTTACGACTTGACACTTGAGAAACTTGATAAATTTTTATATACATCCGAATTGATTTATGCGTTAAAATATAATAGAATTACACTGAGTGGGCCAATTTTTTTTATACGACGAGGAAGGCAAACGAGCAAATGGGTTACCTGAGGGTAAGTGACCACCACTGCCCATAGAAACTCGCGACCCAGGAGGGTTTGCAGATGCGCTGCCAATCTAGAGACCTAAGATGAAACGCCTCTTGTGCCGGTGATTTCCTCAGCTGTCTGACTCTCCACACCGGAACACAACAGTGCAAGCACTACTGCTTAGTGGCGGGCTTAGCGAGTAACTTATTATATATCAACTTTTTCACTCACCATTATCCGTCTCAAAAGCATAATGAAATCCTCGGTCGTTGACTTCCGCGTCAGACCTCAAGATGGCTGCATTTCCCTCGAAGGACCGTGGCCTGGGCTGGTAGGCCTGGTACTGGTTCGCCTGGTACTGGGTTGGATTATACCGGTAGCCTGGTACCTGGGCCTGGGCCACTGAGAGCACTGCTGCTAGGATGATCTAGAAGGGAACAATGAATCACTTATCACTGGTTGTTAGGTGAGAAGCTTACTCCTAGATGCTTACTTTGTTTTATCATAAGGAACAGATTTTTCAGGCTTAATGAGATCTGTTTCTTTTTAGTTTGTAGGTTTGAAGATTTTTCGGATTGAAATATTGACTTAGTCTTTTTTCAAGTGGTATTTACTTTGTTAGTAAAACTTGGTGTTTTGTTTTAGTTTGAAGATTTTTTGGGTAGAGCATGACTTATCAAAAGCTCCCGGAACGCTTTGAAATAAAATGAAAAATACTATTTTGGAGAGTACGGAAAAGCACGTGATTTTATGTCTTCGTTGTGATGATACCAATTAATTATCCATCCCGAGAAACTAAATTAATTAGTTTCTATTTAAGTAAACATGCTCGTGCCACCAAAAAAAAACTTTTCTCCAAATCAATACAGTCCAACAATCAAATGCCAAAGTTGCAGCGATCGTAAACAAAAAACGCGACAAAAACCGAATCGTGCGCACAAAATGGGTTCACAAAATTGGATCGATGATTACCGATTTCATGGTGTTGTGTTATCGTGGTTGGTATCGATCGAGGAATGCGCCTGGGCAGCCGGGCGGGGCTTTTATAAGGCGGCGCCGCAATGCCAAGGTTGTGAAGATGTAGGATGTTAGGACTGGGATTACTCACTTGATAAATGAACTTTTACTTCTTCAGTTTCACTTTTACTGGGAGTCTGGGATCTGTGTTATTCTAGGAGGATGTTTCAGTTGATTCTTTAAAGATATCTGATAGGAAAAGGGACGCTTCCGGTTAAAGTTTTAGCAAATTGAGTTATTTTCGAAACAATTTTGAAGCAAGGTAATCGCACTTAATAGTTGATTTGTGATATTCATGGTAAAATATATCATAGTCTTAGATGGTCTTAACAAAGTCTGTTCGACATAATGAAAGCGAGATATTGACCGCGATTACCTTATAGGTTTGATGAGCTCCCCATTACCCATTACCCATTAGTATCTACCCTCGTTACGTCACTTTGCCTGTGATCATGATGCATGCAACTTCATCGAAATATCGGAAGCTCATCAAACCTATAAGGTAATCGCGGTCAACATCTCGTTTTCATTATGTCTAATGCAATTGACCGCGAATCATTTAAAGCTGTTAAAGTCTGTTCGTACTGCCAAGTACTACCTAAATGCCACTAGGTTACTGATGTGCATGTATGCTGCTAAGCTCTCTTTCTGAGGCCTATGCTCAGCAGTGGGAAGTAAATAGGCTGGTGATGAAAGTGATCACTCATACTCCTAAGTATCCTTAGTTCCTTGCCGAATATGCTTTGACAATCCATCCACTGACTTCAACCAATCAAGCATGCGGATACTTGTTACATAGCATAATATCGACGGTACTAAGACTCAACCTCGTATATAAACTTTGACTAAATTGGAATAACTACTCTATACAGCGAACATAAAGTGGTTATTCCAATTTCGTCAAAGTTTATATACGAGGTTGAGTCAGAGTACCGTCGGCATGTATATGGCATCGCTGCCGTATTGCTTCACATTATAGTATAGATGGTGTAGCTTATAGCCGTTTGACATTGACACTCAGCTTGCAGACACAAACCTACATTCAACAGCTCCTTATTTGTAACGTGACCTTAGGGTGATGATGCACTGAACAAATTGAATAGTGGTACACAAAATAAAATGACGAACAAAACAGTTAAGGTATGAAGAGTTCATGGTATACATGGTTTTTAGTCTATTTCTTTTAAATATGGAGTTCTAGGATAACTTCTGGCTAGCTAAAAACTGGCTTTGTCATCTATAAGAAGTAGACGCAAACTCATTGGATTTAGCGAAGTGCTTTCAACACAATGATTCACACTATGCTATGTATTTTGTGTCTGAAGTTATAGACTAAACCCACCTTAAGTACCTATATTAAGGACCAAAAAACCAAGAGGACTGCCAGTGTCTATACGATGTCGCGTTCCTTTGAAATAATAAGCCTGCTGTAGCTAGTTTTACTACGGAGGGGTCTCTGTACCATTCATTTGGTATGACATTTAGACCTCTGGCTAACACAATATCGCCATCTAAATTTGTTTTTTCCTTCAGTTCATAAATGGCGCTATTGTGTTAGCCAGAGGTCTAAGAGTCATACAAAATTAATGGTACAGAGACCACTCTATAGTGAAACTAGCTACAGCAGGCTCATTATTTTACAGGAACGCGACATTGTATAGACACTAGCAGTCCTCTTGGTTTTATGATCCTTGACCTATATGGCACTTGCTAACTATGTAAACAAACCGCCATACTGAAATTGTCTCTGAATGATGAATTTACTATATGCCCATACTGCATACTAGGTGCTCATAGCTTTCAGCAAATAGCTCATATTTAAATATTGACGATTATTGCAGCTGATAATAATCTGTGCATAACTTAATCCTTAAGTCATCGAAACATTACTTAGGCTTAAACATAAGAATAAGTACTCCTAGAAGCGGAACTCTCACGCATATTACAGTTAAAGTGAGAAAAGCTTTTTCCTCTGCCAAAATGTTCATCACACTATCATATGATTGATTTTTGCGTGGCCCGTGGGAAAAAAGTCATAATACATATAGACGCATATACTCAACTTATTATAATACTTACCTTAAGGGGTCTTGTGGTAGTTTTTCTTTCATGCTTAACTTTTTTTTGTTTACTAACGTACCTCTTTTTATTGTTTAAATCTGTGTCGAATTTGTGTTAGATGTATATCCATCTTTCTTCTTCATTTATTTCTTCTTTCCTTCTTACTTTCAGTGTGTCACGCACTCCACATTAATTGAGGTCCCTGTAGGTCTAGCACAACTCACAGTGCGACTATCTCGCGCGAGAACAACTGCGATTCCTTTTCTGTCACTCAAGTAGGGCTAGCACGACTGGCCGCGACTTTGTTTTGTCGCGCGAGATTATATTATCCGTCCCGTTGCATTCGGAGTGACAGAAAAGGACGGGCAGTTGTTCTCGAGCGAGATAGAAGTCGCACTGTGAGTTGTGCTAGACCTACAGAATGCAACGGGACGGGCAATAAAATCACAGCCAGTCGTGCTAGCCCTACTGGCTGCCACGCAGCTAAAGGAACCGGGTACCCAAAGACAGTGTATCATAAGTATGAGGGCTAGTGTCGAGTGAAGCCTATCTGCAATTCTCCACCAATGAGAGACAAGCTACTGGCCTATGATTGGTGGAAATTGACAGATAGACCTCACTTGATGACACTAGCGATCTTTGTGGATTTTCGACTTGCAATAGGTACCCCTTATTCTAGGAGTTTCGCATCTCATAGTCTTTTAATCTTATCATTGAACCTACAATCTACGCCTAACCCATCAATTCATGATTAAATCTTCAATATACCTTCGGAAGCAAAAGCAGCTAAGCTATCGAAGAGTTATAATAAGCTATACAAGCTTATACATATGGGTACCTCTAACAATGGAGCGGAGCTTAAGAAAATGATTTTATGTATCCGGCTCGAAGGACCAAAAATAACATCCTAATCCTAATCCTAACTAATATTATAAATGCCAAAGTAACTCTGGCTCTCTGTCTTTCTGTCTCTATCTGTCTGTTTGCTACCTTTTCACGGGAAAACCGCTGCACCAATCTAGATGAAACTTGATAAGAAGATAGTTTGAATATTGAGGAATAACATAGGCTACTTTCTATTCGGGAAAAATATACAGTTCCCGCGGGATAGCCATAACCGAAATCACAGCTAGTGTTAAATAATTACTTCGATAAACTGCCGTACGAATGGGTCGGCTCGTCCGGGGAAGTACCACCCTCTAGCAGAAAATCGGCGTGAAGCAACAGCACCCCTGTTGTGTTTTGATCGGTCAGTGGGGGTGCCGGAGGCCCAGTTCCCCCCTTTCCTCATTAAAAGCCGGCAACGGACTAGTGACTCTCTTGGGGTTGCTGGTTCACATGGGTGGCGGTGATCGCTTGCAATTAGGTGACCCGCTTGCTCGTTTTTGCCTCATTCTTCAATATAAAAAGACTGATAGACTGTTCACCAAGGCCGTGGTTTGACTGCCCCCTGTGCTGCATCAAGTAAGTTTAACATAAAATTGATGAACCACAAACCTTAATGGAGTCAGCTTCTGATTCAGCAATCATAGAGTCCGCGTGGAGTTCGTAAAAACCGCTCAATTTCAAAACGTAGATGCCTTGCGGTGCCTCCGAACACCCGAAACCGTCCAAAAACTTGGGGCTGACAGTTCCTTTCTTTTTCGACCGGCGGTTTCGGCAGGCAATGGGTGTGGCGTCATTCAGCCACCAACAACCGATTAGAAAAGTTGAACCCCCGACATTGTCATTTCAAAGTTCAATATATCAAAAACGGGTGAAAAGATTTTAATGACACTTAGCTAAGAACCATCTCGATTACACTAGCTTTCGATTAAAAAAAACCGCATCAAAATCGGTAAATCCGTTTGGCAGCTATGATGGCACAGAGAGATACACAGATACACAGGTCAAACTTATAACACTCTTCTTTTTTGTCAGAATTAAAAAGGTTGCGAATCCAAAAAAATTACGCTATCCATAAAATTGCACAGCTTAGATCATTTTTAACATGAAACTACCGTGAGACTCAATCATAATGAAATAAAAACGGATCACTCACGTATATAAGTCGAGTTTAGCCCGGCATGTTTCGGACTAATTCATAGTCCTTCCTCTGGGAGCGCACGACCCAGCGGCTTAGATCATTTTTAATGCTTCAGTAACTTAGTTACTTTCGTTGCTGACTGTCCAGGCCCCCGCATGCATTGTCTAACATCCTCCTTCCTACTAATGTACAGACAGACAAATTACACCTGTACGGTATGAGTGACATGATGGATATGGTAATGTATTCTATAATGTGTAATTTTCTTGTTTATGTAAATAATCTTCAGATAATTGACATGTAGGTTGTATATCGTGAAGATTCGCCGTTTGATTTATTATTTTAGTCACGCGAACGGTGGTTTTAGTCCCGATCCTCGTTTTCGCTCTTCCTTCATCATCTCCGCTAATTCCTTGCCTGCGTCTGTATTCCCTGAACAGTATAATCTAGCCGTTTTCAAGTTTAGAGTGAATGGGCATTTGCTAGGCAAGTGTGCTCCATCGTAGACCACAATCTTCGCTTATCACCACGCGTGATTGTGGTCAAGCATCAAGCTACTCGCTACATTTAGAAGTTGAGTCGTGAAAATGATACAATTTAGAACGAACAAAGTGTCTTTTTTTACCTGATGATAATTATTATAAAATGTGTATAATGGTTTTGCTACTTTGGCCTAGTTAGCGTAACTATTCCATTGTATAGTTATTATCTAATACTAACTTTGAATAATATTTTTACGAAATAAAAGAAAGAATCGTGCTGCGCGAACGAGATCAAAGAAATTAGTGTCATCGTTATCGTTACATTTAATTATTATGTAAAAACAAACCTATTCCTAATATCATGGTAATGAGGCTATCGCGAGTCAAAATTCCGCTAGGATTGCTAGTGCCGAGTGAGGTCCATCTGTCAATTTCCAGCAATCATAGAAGCCATCAGTAGCTTTTGTCTCTTGTTGGTGGAGAATGACTTGTATTACACATCATCATCATCATGTCAGCCGAAAGACCTCCACTGCTGGACATAGGCCTCCCCCAAGGCTCCCCACTCAGACCGGTCTTGTGCTTTCCGCATCCATCGCGGTCCCGCGATCCTCACCAGGTCGTCGCTCCATTCACACATCCGACTATGTTATTAATAACATTGTGAGCATTATCTGTTTCAAATATATTTTTCCAGCCTTTTTTACGTTTCACTGCTAGGTGCAGGTCTCACCTCAGAATGACAATAACTGTTTAACCTAAATTACAAAACATCATCAGAAACATGCTTCGTCAAAACCCTAACCTAAAACCCCGCATCGTACCCGACTCAAAGGTCCCCCATAATACCAGCAGCGTTACCCCGCTGAATGGCAATGGAGACCTGTTGCTCCAAGCGAGGGTCACAGCTCTTCTAAGAGTTCACGACTAATAACGGCACAGAAAGACAAACGTGCTTGTCGTCCAATATTCCCGTCATACGCATCTGTACCTAACAATAGTGAATTTAATATTCAATGCCAAAAATGCATTTCTATTGAAATAGCGAACAATAGTTAATTATTGGAGCTCGTGGCATCCTGCGCCTGCGCCGGTGTCAAGGATGTGTGATTCATTGAGGAAGGTGTTAGGTGTTTACTGAAAATAAGGCTATATGTAGTTTCTATAAGTTAAATTAATGCCTTAAATCTCGCAATTTACGATGGCGAGCGGACTTTTCATGTGGTCAAATTGTGTATGCATTGTGTCGTTATTAGATTATTTCCGTGACATTCTTTCACGCATACTTTGTCAATTTACACCTTAGGGACACCACAAGACGGGCAACGCAAATCGCAAACAAAATGTAAACAGCCGTTCCGGTATAACGCGAGAAAAAAAGTCATCCCCCTTTTTGTGCTGGGGACGTATCAAACAAAATACCTTTACTATTACTTTTAAAATAACTTTACATTACCTTTATCTACTCACATATTATAAGCACTCTAAGATGGGTTCAGAAGCCCAAGGCATATCATACCTGTCACGAATTTGACTGCTTATTGTTATCATAGGTAAGTATGTAGACAAAAATACCGAGCTGACATTTCGTATCGACTACTTTTTTTATTGCAAATTATGTTTGTTTTCGCAAAATTAGTCAAATTTATTTCTTGACGCATTATAGAGGACTTATGATTTATGATAAATCGTCTTATCTCCAGTAGCAGGAGTCTATAAGCTACGCCGCGGGCAGACGGACGAACGGACGGAAATGGCAATACTCAAAGGTGTTCCTTGTTGACTACGAAACTTTAAGAGGTAATGTAAGTATGACCTACTAAAATTCATTAAAGATGGTCGCTTAAACTTGACCTCCCTATTGGTTCTTGCACGTAGCATTCGTAACAAATAGCTTTGCTTGTAATTAGTATACAGCCTTACATAGCCGCAGTAATTAAATTGAAAATCTTGAACGACTTAATGATGATTTAGACGTCTATGCCATGCCAATGACGTTTTAATTGCTTGTAAGGATCACTGGAAATGAATTAATACTAAATTACTAATTGCCAGGCTCTCGATCCGAACTACAATTTTGTTGCTTTGAGTCCATGGGGTCCCGGCGCCTACAAGCTTATTTCAGAGTTGCAAAAGCGCTTGGTCGATGCAACTTGTGACCAAAGGGCTGGCAGTTTTCTCTCTCAAAGAATCAGCATCGCTATTCAGCGAGGCAACGCTGCCAGCCTTTTGGGCACCATGCCACGGGGGCCTTATTTAGATTTAGTTTAGTTTTTAAATTTAGATTTAATTAACAGTCTTCAAAAAAAGGAGGAGGTTCTCAATTTGTCGGAACATTTTTTTTTCTTTTAAGTTTCAGTTTCATTACCTAGTTTTAGCTTAGATTTAAGGTTATTGTAAATGGATTATGTTATGTAAATAAATTAAAAAAAATCAATTAACGCATATTATATTCATTAATGCCCAACAAAGAAAATTATACCAACCAGATTCTTGTTATAACACATAAAAATTACAAAACTCCGAATTATGAACGCCCATAACATTCCAATGCCAGACACGTAAATATCTTATTCAACTCGGCTATGAATTTTTACAGCTTTACCCAGACGTCTATAACTTTAGCGCGCGGCTCCGCTCGCCTAAGCATGACGCGTGCACGCATAATAGTTTTATTACATACATTTAACGAATTCAGATGAAACTTTTAATTGCTTCCGAATGCAGAGTGGCGTCATAATTTAGTATGAATTGGAGACGATTACAAACAATGGAGTATCGTTTTTTTATTTTTTCTCCGTTTCTAGGTTTCCGTACCTAGGTACCACAAAAGGAAAAAATGGAACCCACGCGTGCCTGTCTGCCTGTCTGTCACAGTCAATTGACTCCGAAACCACTGGACCGATTGAGTTGAAATTTGGTACAATCTGCAAGTCGGACGTGTAATGTAAATTAATGAATTTTAAACATGGGGGCCACTTTTGGGGGTAAATTACAAAAAAAAGCATTTTGACGGATTGAGAACCTCTTCCTTTTTTTTGAAGTCGGTTAAGAAAAAGTTTTCTAAAACATGTTGTGTTATGTACTTACATATCAAATTAAAGGCTCATTATACATGTACATTTTTTTTTTTACAATTTTAAGATAAATACTTTTTGAAGTTACTTCAGAAAATTGACCCCCCCCCCCCCCCCCCCTCCTTAACTCCAAAATTACAAAGGTCGAAAATTTTGAAAAATACAAAGGATCGTTTTTTGCCTAAAGATTACAGGAATACCTGTATTGACGTGTCACATTTGTACAAAGTGTATTATTATTTAACTGAAAACTTCAGACACCCCAATAATTAATTATTTACTGCACAAATTATGAGTCTACACTCGTAATTGGGACCTCGGTCCTAGGCATAACATCTGCCTGGAGAGAGATCTCTCTATTCCCCAAAACGCATACCCCCCGCGAACTTGCTCTACCCCTGGACTGACTCTGCTTTTAATCTGCCTGACGACCGAATAGCCTAGTGGTTAGAGACCCTGACTATGAAGCTTGAGTTCCCGGGTTCGAATCCCGGTCGGGGCAGATGTTTGTATGATGAATACGAATATTTGTTCTCGGGTCTTGAACGTTTAATATGTATATAAGTATGTATTTATGTATATAAGTATGTTTATCCGTTGTCTAGTACCCATAGTACAGGCTTTGCCTAGTTTGGGACTAGGTCAATTGGTGTCAATTTGTCCCATGATATTTATTTATTTAATATTTATTACTTAATTTTGTGCTTGTCAACTGCGCTTCGCCATTTTTAGTGTCGCATTAAAACGTGACGTTTGACAGCGCTTTAACTCTCAGACCTTAACCTGCAAAGTCAAAACTGACAGAAAAAACGGCCAGAATTATTAATTATCTAAATGTCCAACCTAACTTTTAGACGGGCACAGCAAAAAAGGGATTAAAAAAATGCAAAAAAAAAACCGTTTTAAAATATCGTGTAATCGATTCAGCTCTCGATTTCGAATAAAATTTACTTTTAGGTTTTCGGCTAATTAATATAGACGTACGAGTACACCTTGTATTCTGTCAGAGGGTCGAGCACGACTTTTCGAAACCTGCGTCACGTAAAATCGAATAGTAAACGTTGTCGAGTTTGCATGACGTTTGGAACAGCACCCGCCTGTGAGCGTATTTGGAACTAAAATTTTGTATGAGGTTTCTCGATCTCGATACTATAACCGTTACGTTAAGCAGCATTCGTAAAGTCGTGCTCGACCCTCAGGTGACATACTTGCTAGTTTCTTTATATCTCCTATAATCATGAAAACTGTCGTTCTCTCTAAAATCTATCTACATGTTCTACTAGACAATAGTTCCGGCAATGATATAATAAGTGTAATTACGTTATGCAGCGTTAAATAACTCGGCGCGCACGGTGAGAAATTATAATAACAATGCAAAACTAATTAAATAAAACGTTGCAAAACAAACGGAGAGCCGGAGAGAACGTTATTGTTTTTCTTGTAGTTGTGTGCAAATAAACAAACGAATACTGTACAGTTTGTGAGCATTTAGAATTTGAATCGGGTTTTAGAGCGTACTTCGGCCGTCAACGGCGCTTCTTAAGCCAAAGAAAGAGTTGTCAATACGAATTCACCCGAACACGAAGCCTATTCTAAGGGTATTCATAAACGTCACTTAAGCCTCCATTAGCTAAAATAGGTTTTGTCTTCTTCTTACTAATGGAAATGTCAATGTGACAAAAAAAGACAATCGAAATTTAACGGCATTTTAGTTAAAACTAGCTTATGCCCCGCGGCTTTGCCCTCGTGAAATATTTCAAAATGGGCTAGTCCCTATTCCGTGGGAATTTCGAAAAATCCATCCTTAGTGCACCTCTAGAATACTCAAGGTACATGTGTGCCAAATTTCAAGTCTCTAGGTCCAGTGGTTTAGGCTGTACGTTGTCTGGAAGTCAGTCAGTCACGGTACTGTTTTATAGGTGTAGATAGGTGTATGAATAACAGGGTAAATTTAACATGAAACTACCGTGAGACTCAATCATAGTGAAATAAAAACGGATCACTCACGTATATAAGTCGAGTTTAGCCCGACATGTTTCGGACTAATTCGTAGTCCTTCCTCTGGGAGCGCACGACCCAGCGGCGGCGAGACGCGAAATTTAATCGTGATAGTGGATGGTCGGTGCCCCCAAGTTGGAAGACTGTGCTAAATACTGCGTCAACGGTGAGTGTGACCGAGCCTTTACAGAGTGATGTGGTCAGTGTAGTGTGTTACCCTGCATTTGACAATAATAAGAAATGACGATGAAAACGAGGGTAGTTGTGTGCCGCTGTCAGCTGCGTCTAGTAGTCGCGCGAGCAGAGCCGCGGCGCGCAGTGTGCGTCTCGCCGCCGCTGGGTCGTGCGCTCCCAGAGGAAGGACTACGAATTAGTCCGAAACATGTCGGGCTAAACTCGAATTATATACAATACAATACAATACAAATATTCTTTATTGAAAACCACAAAATAGTACAAAGAGATTACAGAAAACAGGTATGGTAGACAATAGGCGGTCTTATCGCTTAAAAGCGATCTCTTACAGACAACCAAAATACAGAAACCAAGATGAAGAAGCTAAAATAGGTGGCAGAAATGAACAGAAAGGAGAAACTTAAAATTAACAACAACTTAAATTAAATTAATAACTACAGATAAATATACTACATAAATAAACATATACCTACATATACAATACATACACTAATTATACAAATCATGAGTGAAAATGTCAAAAAGGCCACAGGTGAAAAGAATTTCAAAGGACTAGATATACGTGAGTGATCCGTTTTTATTTCACTATAACAGGGTAAATGTTTAAGGACCACCAGTGTATTCAGGCGCTTTACTATACTCGTTTTAGATTCAACATATCTCGTTCAATATTTGAAATTGAGTTTTGATATTCTAACCCATGAAGAAACATCTGCTGAAAAACTCCATGTTGCACAGAGAGCCATGGGAGAGGATAATGCTCGGAATAACTGTCCTGGAACCGGTAACCGGAAAAAAAACGAGTGGATCAGACGAGTCACGAAAAGTCGAGACGTGGTTGAAGAGATCGAGGGGAATAAGTGGAGATGGGCGGGGCACATTGCCAGGATGACCCACGACCGTTGGGCGAGACGAACACTCGAGTGGAAATCTCGCGCAAACACGCTGTAGAGGGAGACCACTAATGAGGTGGAAGGACCACATCTGCCGACAAGCGGGTGGAGGATGGATCGTCATGGCAATGGATCTGATATCTGAGATATCTGAGTTACATACTATATATCAGATAGCAACAACAAATGGTTATAGTACAGCAATGGTTAATAGTCTGGTTCAAAAGAAGCAGGGACGGATAGTGAATAGCATGCTTTACTCTGCGTTGCCATCTCAGCCTACTAACAAATTTAGATCTAGTATTACTTATGTTGGCCGGTTGTCTGACAAGATTTATAATATTTTTAAAATCAAATAACATCAATGTTGCCTTTAAGACTACTAATTCTTTACGTTCTAGACTTTGTAATAACAAAGAAAAGGTGGATAAAGGGAACAGGTCGGGCGTATATAAACTCACTTGTGGCGACTGTAGTCAAGTATACATTGGACAAACCGGTCGAAGCTTTGATACTAGATTTAAAGAGCATGTCTCGTCATATAGGCATGATCATCCAGAGAAATCAAACTTTGCCAAGCATTTATTAGACACGAATCATTCGTTGTTAGACTCAGATACGTACGAAATTTTACATTATTGTGATAAGGGTTTGCGGCTATCGGTTTTAGAACAATTGGAAATAATTAGGTACAACAACATGGGGTCTATTATTAATGAACAAGTTAATTTGGTTTCTTCGCCTTTGTTACGACTTGGTTCTAATTTTAATAATGTGTCATAGTGATAATGAGAACATGACTTCTCTTTTTACCGTACTCGGTTAAAAATAACGGGGTACCTGGCGTAAATAAAAATAAAAATAAAAAGGGTAGTTTGGAATTCATTTCTTAAAAAAGGGTAGTTTAGGACTTACATAAAAGGGTAGTTTGGAATTTATAAAATATTAGTGGGTACGTTGGTTTTGTCATTAACTAAGTTAAGTACATGGTTTACATATGTCAGTAGTGGAAGTGGTGGCATGTTGAGCGGTTGTTGTTGTGCTTCGTAAATGGCCTCGTGGAGAGTGCCGAAACGCGTCAGCGTTTAGGATAGTGGTGGTGGTGATAGTTGGGTCTGTGTGGCATGTGTTGATTCGTGTAGCAGTGGAGGCGGAGGTGTTGCATGGAAACATACATTTGCCGCACAGATATAACTATTTGTCATTAGTGGTCGCGGGTGAGCAAAGTAATTGTTTTTTAGTTCATATGATAGGACTGTTAGTAAACAACCAATTATACAGTTTTTTTTTTTATGATACCTACTTTATTTACATAATAAAAGCAATTTACAATGACATTAAATCTAAGCTTAAACTAAATAAACTACAACTTAAAACTAAATTAAATCTAAATAAGGCCCCCGTGGCATAGTGCCCAATAAATTCTTTGTACCTACGGAACTCGCACTTATCCGGTTTTTAGAGAACGGAACCCTTATAGGATCTCTTTGTTATCCATTTGTCTGTCTGTCAAGACCCTTTTGTCTGAAACGCGTTAACGTGTCAAATACTACGAGAATAGTAAGTTGCCAATACGTGCCCCTAGAGGCGCTGCCATTTGCCCATAGTAATTAAAACGTCAAAGTGAACGCGATCGAGACGTTTTCTTGTGTCGAAAATTACACTACAGGTCACTACCCTGTCCCGCCGCTGTGAAGTCAATCCTGCACATGTAGCACGGCGCACCATTTTGTCGCTTGTCTCGCAGTGCGTCCCTTTCATAGTGACGGAATCAGTGAAGGACGCACTGAGCAACAAGCGACAAAATGGCACGCGTGCTAGCCCCCCTGAGGGTCGAGCACGACTTTTCGAATCCTGCGCAACGTTACGTTTATCGTATCGAGATCAAGAAACCTCATGCTAAATTTTAGTTCCAAATGCGCTCACGGGCGGGCGCTGTTCCAAACGTCATACAAACTCGATAAAGTTTACTATTCGATTTTACGTGACGCAGTATTCGTAAAGACATTCTCCACCAATATGATGTCTACTAGTGCTACTGGCTTATGATTGGTGGAAATTTAAAGATAGACCTCACTCTACACTGGCGATCCTAGCGGATGTTTGACTTGCGACAGTCCTTTGCGGAACTACAAAACAAACAGGCAGGGTCCCTGAACTTTATAACTGTAACCTTTACAGCTTTGTCATATTAGTAAGGGTGGGCAAACAAACAGTTTACGTGTACCTTTGAACTTTAAATATATAGCAATACAAAAACTGTATCCGTGTGCTAACGTCGGTTTAAATGTATCAACTGCTGTTGCGATGATATTATCGGATATTTAAACCGCTGCGAATGTCGACTTAAGACAATTCGACGGTACTCTGACTCAACCTGATATAATAAATATCATGGGACAATTGACACCAATTGACCTAGTCCCAAACTAGCCTGTACTATGGGTACTAGACAACGGATAAACATACTTATATAGATAAATAAATACTTAAATACTTATTAAACATCCAACACCCGAAAGCAAACATACAAACAACTTTGACGAAATTGAAATCTCTAGACCACGATCATAATTAAGTGGTTATTCCAATATCGTCAAAGTTTATATACGAGGTTGAGTCGGAGTACCGTCAATTCGGTATTTCTTAGATGGGTTTCCAGAAATTCAAAATCTGTGCATTCTTGGAAGTATCAACTTGACATCAACTCCTAGAACCTAGAAAGTAAACTATCCTAAGAATTAAAATGATTTCACAAATTATTTTATTACCCTTTTTTAATTTCCTTTTTTACTTCACTTTTTTTGTGACTTTTTATGACTTTTTTTATGGCTGACGAATAGTGACGAATAAGGAATCAATTAACGGAAAACTTGCATACTTACCTACATACGAACAGTGCAAGTTAAATAAAATTAAAGCTTGCAAAAACGCGAATATTTCGCTAAATTCGCATCGTTTGTAGTAGCCGTACGCAAGGCTGTGACATTTAGCGGAGATGGTGCTCCAGTTGCATTCTACGCAGATAGCATACTGTGCACACTGTGACTAGCGGTGCGGGGAGACTAGCGGTCACCATGTCAGCCGAAAGACGTCCACTGCTGGACGGCGGCCTCCCCCGCGGCTCTCCACTCAGACCGGTCTTGTGCTCTCCGCATCCACCGCGATCCCACGACCTTTACAGGCCCCCGTTTCATAAACGTGACAGGGTGACAAATGACAACGACAGTTTGGTGTAGATTACTAACTTGAAAAGTTTTCGTATTACCGGACTTCATATAATATTATATTAACTTCTAAGTGTAGATCGAATTGTCGTTGTAACCTGTCGCCTGTCACGTTTATGAAATAGGGGCCAGGTCGTCGCTCCATCTTGTTGGAGGAATACCAAATACCTTGCGGGTGGTAGAACCTTGTGCAAGGTCCGTCTGGATCGCTACCACCATCTCACTCGCTAATCCTGCCGCTAAGCAGCAGTGCTTGCACTGTTGTGTTCCGGTGTGGAGAGTAAGACAGCCGGTGTAATTACGGGCACAAGAGGCATTTCATCTTAGCTCTCTAGGTTGGCAACGCATCTGCAAACCCTCTGGGGTTGCGGGTGTCTATGGGCAGTGGTGATCACTTACCATCAGGTGAGCCACTTGCTCGTTTGCCTTCCTCGTCGTATGAAAAAAAAAACCCAACAGCTCGTCTCCCGGTTCACGGGCAAAAACACTCGAACTAGCAAAGTGCTTTGAAAGTAGTGATAAAAAACAATTTGTTGACCTAAATAGTGTTAAAAAAGTCAGGTAACGCGATGACTTGCTTTGTGTATTTCGGTGACTCGTGTCATCATCTAACTACGGTATTTCACTCCATGATCTCAATTGGAAAATCTTTTTGTATTTTTTATTATTTTTCCAATTATTTTTTATTTTTACGGTCTGCCCGTGAGTATCAATTATATTTTGAATAAACTCACCGAAACATGAATACACAGAAAAATACCAACCCCGGGAATTGAACCCGGAACCTCGACACTCCGGGTCGCGTGCCCACCCTTACACCAGAATTGGTATTTCAAATACCAATAAATACCAATACCAATACCAATAAATAAATACCAATACCAATAAATACCAATTCTGGTGTAAGGGTGGGCACGCGACCCGGAGTGTCGAGGTTCCGGGTTCGATTCCCGGGGTTGGTATTTTTCTGGTTTTTTTCTGTGTATTCATGTTTCGGTGAGTTTATTCAAAATATATTTCACTCCATTTCAACTGACACTAGTCACAAGAGACTTTTAATACTCTAGGTTGGCAAATGCATCTGGTGTTGCGAATGTCTATGGGTGATCATTAGTGATGATCATTAGATGGCCCACGAACTCGTTTGACTTATTTTTCCAGTTCGAGTCAACATTCCGCTCTTCTTATCGCTTATGGCTTCCCGCCTTCCGCTAGCCCTGCCACTATCACCACACCCCAAAGCCATTACTGCTCGTCTGTACAACCGCCTCGGACACATCAAACCCATGGCATCGGGTAGGTACCTAACTATATAATCTATGTAATAATTATTCCTTAATTACTCGCCCATTTGGGGCAAATAATTTGAATAATAAAGGTCAACCGCTTCAGGATTCTTAGATGATACGGAAATGGGTTATTTTTTGTGTGTTATTGAGTTTGCATTGAAATCATTCGTCTGCCATACATGGTTTGATGGACTAAAATGTTGGCAATGACAATGTCAAAATAATGTTATTTATTGCTTTTGCATACATGAAACTACCGTGAGATTCGATCATAGTGAAATAAACAAATCACTCAGGTATGTCAGTCGAGTATAGCCTGACATGTTTCGGATTTGTCCGTAGTCCTTTTCTGGGAGCACACGCTTGGACGGTAGCGAAAGACAAACTGCGCGTTGCGGCTACCCTCGTTTTCAGAGGAAGGACTACGGATTAGTCTGTAACATGTCGGGCTACACTCGACTGACATACGTGAGTGATCTGTAAATTTGACTATATTTTTGCCTATTTTGATATTTAAAATCTTTATCAGCGTTGCACTAAGATGATCTTTGTTACACTCGCAATAACAGCTATGGTATTGTAAATGAAATCAACAATGTTTTACGGTTTTGATCCAAAATGGTGAAATTAAACCCTTGGAAAACTCTCGTGGAGATAAAACAATAAAAATATTTTATTTTTTGTTGCATCAGGGTCTTCTTCAAAGTCGGGTATCATAGCTCGCAAGTTCTAAAACATTTTTTAAAGCCGCTTAGTTTTTTAATTATAATGAAAATTGCTTAAATAAATACACCCCCTTACTCTATTATAGACGAATACAAAATGCCCCGTCCTTTGCAATAATAAGCTTGCAGTAACTAGTTTCACAATAGAGAGGTCTCTTTACCATTCATTGCGTATGGCACTTAGACCTCTGTTTAACACCATAACGCCCTCTATGCACCCAATGACAAAACTCCTATAGATATAGATAGCGACGAAGTTATGTTAATTATGTATAGACTTTGGCGGTACCCTTGCTTTATTCATCTGACTCTATGTACAGTCAGCAGCAGAAGTAGATGAGCCACCGAAGCGGTCACAATCACAATGATCTAAGTACGGCTCTATTGTTATAGACATAAGAGATTGTGCAGATCATTTGAAGGGTACACGGAAAGAACATGATTACTCAGTCACTTTTTTTTAAAACGAGATTTTAATCTCAAAATGTAGAGCACTCAATAGACTATAAGTGTGCTATAAGTTACCACTCAGTTACAGGTACAATACTGACTGACTTATTTGGGGAGCTAGGTCGCCGACTCAGGGATAAGGGCTGCGATCCCCGCTCTGGGTCGTGGCTGGTTCAACAGGTTTTCATTGCAGTCCAGCGAGGCAATGCAGCCAGTATAATGGGGACCTTTGAGCCGGGCACGATACAGGGAGGGGGTTTATAGTTAGTATTAATTGTTGACGAACCATGTCGCGGATACCACTTTTTATGTTAATTCTATTACTAATTTTTGTCATTCATCCTATTGACGAAGCCTTGCGCTGACCTTTAGTTTGTTCATTTGTAATTTTTTTTTTTTGTGATTGATTGTTTTTATTGAATAAATGTTTATATTGATGTAACTTGTCTTGTCTTTGTTATCCCTTAAAAAGGACAATAATTATAATTACGGATAATTACATCGTTCCAAACTTTCAAATCGCTATAACTCAATAACGTAACTTAGAAAAGTTGAAAAACCCCCGACATTGTCATTTCAAAGTTCAATATTTCAAAAACTGATTAACTGATTGTAATGAAACTTAGCTAACAACCATCTCGATTAAACTAGCTTTCGATTAAAAAAACGGCATCAAAATCGGTCCTTCCTTTTGGGAGCTATGAAGCCACAGACAGATACACAGATACACAGATACACACGTCAAACTTCTAACACCCCACTTTTTCGTCGGGGGTTAAAAAGTTGCTAATGTGACTACACATGTTCCTTCCGTGTACCCATTTTTGTGACCACTTCGGTTGCTTAGCTACCTCTGGTGCTGACTGTACCTAACTATCCAGTGGTATACTACGAGAACATAAAATACATTAGGTTGCTACTTGATCCAAATCAATTAATTCTGCTGACGACTCCAATTACTAAAGCATCTTATAATTCAGTCTGTGGCCGTTTGGCCTTTAGGTTTCTATTGGAGTCAACAAATTATCCAAACGATCTTAGATTAATCCCTAGTACCTACTTTAGTTGATTAAATTATTTGATAATTTTGGTCAATCAGTGTTGTTGTTCTGTCCCGTCACTCAGGAGACAACAGTGCCTACCAGTTCTGTTGCTAAGAAGAATTATTGTCATGTATACTATACTAGTATGCTTACGAGATAAGGCATAAAGGATAAGACTTACAACTGTTACAACTCCTAACTTTTAGTAGATTTGTACGCTAGAAAATCTAACTTTTAATGAGTTACACTTAACACTTAAAAGTTGGTTGACCCAAATAATACTTGTGACGTCCTGTGGCGGACCGGGAGACGAGCTGAAGGTAGGCCTCCAACAAGGAGAAACGACGAACTGGTGAAGATCGCGGGATCGCGGTGGATGCGGAAAGCACAAGACCGGTCTGAGTGGAGAGCCGCGGGGGAGGCCGCCGTCCAGCAGTGGACGTCTTTCGGCTGACATGACGTTCGCTAGTCGCTCCGCTCCGCTTACCATAACAGGCTGTGGCATACCGTAACAGGCTAGGTCCTAGCTTGTTATGGTATGCCACAGCCAGCTGTGGGAAATTCCTTTTAACATCCCTAACTCCTGGTCTGGCGAAACATCAGGCGAGTCTGTGCCACACACGTCCAAGTCATCCCGCTAAGTCTTGTCGTCGGAAACAAAAGAAACATCTTAATAAAAAAACACTATCATGCATGTACGTCTGTAACCTTGCCTCGCGAGCTAAACATTTTGATTGTTTTCTAATAGCCCGCATTTCCATCATTAAGTTACATCTCAGACCTCAGAATGCGACCTTACAAACTTAACCTTCACTTGCTTATAGAGTACGTATTTCAACAGACGCGACATCCCATTGAGCATGGCATCATTTTCTACCTTTTTGATAATAATATGGTATTAAGGGTAATTTATCACCGCTGCCCATAGATATCTGAGCCTACCTCTTAGCCAACAGACTTCTCAAGCTGTCTTACTCTCCACAACGAAACACAATAGTGCAGGCACTGTTGCTTAGTGGTATGTTTAGCTAGTAAGATGGTGGCAGCTATCTGGATGGACTTTGCTGAAGGGTCTACCACCCGCCAAACCTGCACCTTCAAATGTAACTTAAAAATATTGGGAGTTAAAGATCGACATGTCAGACTTTTCAGCAAGGACTTGAAATAGGCAAGTACTTGATAGGTATAAAAACATACATTCTTATAATAAAACCAGCACAGAAAACGAGTCATGAACTAAGATTTATATGTATAATCTTTTTTACTATTCACCTGATAATTATTATACGTATCTTGTAAAGCAAACAAAAATTTTCGCAACCTCTCAGTCCAACACAAACTTACCGAGTGTGCCTCACAGAGAGTATAAAAAATAGGCAGAAAACTTATGCGAGTCGTGTGTTGGTAATTGTTCTAATCTTTGAACTATCATTAGCAAGTCGAATTACTCGAAAATAACAAGCGATTACAACACATAGCAAACAATAGCTATAGCACTGTGAGAATACTATGTAAATAAATAGCCTAACATATTAATTTGACCTAGGTTTTATGCAAAAGTAAAATTAGCTTAAACGCGTGCAATTGAACCGTTTAACGATTAATTATTCAAAAACGGGGCAGTTAAAGTCATACTCAGAGACTTCCATTTACATACTTAGCGGCACAAAATTTGGCTACGTCTACAAACATAATTGTATATATACTTTAAGTAAGTAAGTACCTAAATAAATACTTTATTATACAAAAAAACAGGACACACACACTACTGTACATAAATAGGGGGCAGATATTTGTATGAATAAATACGAATGCTTGTTCTCGGGTCTTGGATGTTTAATATGTATATAAGTATGTATTTATCTATATAAGTATGTTTATCCGTTGTCTAGTACCCATAGTACAGGCTTTGCCTAGTTTGGGACTAGGTCAATATTGGTGTCAATTGTCTCATGATATTTATTAGGTAATTATTTATTTATTATAAAGAACTACGAAGGCCACATTTTTGCCACTGTGTATAATCTTTTATTAATATTGAATAGCCATCAAAAATTGTACAAATTTTATGATACTTTTAACATGAAACTACCGTGAGACTCAATCATAATGAAATAAAAACGGATCACTCACTGTGCTAAATACTGCGTCAACGGTGAATGTGAACGAGCCTTTACAGAGTGATGTGGTCAGTGTAGTGTGCTACCCTGCATTTGACAATAATAAAAATGACGATGAAAACGAGGGTAGTTGTGTGCCGCTGTCAGCTGCGTCTAGTAGTCGCGCGAGCAGAGCCGCGGCGCGCAGTGTGCGTCTCGCTGCCGCTGGGTCGTGCGCTCCCAGAGGAAGGACTACGAATTAGTCCGAAACAGGTCGGGCTAAACTCGACTTATATACGTGAGTGATCCGTTTTTGTTTCATTAAAATTTTATAATAGTTCAAGTCACGCATCTATTAAATATAATGTTAATTCATAAAATAATTCAGTTGCCAATGCTATCGATTACAAATTTACACCGGCCATTAATAAATTATGTTTATTGCAAATTTAATTAAATCTTGCATGATATTTGAATTTAATGTACCTGCGATAGGTATCATAGTGGCATTTAATGTTTAGATAGTTATAATTTATATGCAATATTATTTTGGCTAAATCGAACGCTGTAAATATCATGTCTTAATTAAAAACCGGCCAAGTGCGAGTCCAATTCGCATTGGAAGGGTTCCGTACCACCGCAAAGTATTTAGCTCATTAACCGACTTCAAAAAAGGAGGAGGTTCTACGTTCCACTGTATTGTTTTAAGTAGTTAAATGTAACGAAACTACTTTTTATTTTTAATTTAAGGAACCTGTTTATTTTAAATTTTTTTAGGCTTCCGTATCTCATATGCTCATTATAAGTACTTGATCAATAACTTGAATAATTATAAGACATGCAAACGGGGGCAAAGAAAAAATACAAATAACCTAACCAACTTAAAATTAAAAACAGAAAACTCGACTGCAATTCTGGGAATCAATACCTACCCTATGTCATTCCCACAACTGAGACGACTCCAATGACACCTCAAAATATAATGTTGTAAATAGACATACAAACTTACATACGTACATACTTACTTACAAACATACATAAGCTCGAAAAACATAACCCTCCTTCGGCAGTCGGGTAAGAACTGACCAGCGATTGACCCATCAAATTGATGCCAAAGGAGTATATCACCGATTCAGTAACAGCCTATTCATTCTAGCCTTGAGAGACCTAAGATTGTCCCATTTTTCTTTTATTGAATAAAGAAACATTAATTTATACAACGTGTTACAAAATAACCCGTAAAATATGTAGGGTTAGGGTTTGCATATAGTATGAAAAAAAATGTTTTTTTTGTTTCATACAGTAATTCAAATAATGTAAATGGACACTTTATAATGGATCATTTAACCCCCTTTCGGATTTAGGGGTGTTATTGTAACACCCTGTATAGGTAAAATCTATTATCTCCGTAAATGCGGGAGATGACGGCCGAAAGGGTTCTGTATATATTCATAAACATTTTTACACACACATAAACAGTGACATGTGATAGTACCTTTGACAAGTGTTTGCATAACAGTCGAACTCATGACCCAAATGTTGCGAACGCCTGGCGAACGCTCGATAGTCAGCGGTCGGCAACAATTTCAACTTGTTGGTAATTTTATAAAAAAAAAGACATACGTACAGTGGAACGTAGAACCTCCTCCTTTTTTTAAGTCGATTAAAAATACGAAATTAACCAGATTCTTCTTTGTTAATTTTGAAGAGGTTAAAGCATGATGAATATTTTTTATGCTTATTATTATTATGAGAACCGTATAAAAAAAGCTAAAGTTTAATAAAATTAACGTCAAGTAGTAACTTGACGTTAATTTTTAGGTAGTAACCTAGTCCGTGACCTTAGCTTTGTAAGATCTATGCACCTAAGCAAATAGAGTAAAAATAAAGTAATGTTTCTTTGGAGACTTTGAGTTTGAAGAAAAGTATAAACTTCATAGTGTTTTGAATTAGTAAATGATTGTAATTATTTATGTAAACATTTATGACGGTACGTTTTAAAATAAATCTGAATGAAATGAAAGATTTCCTGTTATTTCTCACATTTTTTGGCCTTTTTTCTCCTACATTTTTGACCACAAACAAGTCCACAAATAAACTGTAGTATTTATCCAATTTGGCATTTATAAAAACTAGGCCCCGTTCGATCAAGTGTATTAATGTTAATAGCAACAATAACAAAGGATAATATAATCACAATACAGGAACTAATAAAAATATTGTTTTATTTAAAAACAGATAACAGTGCTCGACCCCTGCATCCGAAAGGTCAAGGCGTAGAGATGCGTAAGCGCACCTGTCTCTTCGATACAGTTGTCGATAGTTTGATATAATCGACAGAATACTAATTTAAAATGTTATATAAACAAACTGACATGTTAGATTCAATTAAGCAAAATATTTTATTGTGTCGGTTTGATTTTGACAGCAATAAAGTTTATTTATAACCTGACAATTAGTAAATTAACCTTTTCTTTCTCTCTAAGACCATGCTCTGAGCTGGGTTTGACATAATGCACAAAAACAAAGCAATTATTGTAAGTTTAAATTTAAAATCAGAGATACGTGGCAGCCCTTGGTGCTTTGGTCATGCGGTTGCGGTGTCGGCATTTAAGCAAACATCGAAGGCGTCGGATTAATGGTAGGTAAGCTCTTTACACTGTGGTTTTACTGTATTTTTGTTTCTTTAATGTTATTCTGAGAATACTGTACAAAACTTCATCTCAATGTAAAACTCATTGTTTAACCATTGACTTAATAACACCTGGACTTTGGATCTAGTCTTGTACAAAATTCAGGAAAAATGTGTCCCAGGCATTTTTCGATGACAGCCTTACGTCATAGCGCTGTCGTTCGACCAAACTAAGACTGACTGACGCTCGATTAGTGGTCTATTTTGCAAACTAGTGGTCCTTTGGTTCGGACGTTAGTGCTAACCCGATGTCCATGGTGTTGGTATGTCAATGTGTTTCAAATCATCGACTTTGATAGTCAAATTATCGACTCAATAACATTGTCGATAATATCGATACATCCGTTACAACACTACCGCCAGGTGCATAATAACTGTTAATTATTGAGAACTCAGGCAGAGGCTCGTAATCTACTTGAACCCATAAACGTTTCTATAGGCTCTAAATAACAGTACCTGGTGGGGGCGAGCCTTCAGCTACCTACCGGGTCTACAGGTGGCGGATAGTGGAACATCCTGTAGATATGCAGGACAGCTGCGAATAAGGTTTACCAAATAAGCAGTCCCGGACCGAGGCGGTAAGATACCAGGGTGTGGCGGGATATCTCGTGACACAGATATCTCCAAGAAATACCACGCGGCCCGTTAAATACCTTATGACATGGCGAGCTTGCACCGCCACTTAAATAAGTGCATAGCCCTGGCAAAGTTGCTTGCGGAGTTGATGGCTTGTGACAGTTTCATAAGATTAGATCCAACACTCAGGAACGTTACTTAGCTGTAATTATTTACTATTATTTTAGGCCCAATCTGTCCCACTGCTGAGCCAAGGCCTCCCTCCAACACTTCCACTGCTTTCGTCATCATCATCATCATCATGTCAGCCGAAAGACGTCCACTGGCTGGCCGGCGGCCTCCCCCGCGGCTCTCCACTCAGACCTGTCTTGTGCTTTCCGCATCCACCGCGATCCCACCACCTTTACCAGGTCGTCGCTCTATCTTCCACTGCTTTCGGTCTTTCGCAATTACCGGCCAGTCCTTCAAAGAAGGAATCCTGAGGTCCAAGCACGAATATTCGAATGCGTAACGTAATCAAGTACCTAGTAATGTTATCGAGAAATTTGTATGACCTTTGGCACAGCCCGCCCGAGAGCGTATTTGGAACTAGAATTTTATATGAATTTCGAGGATTGGAATATTCGTACTCGGGCCTCTGAGCATCCAATGTAATCAACGACAAAAAAAACGTCTCGATCGCGTTCGCCGCGTTTACTTCGGAATTGCTATGGGTAAAATGGCAGCGCCACTAGTGAACGAGATCGTGGAGTATTTTTGGCCGTTGATTACACTAAGCGATCAGTGCCCTTAGTGTAATCAAAAAGCACGAAACACGTCTCGATCGCGTTTGCGTTAGTGTCAAATAGTATGAGAATTTTAAACGCGAACGCGATCGAGACGTATTTCTTGGCCGGCGATTACACTAGGCGATCAGTTCATTCAAGAACGTAAATTAAGAAAAACTCGGAGCTGCGAGCCGGGGCTCTAACCCACGACCCTCTGCTTGAGAGGCCATAGGTCAAACCACTAGGCTATCACGGCTTTTTTATGTATTATTCCTATTCAAACACTGTCTCAACGACCAACTGTACTTACTAATATGCTGTCACTTTTTCAAAATTAATTGACACACGATGGAGCACATCGTGACTCGTGACAGCTTTCATAGTTAAGCCGGCACCTGTAAAAAACATTACATAAATTATGTAACCATTTTGAAATGCCTTTTTGACCTGAGGTGAAGTGAGTTATGTAAAAACGAAATGTATCGCAATATGGTTTTGATTCTCAATCTTATTACCTTTGGACTTACTCGTGTAATAGGTACCTACTCTTTGATATTTTTCTAACAGTAACGGTCCGCAGATTGTTACTAAAAGAACGAAAGATGGACAACTCATCAAAATTACGATTTTCTAAGACCCCTGTCGCAAACATTGGCGACCTGTTACCTTTAAGATTTGAATTGTATTTTTTAATATATTATTACCTATTGTTATTTTATTGACAATGTCAGGATTATTAAAACTATAAGACAAGAAGCATTGTTTTCCTCACAACCTCACTCCCCCGAAAGTCAGGATTTGCATGCTTAGGACGCAATTCCAATTCCTTCGTGCTTCATCAAGCACGAAGGAATTGGCATATAACTGCCAAAGATCCTAACGTTTGATGGAGTGGTGCCTTAGAAAATCTTATTTTAGACGAGTTACACAGGGAACATCTCCATGGCAACGAGTGGCACTTAAAAGTTGATTGACCCGAATAGGTTACCACATTTTCTTGTGAAAAGGATCCCCGTTGCTCAAACATTTTCTCGTCGTGAATCGACTCTCTCTCTCTTCTCAGTCGTACACTCTTGACAAAGTGGTCGTGGTCATGTTTCTGTCGGTATTTGACCTATTCATGATTCTCGTGGGAAATTAGTGCAGTGGTTTCCCGTTGCCTTCTGCACCAGTACTTTTAGGGGGTATTTAGTCCCCAAGGCTCCTGACACCTCTTCCGTACGAGTTGCTCCAACGGATATGTATGGTTATACCGCTATTTCTCAGTCGCCATTGCCCCCTTGATTCTCTAGCAGGGAGCACCACGGCAACCAGTTGGTCGCCGCCGCCATCCGGCGCGTGCAGGTGGGGTTGACAATAGGCCCGGTGAAGGTGGTGTTCCGGTCTCCCCTTACTCCCCGAATCGACTAAGTTGAACCATTAAATTCCTGACTCACCGTAGAACGGTCTCACACTAAGTGTCATAATGATTTTCCTTGACAGGCAATGCGATATCACCATGACATTTTCTACAAAAAAACCGGGCAAGAGCGTGTCGGACACGCCCAGGATAGGGTTCCTAAGACATTACGAAAAAGCCCTGGCATAGATTAGTATGTATATCTGTGCAAAATTATAGCTTTCTAGTACCAATAGTCAATAGCTCAGAGAGCTATGCCGCGGACAGACAGACAGACAGACAGACAGATGGACATGACGAAACTATAAGGGTTCCTTTTTGCTATTTTGGCTTCGGAACTCTAAAAAGCTATACAGTGGGTCACGATTCAGTTGGTTCGATACTTAGTACTTTTATTTCATTGTAAGTATCATTTTGTAACACTGACGTCCATTGTTATCTGACAATACTGAAAGCGCAGTGCAAAATTCGAACTTCGTGTCGTGCCGTCCCGCTCACGCTAATAATATTATTTTATACGAGTGCGAGCGATTTTCGAATTTCGTAGTAGTCCCCCTGACATTGAGATGCTCTCGCGCACGCGACAACCTTCATGTGAAGCGTCTCATACCGTTACACCTACTTTTACAGACTGATCAAAATATTCTGAAACAATTAAAAAAAAAAACCTCGACTGCAATCCCGTGAAACAATACATGTCACTTCCACAACTGAGACGAATCTTATGATACCTCATGTGTTGAAAGTATTAGACATACCTATATGCATACATACGCCCGAAAAACATAACCCTCCATCGGCAGTCGGTAAACACTGGTGCATTATTCGGCCAGGGTACGAGAAAACATTTGGATGGCTTTAATCTGAGTCGGTATTACCGTATGTCTTTGTTATTAACCCCCAGCGAAAAAAGCGGTGTTATACATTTGACCTGTGTATCTGTCTGTGACATCATAGCTGCCAAACGGATAGAGCGATTTCGATGCGGTTTTTTATTGAAAGCTAGTTTCATCGAGGTGGTTCTTTCTTACCTGTGTCATTAAAATCGGTTCAGCCGTTTTTGACAGTCATATTGAACATTGAAACGACAATGTCGGGGAGGTTTTCAACTTTTCTAGGAAGGTTAGGTTATAATATTATACTTATAATGGTGGCCGATCTGCGCATTTGCAATCACACTTTTACGAAGAAGAAATAGCACGTTTGAAAAGACAATATTCCACACAAAACACAAATGTAGTGCAAAATAGAAATAGAAATAGAAAAATATTTATTCAACGTACACAAGTGACAAGTATAATAAAAAACAATTAAAGAAGTAAACAAGGACGTTGAACAGGATCCCTCTCAGCATTGTGCCGCGGCTGGGGCCACGGCGCTGGTTTTCAGAGGGACCCCGATTAAAACTAAACCTTAAAACGAAGACAAAAACAGAAAGAGAAAAAAAAAGCAAAATAATTAAGTTACAGGAGCTTGATAAACGAAACAAATTAAAAGTTCGAATTAATAACGTTAAATTAATTCGGATGGCTTTTTAAACATTTTTATAACATTTTCTGATTAAATTAAATGAATTAAGATTAATGACTTAAAAACTCGCAGTCCTTTTCTACCCGGCTCTCCTACCCTTCATTGGGTAGTAAATTCAATCATAATACAATCACCCTGTACAAAAATTAGCATTATCAATAGCACTCCAATGTGACCTTAACACCGCATTATTTTAAGCGAAAGCAATAAAACATATAAATATCATATACTTTTCGCACGAAAGTAGTTCAAGAGTAATGCACTGTCAATCAATCTACGGATACTTTTCGTAGCGTTAGCAGAACAATAAAGACGTCAAAAATAATATAATAAGTGGTCAGGAGCCAGTCAGACTCGCGCGCCGAGAGTTCCGCGCCATCATCTAATAATGTTTTGTGCTACTTTACGTACAGTCCTTTCAATGTAGAACAGACGGACAAGCGGACAGCGCCATCTATTGTCCTAAAATGGAACTAATGTATTTTTTGCCGATTTCTGAAAAACTGTGGTGTTTATAGGCATCGATTTATTTTTCCTGTCATCTTTACATAAACGTCTACTGTACATAAACTTTCAAATTTTTCTCTCTATAAATTAGTACATCATCATTATCATCATCATACTAGCCGGAAGACTTCCACTACTGGACGTAAGCCTACCCCAAGGATCTCCACGACGGTCGGTCTTGTGCTAACCGCAGCCAAAGGGGTTTACCGCGATCTCTATCAGATCGTCCGTCGAACTAAAAATACACTTGCTAAGATTTTGACATTATTAATGGTAGCCGATTGCTCTGGCACTTGTATGGGCGGTATTCAACCAGCGGCTTTTTATATCCTACTACTGGGACAGGCCTCCTCTCAGAATGCGATAGCTTGAGCTATAGTTCCACGAGGGCCCACAGAATTGCTTCGCAGGAGTGTACAGCTTTCCTCGAGATGTTTTCCTTCACCGAGAAGCTCATGATAATTACAAATGTAATTCCACACTAAGTTCAGAACACTCAGAGGTGCGAGCTGAGGCTCGGACCCATGACACACTGCTTAGGAAAAAAATTATAGGTCAAGCGACTAACTAGGCTATAACAGCTTCTGTGAGGATAATGGCCATAATAGCATCAAGCAGAGCGTCGTGGGGCCTGGCCCCTGTACCACAAAAATTACAAGTACTACAATTTAACATTTTTGTAAAGTTTTTCGTACTAAAATGTGACAAAATATGTCAAATTGTAGGACTTGTAACTTTTGTGGTATATGGGGCAGGGATTGGACGGAGCGGCGACATGCTCGCAATAATGTGGACATGACTCCAGAATTAATCAATTAATTAGTTTCATGAAATTAGAATTGAATTTCTGGAGATAACAATTTACATATGCTTTCAAAATAGCTACCGTAATAAAATGTTAATAGAATTAGCAGTCAACGTAAATGAGCGGAGGTTTTATATTATGAAGGAGGAGGGTTTATTAGGTTTTGTATTACTATTATTATAATATATTTTAATTACAAAACTTCATCATTAAAAAATATCTAAGACAACGACATCAATTGCTAATTTTATTAATATTTAGTTATTTTGAAAGCAGGTATTGTAGAAAGAAGAAAAAAAGAAATTTATTAATTTTGGAGTCATGTCCACATTATTGCGATCCCTGGTGATGACCCACAGACACACCTTACCGCCCTTGAAGCTAACACGTGAAAAATTGGCGTCTCAAGGAGCAATTTCTGCATACGTAATTATAATTATTATGCTTTCAAAACACCTAAACTATATCTTCACGATGGGCAGAGGTCACGTCAATAACGTTGATGAGGCACCTGTTTATTGAAATTAATCTCTCAATCACTCCTATAAATTGGTATCAAATTGGCGGATGCCGTTTGGTCCAAGATGCATTAAAGAATTTAATTCTACTAACATTATTTGATACGACACGACAACTTCTTTGAGACCATTTTAGAAGGAAAAATTGAAGGATTAGAGAGGAAGAGGTCGACCTAGGCGAAGCTACATGGACCAGATAAAGGAGAATACCGGTGTCGTGTCGTATCAGGAGATCAAGGAACTGGCTTATAGGAGAGATGATTGGAAGAAACTCCACCGACAAGAGTATAACTCTCAAGTTTTTATGATGATGTGAACATTATACATGGAAAAGTTTGCATGTTCAGATGTTTAGATGTTGAGCTTTTATTTATACGACAAGGTAGGCAAACGAGCAAGAGGGTTCACCTGATGGTAAAGTGATCACCGCTGCCCATAGACATCCGCAACCGGTTTGCAGATGCGTTGCCAACCTAGAGGGCTAAGATGAAATGCCTCTTGTGCTTGTGATGTCCTCGGCTCTCTTACTCTCCACACCGGAACAGAACAGTGCAAGCGTGTAAGATGGTGGTAGAGATCCGGTTGATGTTTAGACGTGCATATTTTGAGATGTTAAGATGTATAGATTTTGAGATGTGAGATGTTAAGTTGTCAAGATGTTAAGATGGTTTGTTGTTTAGACGTTTGGATATTTGTTACTCAATCACGGATTGGACTAGACGGATTTGGTTGAAATTTGGAATGGAGATAGAGCTATGCTCTAGATTGAAACAGTACCAACTTAATGTCGAAAACAGAAATTCCTAACAATAACCCTATGTCACTTCCACAAATAATATCAATCCAATTACTTCTCATACGTTGAAATCAGTCGAACAGTTAAGGCTGTAGAGCGTGCCAAAGAATTAGACATGCATACATACGCTCGAAAAACACAATCTTGGGCAGTCGGGTAATAAGCTGGTCATTTATTTCGCGTAATTTGTCACGGACTTGTGGGTGTCTATGGGTAGTGGTGATCGCTTACCATCAGGTGACCCACTTGCTCGTTTGCCCCCATTCTAGTATAAAAAAAAAACTTATTCGCGAGCAACTGTTTGTAATTAGATAATAATGTTGTAACGTTGATTTCAAAATGACCTTTTCTTGATTTGATGGGTGGTAAGGGGTCATGTTATTGTTTGAAGACTGATGAAATGTGTTACGATATTGATTTATCATGGCGACCCGACGTATCCCCAAAGAGACAAATGCTCTATAAATATGAAGGGAAACATCGTGAGGACACCTGCACACTCCTGCGAAGCAATTCAATGATGTGTGTAAAGTTCCCGCTCTGGGCCCGCTTGGGAACTATAGTCCAAGCCCTCTCATACAACTCATACAACCTCTCATATAACGATACAAAGTTGTCTAGTCAGCAGCAATAGTTGCTAAGCAACCGAAGCGCTGACAATGATCTGCACAAGTGCTTATATGTCTATAACATTACGTGCTTAGATCATTGTGAGCACTTCGGTTACTTAGCAACTATTGCTGCTGACTGTACGGAACCCTCGGTGCTTGAGTCGGGTTTTTTTAGGGTTCCGTACCTCAAAAGGAAAAAAACGGCACCCTTATAGGATCACTTTGTTGTCCGTCTGTCTGTTTGTCTGTCTGTCTGTCAAGACCCTTTGTCTCTGGAACGCGTGGAGGTAGCATGCTGAAATTAATATCAAATACTCAAGCCTGCGGTCCCTTGAAGCTGTGAAAAACTTCTAAGTCAACGCAATCAAAAGATACAGTCATTAAAAAGGCTATTTCCAAAATTGCCGAAATCAGAAAACCTAAAGGGTACTTCCAGTTGTCCTAGAGACTTGAAATTTGGTATGAAGGTAGCACAACCACTCAGAAAAGTCTCAAAATAATTTTTTTTTATGTCTGTCTGTAGATTTCGCAGACCAATATAAGTTGACCCCACACTGCATACATTTTGCTTAGGAGCAGGGCTCTGCTAACACTGGACTGCTTAAAACACTGGGGAAAAGCGTTAAAATCTTTCTACGGAACCCTCGTGCGCGAGTCCGACTTGCACTTGACTGGTTTTTTTTTTCAAAAAAACTTGTACCTCCATAATCTTCTAAATTAGACCTCACAAAGGTCCAGCCCCTTGTCTCATCGCCGCTTAATCGCGCTACTTTAGTTTGGCAACTGTTGCAGTAGCGTGAGTGCTTTATTTTTAACAGCTGTGTGCTAATCAGGCGTATGCGCAGGCCACAGACTAGAGGCACAGCGGCATCACTCGGAAATAAACAACCAGAAATAACCTAACCAACTTAGAAAAGTTGAAAAACCCCCGACATTGTTATTTCGAAATTCAATATTTCAAAAATTGGCCGATTATAATTATTAAACTTAGCTAAAAACCATCTCGATTAAACTTGGTTTTGATGAAAAAAACCGCATGGAAATCGATTAATCCGCTTGGGAGCTATGATGCCACAGACGGATACACAAATACACAGATATATAGATACACGGGTCAAACTTATAACACCCCTCTTTTTCGTCGGGGGGTTAAAAAACAACCGACAGCGATTTGGACACGATAGTATTTGTTCTACTTTACATAGAGTACTTTCATTGTTGAATGGACGGATAGATGGACAAAGCCATCTCTTGTCCTATAGTGGAACTAATGTAATTTTTGATGATTTACGAATTCTTTTGTAATCTTTCGTAAAAGTTTATTAATAATAGGATTAATTACTAACAACGAACGAGGTTTAGCTGTCCGATATGGATGAATAAATTAATGGTTAAGAAAAATTAAGTCCAAAGTTTTACAAGCTTAATTTAGAATATAAGTTGGTAAGTGAAGCAGCTGTTTTGACCAATCTGTGTTCTATCAAACATGAGTATGAGCGAAGTGTTAGGTTTTGTAAGCCTGATGAGCATTTTTTTTATAATACTTACTTTATGTAACGGTCTTCATTTTTTTTTCTTTTTTGACCTGTTTTGATGATAAGATACAAAATTGCTATAGCTATATGTATAGCTAAATATTATGTAAACATACTTGAGAATTTAAAATACACGAGTGCTTATCTATGGCATCAATTTTGACGTATGGACAACATACGCAGCATCAGATTGTAGGTGTCATAGGTACGCAATAATGAAAAGAAAAAAAAATCGGACAACAGTTAGTAAGCTTAGTATCATTTAACCTATAATAATATGTATACTAGTGGCTCTGTGAGCTGTAAAGTGAGTGAGTCTCTGAGAACGAAGCGACAAAAAAGCTTTTTAATTGTAGAACCTGGCTCATATTATTTCACGAGAGTCGGTTGAGAAATGCGACCTGAGTGTCTAGTGTAATCAACGGCCAAAATACGTCTCGATCGCGTTTGCGTTAAAGTGTCAAATAGTATGAGAATTGTTAAACGCGAACGCGATCGAGACGTATTTCTTGGCCTGGTCGGCGATTACACTAGGCGCACTGAGTGTCTAGTGTAATCAACGGCCAAAAATACGTCTCTCGCGTTTGCGTTATGGATGTCAAATAGTATGAAAATTGTTTGTTGTCGATACGTGCCACTACTGGCGCTGCTAATGTGCCCGTGGTAATTCATACGTAAACGCTACTCTTGGAATGGAAACCCAGAGCGGATACTAGTGGATGCACGATATCTGACTCTTTTTTTCAGACCACTGCCCATAGACACCCGCAACCCCGGGGGATTTACAGACGCGTTGCCAACCTAGAGAGCTAAGGTGAAATGCCTCTTGTGCCCGTAATAGTAATCGGTATATATAAATAAATAAAAAATTACATAGTTACAGTAGAACATAGAACCTCCTTATTTTTTGTAGTCGGTTAAAAATTCACAATAAAGTTGACGAGATTGCATCAGTATTATGAGACCTCTATTACCCAGAATCCGGAGCCGAAGTATGTGCTCCATTTCCTATCAGAAAGATCATCTTGAAACAAAAACACAAATTTCCTAAAATACCACCTTACTACCGTGGTCATAAAACCCAAAGTCCAATACTCGTATATAGCTGTTAATATTTTACAATGCCATTGTGAAATGCTTTCTCTTAGATTGTATTAAGGTTGGTCTTTGAATGCACCGGTTGAAAGGATTATAAGAAATGGTAATTGTTAACAGCAGAAACGTGCGCTTTTTGGCACCGAAATCGTTATTTTGATGCTTAGATGAAATAAAACTTTTGGATACGGAACCCTAAGTAGAGAAATCAGCAAATATAAGGAAGTAGCTCGTACTTGCTCGAAGTGCAGTGTCAAAAACTATGAATATAGTTTGTTGTCAAACGTGCCTCTAGAGGCGGTACCAATCTGCCCATAGTAATTTAAACGTTAACGCGAACGCGATCGAGGCGTTTTCTTGCGTAAAAATTACACTTGTAAACGCACCTGTCTCAAATCAAAAGTGCCTTCCGCTCTTTCCCCCGAAGTTAGTAGGCCGGGCACGAAGTTTTCAACTCCTGCGTAACGTAATGAGTAAGTAATAACGTTATCGAGAAATTTGTATGATGTTTGGAACAGCGCCCGCCCGTGAGCGTATTAGGATCTAAAACTTAGTAGGTATGAGGTTTCTCGATTTCGATACGATAACGCAACGTTACGCAGGATTCGAAAACTTCGTGCTCGGGCTTTGGTTTCGGAGGCAAACGGAGTAAAGTCGTACGTCTGGCGTTAGTATGGGTTATTTGGCGTTTTTTGTTACGAGCAAAAATATGACGCATCTAGTCTTCAATTAATCAACTAAACTAATCCAGGACGTGTGGCGACATTCGTGAGTCGTTATAGGTCGCCAGAGCTGACTTGAACTGAGGTTTGCTAATCGGTTCAATTTAACTTGTTATCGAAATTTTGCGTATTATTCAGTACCATCATCATCAAACTTAAGAGTTACACCCTTGTCGGTGGAGTTACTTCCAAACATATCTCCTATAAGCCCGCTCCTTGACCTCCTGATACGACACGACACCAGCCTTCTCCTTTACAATACGACAACTTTTTTAAGACCATTTTAGAAGGAAAAACTGAAGGAAAGAGAGGAAGTGGAATTTCTTGCCACTAATACGTAACTGTAGAAGTTCCTTAGTGGGTGAGCCGCTTGATTAAGCTGCTCATAGATGGCGCTGAGGAAAGATCTTCCAAATAAAAACCGCCTTCAAATAAAACCTCAGAAAAAAACGTAAAATAATCCCCAAAAAGCCATGAGTTTTATGGCCTAGCAGAAATATGAAGTCGGTGCGGTGCTAGCTGAATATTCTTGGAATGAAGCACCGACTTCATATTTCTGCTAGGCCATAAAACTCATGGCTTTTTGGGGATTATTTTACGTTTTTTTCTGAGGTTTTTTTTGAAGGCGGTTTTACTTTTTGTTAAAAGATTTTTTATTCCACAATTTTTAGTTACGTTAATATTTAAAACATTATCCTCCAACTCCTAACCGTTAAGGAGTTGTACCTTCCATCATCACCTCATCAACACGAAATGATGACTACCAGACGCAAGTATTTGAATAGCTTTCGAAAATATATGAAACACATGATACGTCCCTATAAAATTTGAAGGTTGTCCTCGATTTCCCTGGGATCCCATCATCAGATCCTGACTTGGTGACAGTGGGACCACCTCAGGAGTATACCCTTTCGAATAATGATTTAACATTTTCAGAATTATCCTCCAGCTCCTAACCGTTAAGGAGTTGTACCTTCCATCATCAGCTCATCAATGATGATGATGAACGATGATGACTACAAGACGCAAATACTTAAATAACTTTAGAAAATATATGAAACACATGATCCGTTCCTATAAAATTTGAGGGTTGCCCTCGATTTCCCTGGGATCCCATCATCAGATCCTGGCTTGGTGACAATGGGACCAACTAGAAAGTATACTCTTTCAAACAAAAAAAGAATTTTTGAAATCGTTCCAGCCGTCTTCGAGTAATCGGGGAACATACCTAAAAAAAATATATATATATATTCCGACGAATTGAGAACCTCCTCCTTTTTTTGAAGTCGGTTAAAAATGTGACACAATGCATTGAGAAATTCGTTAGGTGCACCAAAGTCAAGCATGGCTTAATTGGTGGAGCGTGGTTGCTGGTTCATATCCAGCTGCTTAACTGATTTTTCTTGGCATTGTCATTGTATGTTGAACAGAGGAAGAGGTCGACCTAAGCGAAGCTACATGAACTGTACTGTACTTTATTCGCAATGGGCAGATAGGCACATAAATGAGCACGTAGGTCTTTACCTACATAAGACAAAGTAGATTCGCCAACACTCTTTAACTATTTGTGCTCCATAATTATGTTACTTTTTACAGTCATTCCCAATATTCAATCTATCTCTTGTTTTGATCTAATGACCAATTTAATAAATATCATCATCATCATCATGTCAGCCGAAAGGCTTACAGACATAAAGACATAGGCCTCCCCCAAGGCTCCCCACTCAGACCGGTCTTGTGCTTTCCGCATCCACCGCGGTCCCGCAATCTGTACTAGGTCCTAGGTAAGTTCTCGAATGGCGTCCACGGACCGGGAGACGAGCTGCTGTCGGTAGGCCTCCAACAAGATGGAGCGACGACCAAGTAATAAACATACAGTCAAACAATTCGCTACTCGTATCTGTAGTTGGCCCACCATCCTTCCCTTCAACAGGCAGTAACCTATTGTTTTAACCAGGCCCCAATTTCACCAACTTAAAATTGTCAGTTTACAATGACAATTCGAACTACAGTTCTTTGCTAATATGAAGCGCGCTAAAACAAAAGCTATTCAAGTCAGCAACTGACACCGAATTGTCATTGAAAACTACATTAGGCAATATTCCTCCGTGTATTCGTTCAGGGAAACGTTGAAGAAGATGTGGCTCACTCCTTCTTAATTTTTTAGGAACACTCCTTTTATATTGTGTCTGTTATTTATTATATGTAGATCTATATGTATATATTTATTTATTTATTTATCTACACACATATCATGAGTCCTCTATAATGCGTTCAGAAACCGAAGAAAATGACCAGCATTGCAGCACGACGTGGCCTTCTCGCCGACAGCGCCAGCCCCAGCACCACCCACCACCACCAGCAGTAAAGTAATAGTCATTACGACATCGAATTCGATATCGTAATGACTTTTCCATATCGAATTCGATGTCTCAAATTTGAAAACCAACGTAATTCAGAATCATAGTGAAATAAAACGGATCACTCACGTATATAAGTCGAGTTCAGTCCGACATGTATAAATAATAATGTGATATTTATTTACAATAATTTTACAATAAAAAAAACAATTTACGAAACGTCAGCTCGGTATGTTTGTCTATGATTAAAAAAACAGTCAAATTCGTGACAGGTATGATATATGCCTGAAGGATGGGTATGATATATGCCTTCGGCTTCTGAACCCATCTTAGAGTACTTGTAATATGTGTGTAGATAAAGTAATGTATGCAACTCCACATAATTAGGCCTTAAAACACTCGTGTGATCCTATTATGAAACTCAGCTTCGCCTCGTTTCATAAAAACACACTCGTGTTTTAAGGACCCTCATTATGTAGCAGTTACATAAACTACTATTTGTTTATGTATCTGGCAGTAAGTGTGTTGTAATATGGTAGACTTTTGTTTTAATTTATATATTATAATGTACTATGGCTTTCAATATTTATAATTTTTAAGACACTTATTGTCGGTCCCTAGTAAGCTATTCCTCTCCACCACTCTAAGGTTGGCTGGTAGAGATCTCTTATAGGGATAAGCCCGCCTTTGTACTTTAATTTGTGTTTTTTTTTGTAAATTCTGTTTGTATTCTGTTTTTTTAGTACAATAAAGTGTTTACTTACTTTCTTACTTAGTTACTTAAAACAGACATTTGTAAAGTTGGTGAAATAGAGGCTATCGACTGTGTGAGCTAGAATCTTCACCAGTCTAGATTGTAAATCTCTTGGACTCGTTTTAGCTAAAGGTCACCCGCAGTGATGGAGGTTTTGTTGGACCTATAAACGTACCTACTTCACACAGAGTCATCTAATTGACTCATTAAAAGCATCCATAAAACTAGCATAACGTATCATTAGTAATGGACCTTGCTTTTACGGTGAACCACTTTGCGACAGATTCTGACAGATGTGATCTGAATGAAGCATCTTTAATCCCCGATTCAAAAACAGGGGTGATATAAGTTTGACGAGTGTATCAGTGTGTCTGTGTGTCTGTCTGTCGCATCATGGAGCTCCTAACCTAAACAGTTGGACCGATTTGGACGCGGTTTGTTTTAATCGAAAGCTATTTCAATGGAAACGGTTCGTAGCTTAATTTGGAAACGGTTTGTTTTAATCGAAAGCTATTTCAATGGAAACGGTTCGTAGCTTAATTTGGACGCGGTTTGTTTTAATCGAAAGCTATTTCAATGGAAACGGTTCGTAGCTTAATTTGGACGCGGTTTGTTTTAATCGAAAACTATTTCAATGGAAACGGTTCGTAGCTTAATTTGGACGCGGTTTGTTTTAATCGAAAACTATTTCAATGGAAACGGTTCGTAGCTTAATTTCATCAGCCGTCAACCGGTTCAGCCGATTTTGATATATTGTACTTTGAAACGAAAATTCTGGGGGTTATTTAACTTTAAAAAATGGTAGAGGGGTTTTTAAGTTGGTATAGTCAGTCAGTCAGGTTAGTTTAAGTTGGAATTATCCAAAGATCCATACATACAATACAGTACCTACTACAATACAATACAAGAACTCTTTATATGTTTTAAGTTTGCAATTTTTTTACTGGCCATTTAATAAACATGTTTTTGTATCAGAACTCGTACCTACCATACCGGTGCCCTTCGCGTCGCATAAAACTGTATGTCCTAATAAGTATGTTTTTCTAAAAACTGAAACTGAAAATATTCCCTGAAATCTTTTACGACATGAGCTATGTAGAATAGGTTAGGTAAGGTTAGGTATTTAAAAAAAAGGTTTATTTCATACCTGTGCTGAAAACTGATAATTTCCAGTGTAATTCCAATTAGGTTAAACGATCATTCGACCAAAAATTACTTCAGAACAATCGATAATTATGTATATGCGAAACAATAGACCCGTACCAAATTCATGTTTGGAGTTGGTAGACCACGTCTTTCAATACTATTAAAATGTGGTCAGAAAAAAAAACATTTCGATTAACCCTTTCCAATTGGTTAGATTGAGGCTCATATTATTATCCCTTTTGGTGGCAAAAGCTCGCTACAGGTGTTACGCCAAGTGGCAGAAGCCCGTAACGGGCTCCTGTCAAAATTAAAGCTAAGTGTCGTATTTCGCCGCGTAAATAAAACCGTTCAAACTGTTCCTTATCTATCCACACTTGCTAGATACATACCTGATTAGACAAGGACGACCACCCATAAGAGGCCCGCACTAGACAGCTTTTTTTTTGCAAAATTTCGTGCCATTGGCGTTGACACCAGCAGCCGGCTTTTGTGGTAACATGAAAATACATACAGCGCAACATATCGTCCTATTTTGAAGTGTAGCTGAAAAACTTAATCAATTACAGAGACACTTTAAAAATATCAGCTATTTAAAAGCGTTTCTCTGTCACTTTATTTGGTTATCTGCTAAAATGTAGGTCTTCATAAAAAACTGATGAGTCAGTGGAACATTCTGCCCATCCATAGTCAATGAATCGTCAATACCACAGAACTAATAAAAAGAGTATAGAAATGTCATCGTTTGTATTTCCTTCCATTACCGATGTCGCCACTTTTTGCCCTCCACTTGCTGTTAATGCACTCACGAAAAATCACTACGCAATCACGCAAACAATTATTAGTGTAATTACACACTGTGGATGAGTTTCCGGAATTACAAATGCTGCACACCATTTTAGAACGTATGTATCACGAGCAATACCGAGTCACAATCCGCGCACTTTTGTCTTACGCATCACAAGCGCGGCGACAAGTTCAGGCCACCATGCCACTTCTATTCTTCTGTTTATTTTTGTTAGTTCTGTGGTCAATACATTCGAGTACATCTTCAGCCATCATGCCTTTAACAGCTGTTCCCAATACACACTAATCAGGTTCGTTTTATAATCTCAAGTCTCCATTCAATAGTGATTATTGATTTAGGAATACCTACACTAAAAAAAGCTAAAACTGTGGCTCTGTGAGCTGTAAACCTGACGAGCTCGTTTTTGAACTTTTTTTTTCCAAAAACCGAATACCGACAGGAAAAAACCTATAATAGAATAGTTAATTAACTAACCTGATCACAAAATTTCATCAGAATCGGTTAAGAAATGCAACCTCCGCGGAGGAACAGCCGGAAACACGGCAGACTGACGGCGGACAATCGGAAAGACTTACAAAAGCATTTTTATAAAAGCTGAAACGGAGAAACTTCGCTAGCTCGGTCAACTAGATACCAATCGAAGTCTCATTTTTAATGGAATTATTAGAACACGCATTACTTTTCCGTATTCACCATTCAAAAACGCAGATCAATGTAGACGTTTCTCAAATCGGTTAATACGAAAAGTCGTCCCAAATTCAAGTGATTCTTGCAAGGGCTTGAAAGTGTAATACACTCTTTGTTGTAGCACCAAGCAAGAGTAACACAAGGGACAATTCTGAATCCAGATACCTGAGTCGCGTCCCATTAAAACGTTCACTTACCCCATACAAAACGATCTGTCAATTTCATAAGTCCAACAGAACTGTGCACCCAGTATGGGGATGTGACCCCATATTGAGGGCATAGACTCCTGAAAAACAGCTTCATGATCATGACCCCACATTGGGGGCACCCGGACAGGGAACGTGTTAGTAGAGGGTGGGGATTGGGTAATCCCAATTCTTTGGACTGGAAAATCATATGTAATGACTAGTGTTCTGGTGTAGAGAAATCCATGCGCGGGTATCCCTTGTCATTGGCTCAGTCGTCCTGTAACCTAGTCTATTGCTAGGTAGTTGAAACTTTGGACATTGAAAAGTGATAACTACATCTATGTAAAGTCTATTGATTTCATTAATATTGTAACAGCTAATTTTTGCTTTGCGTTTGCTTATTGCGTAGCTCTGTATTTGGACAAACGTGTTAAGATCTTTAAATGTACACATAAACATGTTTATGAATATTTTAATCTTGAACTTACGTTTGAAAAGGAATTGACAGATGAAGTGAGGCTTTAGTGAAGCTGTGACTTGCCGAGCCTAACAAAGTAATCAAGATAACATTCTGTTTGGTTAATAATAGTGTTCTATCAAATCGTTTAGACTTATAGTGTATGACCAAATCTTTCTTCAAGTCCGTCATATTGTATATTGTAAGGCACGTTTAGTTTGCTGTCATTTGGGCATGGTGACACAGGCTGGTTGCAACTCTTTGGTGGCAATGCAACTAAAATAGCAGTCATCATCATCATCACCAGCCTATTTACGTCCCACTGCTGGGCACAAGCTTCCCTTCTAAATTAAAAAATAGCTACACAGGACTGTACAGGTTTTGTAACGATGTTTCCCATCACTGAGAAGCTCATGATAAATTACAAAAAAAAGATTACGCACGTAAATTTTGATAAAGTCAGAGATCCAAGATCTCGAATCCATAACTCTCTGTTTGAGAGGACATAGGTCAAACCTCTAGCTAGTAGGAAAAAAATAGAAGTACACATCAAATCTAACGAATGTATCCGGAAAGCTGGACCAAAATCACCCTTTGTGTCCGATGAAACTGAAGCAGAGACAAACCAAGAAAGAGGTGGACCGAAAATCTGAAGCAGTTTAAGATAGAATAACAGGATTAACAGGATATAACAGTATAAGGGAAGCTAATCAATCAATTGGTAAACTAACATATTAATAACAAAAAAACGTGCGCTAGTTGGACCCGCGCACCTGACGTTTTTAACAACTAATTCTGACTACTATGCTTACTGCCTTTACCTTGCCTGTATATTCTTGAAATCTGCACTTTTGTGAAGAGACATATGTACTTATTTAGAACAGCTGGAGAAGCTTCGGTAAGAAATAAACGGAATCCAGGAAGACTGGTTCGTGTTTGCATTCCTAGGACAGCAAAAAAGATGATGCAGATTCTGTCGGAAAGAAACTACTTTAGTGTAAAGGACTTCCTTTCTCAACACACTTTCCTATAATAAAAAAAAAAATTGCATGCTAATATAATGGAATAATAACAATAGCAGAATAAGCTACCTATTGTCTCCATACCACCTAATGACACTGATGTACCTACTTATTCTAAGCAAATAAATTTTATTCTTCTTCTTCTATAAAGGCTTATCTAGACCTAATCTCCCAATAAAACCTCTTAGTATTCGCGGAATTATAAAAACATCAGCCGATGATCCGTTGTTGCGTATATCGCTTCCCATATGCAATAAGGAATTGCTACCAAGCAAGTAGGTAAGTATAGACTAAAGCGAAGTATGTCTACTTAAAATTAAATTGTTGTAAGTAACATTCTAACAGCTACTGTTTAATTAGAAAAGTTGAGAAGCTTAAAAAGTCCTTATTTGCTTTATAAGAATAACTAGGTATGTATATAGCCCACGTTCAAAGCACTTAGCTAACTGTATAAATAAGGAGATTCACTTTTAAAAAAAGTAAAAAATAAATACATACAAGATGCAGGCGCATGGTGTGTTAAAAAAAAGGTTTTATTTATTTAATTTTAATGCGAATATCTATTAGAGGTTAACAAGACCATGACAAGGTACTATCGAGTACCCCATCCGCTTCAATAGCTGACACCAATAAAATTAACATACCATTAATACGATTAAAAATAAAACTACCAATTAAAATTAAGTGAAATAATTACGCTATTAATAACATGCATTTCAAAAACGACATTCACAGACGAAACTCAACTCTAAAGATCAATTCCTAGAGATCATGTGAATGGGCGCGAAAATTCGAGCGTAGCATTCCGATCCTGTATCACTCTAATATCGAAGGCAGTATAAATATGCTGGATGCGTACTGAGAAGATACACTTTACAATCATCTCCTTTGGAGTTCACATCTCAACCATGAAATACGTTAGTAACCAGTGCTTATAAGTACATCATGCCTTTCTATTTATAATTTTGTCACGTACAGTGCTGTGTTGTGATTGGATTGCGAAAATTTCAGTGAATTGACAAGTCGAGGGGTTTGTCAATCGGCATGTGTGGTTCATTTGACCGTTTAGGTTTAATGAGTTACTTTAGTCTTATTGGCTCAGTGCCAAGTGGTTACAAGTGGCTGGTTTGGCTCCTTCCAAAATGTTGGAAGTATCAACCTGAATTTTATTCCTGACTTCCAAAGAGTGCATTGTTTTTGTATCTGGGTCAAAATGCTTAGATCGTGTCTTTAATACTGTTCATAGATCTGCTTCAGGTAGACTTAGTTTAGGTGTAAGGGTGTTAGTCGGCATATTTGGGTATCCGATAGGAAGAACATTGGAATTAATAGAATTCGCTCACAACATTTGTATTTCCGGACAAATTCAATCAAGTCTCTTGATTGATTGTTGCTGAACCAGTGACTTTTTAGCCTTATCTACACTTTCCATCAGGTGCTATAGGGATATTTTTTCTTTTGGGTAGCGTTAAAAACAATTACGTAAAACTCATTTCCTGCGGTTTTTTTTTTGGGTAATGTACAAAAAAATTGGGATAAGTTCCAGTTAATTTAGTACCTGTCTATACTTGACTAGCAGTAGACTTGGAAATTTATTGTGATGACTTCACACTCGTCCAAATCGTAACGCGAATAAAATTATCAAAATCATTTCCTGCTATAAAGTTCTAACATTAAAAGCTAGACAATAGTTTGCACACTCAACCATTCAGTTCGCTTTCATGTTTGTTTCTCATCATCTTTCATATTAGTAGGCATAAACTGCTGGCAGTAAAGAAACACCAAAGAAAAAAAAAACGTCAAACCTTTTTTATTCTATTTAACAAGGCATTATTCAAACCGGCCAGTACCATTGCAACCGATTAATCTCAAATTAATCTCTAACGCCATGGCTTACCGTAACCTCTCACTTAGCTTACTATATAGTTTTTATTCCCAACTTATTAAAGTTAAAACTTGAACCGGAGTCGAAAGGCTTAAAGTACCGTCTCCTGTCAGTCAAAGAAATTTAATTAATTACTGCTTGAGTAATACACGGATCTACTAATTCTTTGAGCAATCATACTTGTCTTCATCTAAGTCGTAATTTATTTTAACGTTCAAAAGGTGCCAGTGTAACTTTATTTCCAACACTAAGAACTTTTGTTGGTATGCGTATTTAGTATCCCTTTTACACAATGAAAGAGGCTTCAACAGACGGAAAATTGTGTGTCATGCTAGACGCTAATTGTACGTTAATTGTATCTCTTTACATTTTGATAAAGCTGTGTGGATTTTTAAAATTCGTAAACTGTTAAGTTTAGAAAAGAAAACACGTTTAAACAAAAGAGCGTGAAATTGGCGCGAAAGCATTGCTTGTATTTTGTTATGTATCAGTCGCTAATATTTTTTGTTAAAAAAAAAACCAACGGCTTTAGAAAGAAAAATATTTCTTGTAAAAAGTGCAAACAGGGCCCTATAATACCCCACTTGACCTAGTAACCCTTCAATTTCAAGATGGATCGCAGAAGGTCCTACCACCCATAAGGTCTGGTGGGGACCATACAATTGGCGCTTGCCACTAAGTGGACATTGCTATGATTACAGCCCTGAGACCTGGTTCCGACACAAGGTACAACCAAAAGCCGTAATAGCTAGTGGTTTAACCTACGGCCTCTCAAGCAGAGGGTCGTGGATCAGAGCCCGGCGCTCACCTCTGAGTTTTACTGCGAAATTATGTTTGTTTGCATGAGAGAAACCTGCACACTTCAAGCAATTCAATGGTGTGCGTGAAGTTCCAAATCCGCATTGGGCTCTTGTGGGAACTATAGCCCAAGCCCTCCCATTCTGAGAAGAGGCCTGTTATCAGCCCGTTTTGGGTTATTGCTGATGTTAACCTTTTTTTTTCAGTTCATTGTCCTAGCCATAGCTTCAGTCGCAACAGCGGCGCGATTGGAGAACGTCTACCTCCCGCCCAACTCCAGGTCCTCGAGTGGTGCCAACGCTGGTCTCCAGACCCCCAGGAGCTCAGGGTTCCAAGGATCTCAAGGACAGGGCGGTAAGGGTGTTGACTTACAAGCGCAAATGACTAGAACTTTGCTACACCACAATTATTTTATCATCAGCATCTTCTTTTGAATGTTTACGTAAGTTTAATTAACTTTTGGAATACAACTTAAGCGTTAGGTTAAGATTGCGTTGAATGCTCAACTTTAAAATTCTCTATCGCCGAAATCTCTATCTCTATCCATCGAAACATGCATATTTAATTGTTCCATTTTCTATTATTCCCATGAACAAACACCGTAAAAACATCACAAAACAGGCGTTATTGTATAAAGCGCTCGCCTTCTTTTAGCCATTAGCAATGTCTCTTTCTCACAGAATCTTGTACCGTTTGACAGAAAAAGTTGGCCAATGCGAGCGAGCGCATTAGACAATGCACAACTTATGCCCAATGATCACATGATCACATGATCATTGGGCATAAGCACATGATGTGTGGCCGTGGGGCACATGCCTACCATCCCTCGGGGTTGCGAGTATCTATGGTCAGTGGTGGTCACTCACCCTCTGGTGACCTATTTGCTCGATTACCTTCCTTATGGTAAGTATAATTAATATTGTCACTTCCATAACCGCACTCCTCTTTCCAGCTTTCAACGCCCAAGCCCAGGCTCAAAGCTATTCCTCAGCATCAGCGAGTGATTCAGCCAGCAGCCAGGCTCAGATCCTTAGGTTCGACAATGAAATCAACGAGGAAGGATTCCGGTACGCCTATGAGACCAGCGACGGCACCAAGGCTGAACAGGAAGGTAACAGCCCTCTTAAGCATTGTTTGAAGTTTTTTTTCGTTAGCCCGTTGTAGTGTTCCACTGCTGGGCAAAGGCCTCTCCTCTTTATTTCCACAACTCCCGGTTTAGCGCAACGTCAGGCCAGTCCTCAGTATAGGACCCAGCCCTCAGTACCCAGAAGTATTACTATATTACTAGCTTATGCCCCGCGGCTTTGCCCCCCGTTATTTCGAAATGGGCTAGTTCCCTATCCCGTGGAAATTTCGAAAAATCCCTTAGTGCACCTAAGAACCTAACCTAACCTAACCTATATGTTTGCCAAATTTCAAGTCTCTAGATCCAGTGGTTTAGGTTGTGCGTTGTCTGTCAGGCAGTCAGTCACGGTACTGTTTTATAGGTATAGAAGACTAGCTTATGCCCCGCGGCTTTGCCCCCGTGAAATATATCATAATGGGCTAGTCCCCTATCCCGTGGGAATTTCAAAAAATCCCTTCTTAGTGCACCTCTAGGATACTCAAGGTACATGTTTGCCAAATTTCAAGTCTCTAGGTCTAGTGGTTTAGGCTGTGCGTTGTCTGTCTGTCAGTCAGTCAGTCAGTCACGGTACTGTTTTATAGGTATAGATAGATGACGGACGATAATAAGGTAACAAAACCTCACATAATACAATGAATTGGACACAACCAAAACCGAACGACTATACCTCTTAAGGCATTTCACCAACTTCTCCCCAGGTCGTGTGATCCCTGGCGCAGCGCCCGAAGAAGGTTCCATCCAGGTCTCAGGATCATACTCCTACGTCGGTGACGACGGCCAGACCTACTCCGTGACCTACACCGCCGATGAGAACGGTTACCATGCCGAGGGTGACCACCTCCCCACCCCTCCCCCGATACCTGAGGAAATCCTGAAGAGCCTGCAGCTTACAGCTGGCAATGGTGGTGAGTTACAAGGTTTATTAAAATTAACACCAAGCAGGTAAGTTTGATAAGGAAAGCTAAAAAGTAGTGGATATTTTCGAACATTTTAGTTATTTTTCCTAAAACTGAATCGACCAAAATCCATCTCACAAAATTCTACAAGAATCGGTTGAGGAATACTACTTGTAGAGGAGAGCATTTAGCCCAAGCTGTAGACCGAGCACGAAGTGTTCTAATCCTGCGTAACATTACGTTATCGTATCGAAATCGAGAAACCTCAAACTAAATTTTAGTTCCAAATACGCCCACGGGCTGGCGCTGTTCCAAACGTCATACAAATTTCTTCTATTACGTTACGCATGTTTCGAATATTCGTACTCGGGCCGCTCACAAAATTGAGACTATAGAGTCAATAAAACTCGTGCAGATGCACATTTTATCCGGTACAATCATCGATTCTATTAATCTATCTCCATTCCTTGTTAAGTACTCGTAGTTTCGTAGACGACCGGATGGCCTAGTGGTTAGCGACCCTGACCATGAAGCTTGAGGTCCCGGGTTCGAATCCCGGTCGGGGCAGATGTTTGTATGATGAATACGAATGTTTGTTCTCGGGTCTTGGATGTTTAATATGTATATAAGTATGTATTTAACTATACAAGTATGTTTATCCGTTGTCTAGTACCCATAGTACAGGCTTTGCCTAGTTTGGGACTAGGTCAATTGGTGTCAATTTGTCCCATGATGTTATTATTTATTATTTTATTTATTATTTATTTCCCACCTTGATCATTATTGTGAATATCAAAAGCAAAAAGTTGCGAAACGTTTACAAAACGCCTGTTTATTTCTACCATGCAACTGACACTCATGTCCTTTGCTATTAAAAGTTCGCAGGCGTTTTAATTTTATTTTTTTCATTACAGCTCACTATGAAAGCCAGAGGAGCAGTTATGACGCCGATAAGACCGGGTACTAAATTATAACACATATTTAAATTTTGTGTTTTAGTCATCGACTACACTTTTGAAATAAGTACAGTCAATTACAAATTAAACCGAAACTTTTTTTACTTTTATACCGAAATTTTGTGGTTGACTGTTCTTAAGGCCAGTATGTGTTCAGTTTAGTCGTTAATGTTGAATGTTAATAAATTTGTAAATATTTATTAATTTTGTTTCGAGAAAATCCTAATTTTGTCCTTACCATTAAGATTCGTCGTCGTATTATGAATTCGTTTGGTTAATGCGTCCATTGCCTATCTAATGTAGCGTTGCTCGCACAAACGCTATAGTGTCACTTTTCGATACTATTATGAAGGCTAATTTGACACTTCGACGTTGAAATAGCCGTGAATAACCCTTTAGAACAACACACCAATTACGGAGTCAATGTATTTGAGTACAAGTATTCAAAACGTAAGGTACTTTATCACCTGTCAGAGGGACAACATAGGTGTGCTTAGATACATTATGAAAAAGAGGTAGATGTGCCATTTTTTTTGATAATTTATTTACATAATAAAAGCAGTTTACAATGACATTAAATCTAAGCTAAAACTAAATAAACTAAAACATAAAACTAAATTAAATCTAAATAAGGCCCCCGTGGCATGGTGCCCAAAAGGCTGGCAGCGTTGCCACGCTGAATAGCGATGCTGATTCTTTGAGAGAGAAAACTGCCAGCCCTTTGGTCAGAAGTTGCATCGACCAAGCGCTTTTTTAACCCTCGACGAAAAAGAGGGGTGTTATAAGTTTATGAACTGTGTCATTAGATTGATAACAAATGTAATTCCGCTCATAAATTCCGTTATACTCGGAAAGGCGAGACCGGGACCGAACCCACAGCCCTCTGCTTGAGAGGCCATAGGTCAAACACTAGACCACGGCTTACAAGTTATTTAACAAGTTAATGATTTCGACCTCCAACGTCTTACGCATCCTCCATACAATTAAGTAGCAATATAATTTGCTCTACATACAAACTGGCATTTAATGATTCGTCACGATTGATGTCATGATCTAGATGACAGCGATCATGTTTGTGGGATGGTATTTAGATATGGCGGTGGTAAACACCAAGTTCAGCAGAGTAAACGGGCGTACTGTTTGACTGATGGCCAGTAATAACCACACACACTGAAAATGTGACGAACAAAGTTAATTGTGTACTTGGAAAAATTTCGATCCTTTACTGGTGTTGTGGAGCCCTACTTAACTTCTTGTCGAATGTCATAATTTCTATGCCAACGGGAAGACTTATAGGTTTTGATACCCACGAATTTCTATGAAGATACTCTTTCAAAAGGTTGTCGGTATCTCATGATAGCCTGAACTTAGAAACTTGATTTCTTCGCAGCTTCAAGAAACCTTAGCCCCTAACATTGGACTAACATTTCAATTTGATACCAAAACGCGTTCCTGAGAAAAAGGGTCTTGACAGACAGATGGATAACGAAGTGATCCTATATGGGTTAAATTGTTTTTGAGGTACGGAACCTTAAAAAAAGAGGTAACAGAGCCCGAGCGCGAATATTTGAATCCTACTCGAGTACCTAAATAGTAATGCTATCGAGAAAATTTGTATGACGTTTGGAACAGCGGCCCGTGAGCGTATTTGGTACTCAAATTTAATAATTATGATTTTTTTACGACACGATAATGTTACTAATCAATCATGTTACTAATTACGTTACGTAGGATTTAAACTTGACCCGTGCAGATAGCCTGGCATTTTTAGAACTCGTATCGCAGTGCTTAAAATTACGGCCTTAAGGTCACCAGATAAATTTGCATTCAGGCGTTAGACTTAAAATAACTCATCTCACTGCATCTCGCATAATTACTCGTAAAATGATAATTTACAATGATTGCCATGTTTTAAATAAGTGTGGTCAATTTTACTTTTTATCAATTTTATTTATTAATAATTATTTTAGAGGATTATTTTACGTTTTTTTTCTAAGTTTTTTTTTGAAGGCGGTTTTACTTTTTTGTTAAAAGATTTTTATTTCACAATTTTACGTTGATTTAACATAGTCAGAATTATCCTCCAACTTCTAACCGCTAAGGAGTTGTACCTTCCATCATCAGCTCATCAACATGAGATGATGATTACCAGACGCAAATACTTGAATAACCTTAGAAAATATATGAAACACATAATACGGGCCTATGAAATTTGAAGGTTGCCCTCGATTTCCCTGGGATCCCATCATCAGATCATGACTTGGTGACAATGGAACCTCAGGAATATACCCTTTCAAATTAAAAAAAAATTAAAATCGGACTACAATTGACGGAGTAATCGATGAACATACATAAAAAAAAAATACATACAGTGGAACGTAGAACCTCCTCCTTTTTTTGAAGTCGGTTAAAAAGCACAAAATACGCCTCGACTAAGCGCTTAGTGTAATCGCCGACCAGGCCAAAAAATACGTTCGCGTTTAATAATTCTCATACTATTTCACGCTTTAACGCAAACGCGATCGAGACGTATTTTGTGTTTTTTGATTACACTAAGGGCACAGAGCGCCTAGTGTAATCGCCGACCAGACCAAGAAATACATCTCGATCGCGTTCGCGTTTAACAATTCTCATACTATTTGACACTTTAACGCAAACGCGGTCGAGACGTATTTTGTGCTTTTTGATTACACTAAGGGCACTGATATTTTTCCGGTACGCGCAGATCGGTCCCAAAAATAAGCAATATGACCATTGCCAATGGCTATAGGTTAACTGTAAGTATGTAGTTATACGCAGAAATAATGAATCCAGACAAATCATATTGTGCTTAGCATAAACAGTTAGTCGGCCGCGTTCTGACCTAGCAAGCTTTGTAGCTTTAGTCTAACTTTTGACACTGGACGCGCAAGACTGAAAATGGCTGTGATATATATATATCTGGTTGTTATATATTCAGTGCTGCTGTTCGGAGATGGGAGTTGCAAAGTAAGTCGGTAAAAAATATTAAGAATTAACGGTGTACAAATCAGTATATTTTTTTTAGAACTATCGCGTTTTTAATTTATTTCGTGAAAGGTTCGAAAGTAAATTGACTAAGTAGATGATTTCTGCTGTTTTTTTTGTATACCTTGTTTTAAATATTTTCGGAGACTTTTTATCAGTGACCGTTTTTTTTTTTACTTGGACTGTCTGTTGTCGGTTTGTCATTACGTCATTGGAGTAGTGCTTTGACCTATGCATCTCAAGCAAAAAGTCGCGGGTTCGAGCCCCGGCTCGTACCTCTGAGTTTTTAGGAATTTATGTGCGAAATTATATTTGTAATATTTATCACGAGCTTTTCGGTGAAGGAAAACATCGCGAGGAAACATGAAACATTCAACGGTGTGTGAGAGGAAGCCTGTGCCTAGCTATGGGGCGTAAAAAAACGGCTGGTGATGATGATGATGATAATGTACCCATGTCACAGTTCGTGTCACACTTAAATGCGACTGGAGTGAAGTCTACCAACTTGTAGGAGAAGTTTAGTGAGACGCACAGAGACTTACTGGAATGTTGAAGCGAGACCGCGGCATGAACAACTTCATAGCACTTTTGCGGGTGGTAGGACCTTGTGCGAGGTCCGTCAAGATCGCTAGCACCATCTTACTCGCTAACCCTGCCGCTAAGCAGCAGTGCTTGCGCTGTTGTGTTCCAGTGTGGAGAGTAAGACAGCCGGTGTAATTACGGACACTAGAGGCATTTCATCTTAGCTCTCTAGAGGGCTTGCAGATGCGTTGCCAACCTAGGTTGGCAACGCATCTGCAAGCCCTCCGGGGTTGCGGGTGTCTATAGGCAGTGGTGATCACTTACCGTCAGGTGACCCACTTGCTCGTTTGCCTTCCTCATCGTATAAAAAAAAGATTAAAGCGCACTGTACAAGTATTTATAAAGTTCAAAAGGTAGCATTTATTGTGCACGCGCAATAATAAGTATCTGTATAACGGTTCTCCGAAGTGAAGACTGATTCTGTCCATTCAACAAAGGCGCATTGAAACGTGAACATCCCTTTACAATTAAGTAATTATAATTAAATATCCCGCGGCTCAGCTGACGTCGGACGAGTTTAGGATGGGAAATATCTCATAAATCACGTAATTACAAGTAACGGATTAAATTAGTTAGCTCCTCCGCGAACTAGAAAGTAGTATAGTAATGCATAACCTAACCAACTTAAAATTAAAAACCGGCCAAGTGCGAGTCGGACTCGCGCACGAGGGTTCCGTAGAAAGATTTTAACGCTTTTCCCCCAGTGTTTTAAGAAGTCCAGTGTAAGCAGAGCCCTGCTCCTAAGCAAAATGTACGCAGTGTGGGGTCAACTTTTATTGGTCTGCTAAATCTACAGACAGACATAAAAATTTAAGATTTTGAGACTTTTTGGAGTGGTTGTGCTATAACAGCTACCTTCATACCAAATTTCAGGTTTCTAGGACATCTGGAAGTACCCTTTAGGTTTTTGGAAATCGGCAATTTGTATGGAAATAGCCTTTTTAATTACTATATCTTTTAATTGCGTTGACTTAGAAGGTTGATTTTTTCACAGCTTCAAGGGACCGCAGGCTTGAGTATTTGATATTAATTTCAGCATGCTACCTCCACGCGTTCCAGAGAAAAAGGGTCTTGACAGACAGACAGACAGACAGACAGACTGACGGACAACAAAGTGATAGGATCACTACGGTAAAAATACGGTATTTTTTTCTCTTTATTTTTTTTAAATGATAGAGTGAGCTTTCTTTGTGTAATTTATCTGTGGTTACGTATTGTATGATCTAATGTAACTTGTTTTTAGAAAAAATGTATTTGTGCCAAGTTTCTTGCGGCGCATTCTTCTTGGCAATCATGGTCTTTCCGAAAGCGCTGGTAGACTCAAAAAAAATGACGTGTAAAAGAGCATTCAACTGCCTATTTGCTGAAAAAAAAATTGAATTTTGAATTTTAAGAAGGGATTTTTCAAAATTCCCACGCGATAGGAAACTAACCCATTTTGAAATATTTCGCGGGGGCAAAGCATAGGCATAAGCTAGTAGTGTTTAACCCTGTTATTCATAAACCTATTTTAACTAAAATGCCGTTAATGTTTGTTTGTCCTTTTTTGTCACATTGACATTTCCGTTTGTAAGAAGAAGACAAACCCTATTTAAGCTAATGGAGGCTTGAAACCCTGGTCCAGCCCATCGATATTAACTCTTCACTCGTAGGTACACATTTTGTTTCGCAAAATACCGTTCGTCAAAATGATAGAGGCATGTTTACCGCCACCGGTATTATGATCCTGCGGTTAGTGTTTGGTATTTCAAGAGTAATCTATAGATAAAAGCAAAATACTCACTCTTTGGTTTCAAAACTTCCTCTTTCCTTGACGATTAGCAACTAAATACCTATTTTCTAGTTTATTTCCGGCTACTTGAGGGAAAACGATTGAAATATTGTCAGAATTTGAGCTAAACTTCTAAATATGACGCCATTAAATGCGTCATTGTGCCATCTGTGTGTACAATGGTGTATGACTAGCACTTAATTATTTTTCAAAGTTCAGCCATTTATCTGATCGTTTTTTTTTGGTCACTGTAAACCATCTTTGAACGAGGATTTCTCGATAACCCAACCAAATATTTGGTCAGTTTTTGAATTATTAATATCAGTGCAACTAGTACTTAAAACATTTTTCAAAGTTCAGGCACCTTATCGTTTTTTTTTTGGTCACGATAACTCATTTTTCAAACGCCATAATACAGTTAACGCATCCACTTCGCGCAGGCAGACCGACATATTTGGCATCAGAGAGGTGCTCTTTATCATGTAAACCCAGATTAGCTCACTTAGAATATCGTTACCAAATTAAATTTGTCGTGATCTCCCGTAATAGGGCGTTTGCAGATGCGTTGTTTATAATGTTAATAAAAAGGTTTCTGCCGCGACCTTAGAGCAGGAAAGGAATGGAATGGCTGCCAAAACTCTTACATTAAGTCTGATCAAAAAGATCAGGGTCTGTTGATTGTGTGCGTGTTTTTGGCATTTGTGTGACAGTTTTGTTTTAGTGTGAGTTTGTAGGAACGTGACAAATGTTGACATAAGCGCAGACGTGTGCTGTACGTGTGTGTTCCTCGTCGCCATCAAAAAGTGGCAGAAAAATTGTAGTGCATAGATAAGCGAAAGGCGCCTCCCGTCTGTCAGCTTTATGGCCGCGACTGTACTAGTGACATAACTAACTTATGTGCAAGATTATGATTAATCATCAGAAATAAACATGACACTTGTTTCCTCAAATATCCTTGACCCCCAAACATAGAGGCGATACGCTACAAGAAAACATTGGATGTTATCAAAAAGTTTTTGCAGAATTGCTACTCGAATTTAACGTTTTTTTTAGGGTTCCGTAGCCAAAATGGCAAAATCGGGAGCCGTATAGTTTCGTCAATCATGTCCGTCTGTATGTCACAGGCATTTTACTCGAAAACTACAAGATGTATAATGATGAAATTTAGAGTATAGGTGTCTTGTAGAAGCAGCTACTTAGTTCGGTAGTTAAATAAAATAAATAAATATTTTTAGGGGGGGTACTCCAGAGCTTAAAAAGAAGTCGAGATTGTGGGCATTGTGATTGGTCAAATCATGATCAGCACAGCGGAGAATGTCCACTTCGCCCAGTCTTTGTGGAACCTTTTTACGATAAATTCCATAGTGACCATGAACGAAATATAAACATTCACTTTAATTTGAAACGACTCGTCCAATTTCATGGGATATCTTGTCCATTAAACGTAATTCTTCTTTTCAGATCCACAACACTCCGAAGACCAAGCAGACAACCAAAGACCTGCAGACCATAGAATATATGACCAAATCGAACCAAGAAATAATAGTCCCCATCATGATGCACTTAGATAAAGCCATGGAGACACAAATACCCAGATTAAAAGGAGCCAAAAGAATAAACTTCAAACCAAAAGCCCTTTTGCGAGAAGTCGAGAAAGTGTTCGCTTTGAAAAGCTTGAACCAAAAAGTCCGTTTGAAACTAGTGAATCTAAAAGTAACAAACAACAGAACTGGTGTTGCTATTAATGAAAATGTTTCCAAGTATTTGAAAAGCTACTGTGAATGGCAGAAGAATAAGAAAATTGAAAACGGTGATTGGCATTTCTCTGTGCTGCTGACTGGCCTGGAGATTTATTATGTTGATAAGGATGGACGGAAAGTTAAGGAAAGCACAGGTACAACACATTTATGTCTTTTTTATTGTGAAGACCAAGAAGATTTTAGAGTATACCAATGACATTCTACGGACTACAGCGATACTGATAAAAGAGTTAAGCAACAAACAGTAGACATTATATTTTAATAAACTCACTGAAACATGAATACACAGAAAAAAAATCCATAAAAATGCCAACCCCGGGAATCGAACCCGGATCCTCGACACTCCGGGTCGTATGCTTCACCCCTACACCACGATTGACATTTTTCTGGTTTTTTTTCTGTGTATTCATGTTTCAGTGAGTTTATTAAAATATAATTGATATTCACGGGAAAACCGTAAAAAAAAAAACTACTACTACTACTCCCACTGAGATCATAAACAGTAGACATCTCTAAAAGTTTACAAAGATTCTTTTACCAAATACTTTTTCAAGTTTTACGTATAATATTTTTCAGGTCGCGGCTACATGGGCAAAATGTGCAGTCTAGACAAAAGTTGTGCGATCGTCAAATGGCATCCTAAGGATATGGTGCATTTACTGGCACATGAGATTGCACACAGGTCAGTTTCTGCACCATTCATCGTTGGCATTACAGGTCAAGTTCATAAAAACATCATCAAGCACTTAAGTATGATAGCCTTGTGAATTCACAACATCATCATTCAGTCGGAAGACGTCTACTGCTAGCTATGTCCAGCTTATGGCCAGCCAGTCCAGGTCTGTGTCTTCCCCAAAGATCACCACCCGCTTGTTACCCGCAGCCAATGATTTCCCGCGATCTTTACCAGATCGTCCGTCCACCTTGCGGGAGGCCTACCAACACTTCGCCTTCTGATACGCGGTCGCACTCTAGAACCTTACGGCCCCAACGGCCATCAGTTCTGCGAGCAATGAACATAGGTCTTCCCCAAACACTTCCACGAGGAATGGTCGCATCGCACGCCTTCTGTGTCTCCATTGTAAATTGTACGCCGCAACAAACGTTTCCATCGCTTTCGTGTTAACGTGTCAAATAATTTGAGAATAGTACGTTGCCAATAAGTGTCGCTAGGCCGATTTGCCCATTATAATAGTATCGCGGTCGCATAGAAAGCGATCGAGACGTTATGTGGGACGGCTCTGCATCCACCGGTGTTCGGCGATCTTCACCAAGTCTTCACCAGGCCTTATAGGGACCAATCTCCACTTTGACCACGTCTCCCGATCCACGAACTCCGATCGAAAACCTTAACGCCCCACCAGTAGTCGATGTAGATTGTATTACCCGTCCCGTTGCAATTTGAGTGACAGAAAGGACGGGTAGTTGTTCTCGCGCGAGATAGAAGTTGCATTGTGAGTTGTGCTAGAGAAGCAAAGCCTTAGTAACTTTTTGCAAGACAATCCAGACAGTGCTAATTTCTGGCGCCATCAAATGAACGTACTCTAAAAAACAAATGAGACGTGCAAATAAATACTGTCTCAGACACAATTAGATCGTTCCAATTTACTTTCAATTGATACTGGTGACGGCATCGAATTCTAAAAACTGTTTGGCCAAATCGCTATAATGCACAATGCCACTACAGAGTCAGAGAGATGAAAAACACCGAGTTATTGTATTAATTATGTAAAGCGGTTTCAAATGAATCAATCATGTGGTAATAGAAATAATAATAATATAATAGTTAGAGCAATTTATTTAATGAAATTTGTTTAACATTGACTCTCAATGTTTATACGAATAACGAAATTGCACAGTACGTTGCTGTCTACCGTCAATGCCTATTTAAAACGCTCTCCAATCAAAATCCTAGTAGTAGGAACTAGTATTATAAAAGCGAAAGTTTGTGAGGATGTTTGTTAATATTTTACGTAAATGTGGAAATACACGAAACTACCGTGAAACTCAATCATAGTGAAATAACTACCACATGTATATAAGTCGAGTTTAGCCCGACATGTTTGGGACTAATTCGTAGCCTTTCCTCCGGGAGCGCACGACCCAGCCGCAGCGAGGCGCACACTGCGCGGCTAAACTCGACTTATATACGTGAGTGAGCCGTTTTATTTCATCATGAATGTGGAAATATTATGTTTTATCTCAGCTTGGGCATCTACCACGACGGTGTGAAGAATGGTTGCCAAAACAGTGGCTACATCATGGCAGGAATATACAGCCGGCGCCGACCACCGCAGTATTGGTCGGATTGCAGCAAAACGCATCTTAGGACTTATTTAAGGTAAAAAAAACTTCTTAAGCAGTATGCGCATTTTTAACCGACTTCAAAAAGGGAGGAGGTTCGGGGGCGTCCATTAATAAAATTGCGTGGGATTTAAAAAAAAACCGGCCAAGTGCGAGTCGGACTCGCGCACGAGGATTCCGTAGAAAGATTTTAACGCTTTTCCCCAGTGTTTTAAAAGTCCAGTGTTAGCAGAGCCCTGCTCTTAAGCAAAATGTACGCAGTGTGGGGTCAAATTATATTGGTCTGCGAAATCTACAGACAGACATGAAAATTTAAGATTTTGCGACTTTTCGGAGTGGTTGTGCTGTAAGAGCTATCGTCATACCAAATTTCAAGTTTCTAGTCTAGGCCAACTGGAAGTACCCTGTAGGTTTTTGGATTTCGGCAATTTGTATGAAATGGCCTTTTTAATGGCTTTAGTATTCGATATTAATTTCAGTATGCTACCTCCTCCTCCTCCTAAAAAGGGTCTTGACAGACAGACAGACAGACAGACGGACGGACGGACGGATGGACGGACAGACGGACGGACAGACAGACAGACAGACATACAGACAGACAGACAGACAGACAGACAGACAGATGGACAGACAGACTGACAGACTGACAGACGGACGGACGGACGGACAGACAGACGGACAGCAAAATGATTCTATAAGGGTTTCGTTTTTTCCTTTTGATGTACGGAACCCTGTGACCCCACATTGCGTACATTTTGCTTAGGTGCAGGGCTCTGCTAACACTGGACTTCTTAAAACACTGGGAAAAAGCGTTAAAATCTTTCTACGGAACCCTCGTGCGCGAGTCCGACTCGCACTTGGCCGGTTTTTTTTTTTTCAAAGTGAAACTTTAGGAAATTAGGACGCCCTTTTATCTCGTTTGAAATACTTAAGTTGTATTCATTCAATGACCCTCCTTAATTTAATGTCTTTTTTGCAGAAACGAAAGGAAATCGTGGTGCGTTCGACCTTCATCGTAGTCCTAGTTTTATTTTATTTTATTTATTTCCAGACATAAACGAAATATTAAAAATGTCGAGCTTGTGAGAGTTAGCGATATTACCAAATAAATTATACATACGTAGGTTGTTGATACTCGTAAATTATGATAATTATAATACTCATTTGTATTCCATTAAAACCAAACACGATAGGTACAAAATATACAATGTTAATTAAGTATCGTACAATGTAAATAAACATTATTAACCGACTTCAAAAAAAGGAGGAGGTTCTACGTTCCACTGTATGTATTTTTTTTTATGTATGTTCATCGATTACTCCGTCAATTGTTGACCGATTTTCAATTTTTTTTTTATTTGAAAGTGTATACTCCTGAGGTGGTCCCATTGTCACCAAGTCATGATCTGATGATGGGATCCTAGGGAAATCGAGGGCAACCCTCAAATTTTACAGGCACGTACTATGTGTTTCATATGTTTCCTAAGGTTATTCAAGTATTTGCGTCTGGTAGTCATCATCTCATGATGATGAGCTGATGATGGAAGGTACAACTCCTTAGCGGTTAGGAGTTGGAGGATAATTCTGAAAATGTTAAATCAACGTAAAATTGTGAAATAAAAACCTTTTAACAAAAAAGTAAAACCGCCTTCAAAAAAAAACCTTAGAAAAAAAACGTAAAATAATCCTCTAAAATAATGGTAAATAAGTAAAATAAAATAAAATGCGTTTATTTCGGACAACAGAAACGAAAGCCTAAAGTTTTATGGCCTAGCACTAAACAGCAGATATATGAAGTCGGTGCTTCATTCAAAGAATATTCCGCTCGCACCGCACCGATTTCATATTTCTGCTGCTTAGTGCTAGGGCATAAAACTTTAGGCTTTCGTTTCTGTTGTCCGAAATAAACGCATTTTATTTTATTATATTTATTTACCATTATTTTAGAGGATTATTTTACGTTTTTTTTTAAGGTTTTTTTTAGAACTTCTGTATATCATTATTTTTAAGCGCCTACAAAATTATTACTAGCAATGACGATGGTATGGTATAATCACACCTTTATAATTAAAATTTTCAAAGGCGTTTAGGTTTTAAATATACTATAATATACTTTAAAACTTAAAAGTCGACTACTTATTTTAGCAAATAAATATTTCTGTTTCTATTTTTATTTCTATTTCTACCTACTTAGATATAGTTAAAATGAGAAAAGCTTTCCCCTGTCAAAATGTTTATGGTATTGTCATAAGATTGTTTTTGCCTGGCCCATGGGAAAAGTTTTTCTACTATATCTAATACCTAGAACATTCTGACATTCAAATTTTCGAACCCACTTCTTTTTAAGAAAACGGCTTATACAATTAGGTAAGTACTTACTATTAATATCAAATTTATTTCATTTTAATGAGGAAGTGTATTACCTGCACATGAACTGCCAATTAATTTGAAGGTGTGTGTGAAATTCCCAATCTGAACTGAACTCAGCCGAGAGGACGCTGTCCCCAGCACTGGGGTAAATAGGCTGACATGAATGAGCTAGTAATTAAGTATGACAAAAGGCGTCTAGAAAATGTTCTCCTGTATCTGATTTGCATGTATAACGTCATCAAAAGCCCTACAAACTATTCACACATTAGCATCATTACATCACATACCAGATCACTGCTTTCACACAGCTAATGATAAATGACCAGCAAAAAGCCAAACAAATAACCTGTACTTTCACTGACGTGTCATCATGAGCAGTGTAATCATTATAGTAATGATGATCATAGATCATATATATATATATATTATATCCTCAAACTGTTCCTGTTAGCCATAGCTAACAGGAACAGTTTGAGGATATAATGTATAATGATGGGCAGATCTCATGCAGATCTAGTCAACTGCCCCCTAGTACGCTAAAATGTAGACAAAATAATAATAATGTATGTCTATGTATAAAATATTTGATCATGACCTTAGAGCAGGAAAGGAATGGTGATGTTAACGCACGATTTCCCCTCTGCCAAAACTCTAACATTATGTCTGACCAACGTGATCAAGGTCTGTAATGTTGATTGTGTGCGTGTTTTTACCAATCGTGATAAACTAGTGGTTTGACTTACGACCTCTCAGAGTGTCGTGGCTTCGAGTCCTGGCTGGCACATGTGTTTTTCCTAATTTATGTGCGAAATTACGTTTGGAACCTGCACATTCCTGAGATCTAATTCGATGATATATGTGAAGTTGCCAATCCGCAATGGGCCCGCGTAGGAACTGCAGCCCAATCCCTCTCGTATTGAGAGGAGGCTTGTGTCCAGCAGTGGAACGTAACTGCTGATGATAATGATGATACCAACCACAAAAATAATTATAATAACCCTATTTTATAACAACAATTTCCATAGAAATATAAAACACTTTCACACGTCACGGTCGACGGTAGTTGTTCGGAATAAACAATTCACTATCGCATAACAAATTCCATACATGGAGAGCAAAATGAGGTTTTAGCATTCGCGGTGCAACGCCGAAAGTTTATCAGGGAAAGCGGAGTTTATTAGGAAAGTTTGGGCTGCCAATGGCTATACAATACCGCGTTCCTGTAAAATAATGAGCCTGCTGTAGCTAGTTTCACTATAGAGAGGTCTCTGTACCATTAATTTTGTATGACACTTAGACCTCTGGCTAACACAATAGCGCCATCTATGAACTGAAAGAAAAAACTGATTTAGATGGCGCTATTGTGTTAGCCAGAGGTCTAAATGTCATACAAAATGAATGGTACAGAAACCCCTCCGTAGTAAAAGTAGCTACAGCAGGCTTATTATTTCAAAGGAACGTGACATCGTATAGACACTGGCAGTCCTCTTGGTTTTATAGTCCTTGATATAGATCAAGGAGGAGGAGGCCTATGTATAGATATAGGCCTCCTCTTGGTTTGGTGAAGAAGCTGATTTTCTAGTGAAAATACAGTTCTTGATGATGTCTCCTCCTCAGTCGGTCACTCAATGTTGAGGACCGTGACCCCGACAAACGCCATCAACAGCCTTCCTCCACTCGCTTCGGTCTTCTGCGCGGTGGATTGCTGTGTCATCTCCAGGTTTTCGGAGATTTGGTGAGACCATCGTTTCGGACTAATGATAGTGTCTATAAATGCATCAATGGATGCTTTGATACTGGCCTGCTTACATGTATTTATGATTTGGTAGTGAACTAAAACGGAATGTAAGATGAGGCTTTAACACCGGCATGCTTAACGTAGTAATGAGCGGCCTTTAACGTAGTAATGAGATACCTGACCTGAGCTGAGCTCAGTTATATTGATGATTTGGTAGTGAACTAAAACGAGATGTAAGATGAAGCTTTGACAAAGGCGTGCTTACCATTACCTAGGTATTACTAATGAGTACTCGACCTGAGCTGAGCTCAGTTATATCGATGATTTGGTAGTGAACTAAAACAGGATGTAAGATGAGGCTTTGACACCGGCGTGCTTACATTACCTAGCAGGTATAACTAATGAGTACCTGACCTGAGCTGAGCTCAGTTATATTTATGATTTGGTAGGGAACTCAAACGGGATGTAAGATGAAGCTTTGACAAAGGCGTGCTTACCGTTACCTAAGTATTACTAATGAGTACCCGACCTGAGCTGAGCTCAGTTATATCGATGATTTGGTAGTGAACTAAAACAGGATGTAAGATGAGGCTTTAACACCGGCGTGCTTACATTACCTAGCAGGTATAACTAATGAGTACCTGACCTGAGCTGAGCTCAGTTATATTTATGATTTGGTAGGGAACTCAAACGGGATGTAAGATGAAGCTTTGACAAAGGCGTGCTTACCATTACCTAAGTATTACTAATGAGTACCCGACCTGAGCTGAGCTCAGTTATATCGATGATTTGGTAGTGAACTAAAACAGGATGTAAGATGAGGCTTTAACACCGGCGTGCTTACATTACCTAGCAGGTATAACTAATGAGTACCTGACCTGAGCTGAGCTCAGTTATATTTATGATTTGGTAGTGAACTAAAACGGAATGTAAGATGAGGTTTTAACACCGGTATGCTTATCATTACCTTTAACGTAGTAATGAGTTACCTGACCTGAGCAGAGGTCAGTTATATTGATGATTTGGTAGTGAACTAAAACGGGATGTAAGATGAAGCTTTGACAAAGACGTGCTTACCATTACCTAAGTATTACTAATGAGTACCCGACCTGAGCTGAGCTCAGTTATATCGATGATTTGGTAGTGAACTAAAACAGGATGTAAGATGAGGCTTTAACACCGGCGTGCTTACATTACCTAGCAGGTATAACTAATGAGTACCTGACCTGAGCTGAGCTCAGTTATATTTATGATTTGGTAGGGAACTCAAACGGGATGTAATATGAAGCTTTGACAAAGGCGTGCTTACCATTACCTAAGTATTACTAATGAGTACCCGACCTGAGCTGAGCTCAGTTATATCGATGATTTGGTAGTGAACTAAAACAGGATGTAAGATGAGGCTTTAACACCGGCGTGCTTACATTACCTAGCAGGTATAACTAATGAGTACCTGACCTGAGCTGAGCTCAGTTATATTTATGATTTGGTAGTGAACTAAAACGGAATGTAAGATGAGGTTTTAACACCGGTATGCTCACCATTACCTTTAACGTAGTAATGAGATACCTGACCTGAGCTGAGCTCAGTTATATTGATGATTTAGTAGTGAACTAAGACGGGATGTAAGGCGAGGCTTTGACACCGGCGTGCTAATATTACCTATAACGTATTAGTGACGAGTTACCCGACCTGAGCTGAGCTCAGTTATATTTATGATTTGGTAGTGAACTAGAATACTTTGGTTGGGAAAAGCGTTACACACACTCCCGCAACGTGGGGACGATTTGGTAGTGACCTAGTTAACCTACAAATTATACTAACACCTGTCACTTTCATCCCATTCGGCATCCCACTGACCTATCGACACGGAAACTGTTAATGAATGACTTTTGGTTTAATTGTTAAAAATAATGAGAGGAACTGAACAAAGCAACGGTTCATGGCCACGGCTCGTTGGGCAGCCGATGGTTGTGTGGAAAAAAAAATGTGGTCTGTCTGTCTGGCTCTTTGTCGCTTTTGCATAAATTGAAAGACAGTACAACTCTGAGATAGTGGCGTCTCAAATAGCTAAATAAATTAACTTCAAATAAAATAAATACTTAAATTAGACTTAATGAAAACGGGATATTGACCGCGATAACCTTATCGGGAGCTCATTAAACCTATAAGGTAATAGCGGTTAATATCCCGTTTTCATTATGTCTAACGCAATTAACCGCGAATCATTTAAATACTTAAGTAAATTGGTTTAAATCATTCAACAACAACATTCAATTGATGTTGATTGTTGATGATGAGGATCAAGTGACGGCCGGATAGCCTAGTGGTTAGAGACCCTGACTACGAAGCTTGAGGTCTCGGGTTCGAATCCCGGTCGGGGCAGATGTTTGTATGATGAATACGAATGCTTGTTCTTCGGTCTTGGATGTTTAATATGTATTTAAGTATGTATTTATCCATATAAGTATGTTTATCCGTTGTCTAGTACCCATAACACAAGCTCTGCTTAATTTGGGACTAGGTCAATTGGTGTCACTTGTCCCATGATATTTATGATTTATTTATGATATTATTCAATTCTCCAACAAGATGGAGCGAAGAGCTGGTGAAGATCGCGGGACCGCGGTGGATGCGGAAAGATCGCGGGACCGCGGTGGATGCGGAAAGATCGCGGGACCGCGGTGGATGCGGAAAGATCGCGGGACCGCGATGGATGCGGAAAGATCGCGGGACCGCGATGGATGCGGGAAGCACAAGACCGGTCTGAGTCCAGCTTTGGAGGAGGCCTATATCTATACATAGGCCTCCTCCTCCTTGATCTATATCAAGGACTATAAAACCTACAGGACTGCCAGTGTCTATACGATGTCGCATTCCTGTGAAATAATAAGCCTGCTGTAGCTAGTTTTACTACGGAGGGGTCTCTGTACCATTCATTTGGTATGACATTTAGTCCTCTGGCTAACACAATAGCGCCATCCACATTCGTTTTTTCTTTCAGTTCATAGATGGCGCTATTGTGTTAGCCAGAGGTCTAAGTGTCATACCAAATTAATGGTACAGGATCTTTCTATAGTGAAACTAGCTACAGCAGGCTCATTATTTTACAGGAACGCGACATTGTATAGCCATTGGCAGTCCTCTTGGTTTTATGGTGCTTGGTATACATATGGATTACGTTACGCAGGTTTCGAATATTCGTACTCGGGTCTCTGTACTTGGTAAACTTAAATTCATTATCATCATCATCATATCAGCCGAAAGACGTCCACTGCTGGACGGCGGCCTCCCCCGCGGCTCTCCACTCAGACCGGTCTTGTGCTTTCCGCATCCACCGCGGTCCCGCGATCTTTACTAGGTCTTCGCTCCACCTTACTTAAATTACTGAGTAAATTTTCTTCAACCTTTTTCAACACGAAACGCAAGACCCAAATGCATATCGTTGACTCCTTTCCGCGTCTTAGTCTTACAACAATGGCTGCCAGAGCCCATCTGTACCGGGGAAAGGCACAATGCAGACATACAGTGCAGCGCAAGTGACATATCGAAACAGATCTGAACCGTAAAAGGAACAGGGGAGGGAATGGAGCTGATGTTAGTTTTTTTTAGTTTCTAATTCTAAAAACAAAAATTTGAAAAATTGCCTATAACAGAGTTACTAAAAATACTTAGATTTTGTTTTGTACTAATAAATTAAGCTATAAATACCCTCTGAAATAAGAGTATACCTACTTATTCAGAAACAAAAGAAAAAATGCTAACCCGGGGGATCGAACTCGGCGCAACAAGGCCAACAAGCTGTTACTTGGAAGTGTATATCTGTACTAACTTCAGTGTATGGATATAAGCTCGTGATACGGAATGTCGAAGATCCGGGTTCGATCCCCGGGGTTGATATTTTTTTACTGGTTATTACTACTATTATTTTTGCTATAAATGATGAAACAAAAACAATTCAGCATACACACAATATCAACAAGAGTCACTTAATACTATGATGCCGGCACCTCACTTAGCCGTATGTAACAAATATTCATGTCGCCTCTCTTTCGTTTTTCACCTGAAGGATAGAGATGGAATGACAAACATTTGACAAATACGGCCAAATGAAGTGCCACAATGATTAAATCATCATCGTCCCTAGCATTTTTTACTTCCCACTGCTGGGCACAGGCCTCCCAATGCGGATTAGGAACTTCACTCACACCATTGAACAGCTTCGCAGAAGTGTGTAGGTTTTAATGTTTCAATGTTTATTTGGGCACAAACGGTACAATACTACTTATATTATAATTAATTACATGAATTTCCTCACAATGGTGTCCTTCACCGAAAAGCTCGTGACAAATTCAAAAAAACACAGAGCCGGAGCTCGAACCCACGTCCCTCTGCTTGAGAGGCCATAGGTCAAACCAACACCACGGCTTATTTAATTAAACTAAATCATACCAAAAATTATTCACCGACGACCGGATGGACTAGTGGTTAGCGACCCTGACTATGAAGCTTGAGTCCCGGGTTCGATCCCCGGTCGGGGCAGATGTTTGTATGATGAATACGAACGCTTGTTCTCGGGTCTTGGATGTTTAATATTGATTATAAGTAAGTATCTATTTATCTATTTAAGTATGTTTATCCGTTGTCCAGTACCCATAGTACAGGCTTTGCCTAGTTTGGGACTAGGTCAATTGGTGTTAATTGTCCCATGATATTTACTTACTATTTATTTATTTATTCAGCAACTCCACACCTCCCTGTTCTAATCCGAGAGAGTACGAATCCAAGCGGAACTCTTGCCCGAGCGCATTTTCACTACTCTCTCATTACCACGGTATTAACAAGGAAACGCACAGACGGACCGAAACACGTATTTACATACAGACATACACGAGATAATCCTATGTGTAATAGATAGAGCAACGCGGTCGAGCGAAACGCGAAAGATGGTTGATTTCAGATAGAGAGGGAATTTAATAAACTTTTAATTCGTTACCAGAGACATCGAATTCGGTATCGAAAAGTTGAAAATCGAAAAGTAGCAAAAGCAGTAACGAAATGCTGTTCCATTTCTACGGTTTCTGAACGCATTATAGAAAACTTATGATATGTATGTAGAATAGGTGCGTGTGAACGATAAACCTGGTGTTGCAAGCTTTCCCAGGTGGTTCGTTTACCAGCAGGCAACCGCATGCCTGTTTGCCAAAGCCACGGTAAATTTTAATCATCATCATCATCATTATGTCAGCCGAAAGACTACCACTGCTGGACATAGGCCTCCCCCGCGGGTCTCCACTCAGACCGGTCTTGTTCTTTTCGCGTCCACCGCGATCCCGCGATCCTCACCAGAGGGTTGAGCACGACTTTACGAATACACATTTTAATAAAAGCCGACAATCCTGACGTCTTAATTAATAATGTGGAGGTTACTTTCCAAATTGACAGGAAGGCAGGTTTCCTTATAGATGCAATTAAAAAGAAAGGTTTATTTTTTAATTGCCATTCTTCAGAGCGTGAGAAATCAAACTAAAATCGAATGCATTCTAATTCCCGTCTGACACCGTCGTTAAATATGCATCGTCAAAAGTAGGGTAGCACACTACACTAACCAGCACATGTAGCACGGTGCGTCATTTTGTCGCTTGTCGCGCAGTGCGTCCCTTTCATAGTGTTGCAATCAGTGAAGGACGCACTGAGCGACAAGCGACATAATGACACGCGTGCTAGCCCCCCCTGATCGCTTTGTTTTCGTTTCGCTACCGCCGAAGCTTGTGCTCCCAGAGGGAAGACTACGGATAAGTCCGAAACCAGACGTTAATACAATTGTGAGTTGATGATAAAATTAAGTAAATGAGTATATGCTTTATTCTACAGAAAATACAAAATAAAGACTAAATTACAAATAATGAGATAACAAGTACTAAGGTGGACTGGTCCTTATAAAGAATCTCTACCAGTCAACCAAGTTTTTGACAAAGACTATATAATTGTGAGTTGATGATAAAATTAAGTAAATGAGTATATGCTTTATTCTACAGAAAATACAAAATAAAGACTAAATTACAAATAATGAGATAACAAGTACTAAGGTGGACTGGTCCTTATAAAGAATCTCTACCAGTCAACCAAGTTTTTGACAAAGACTATATAATTGTGAGTTGATGATAAAATTAAGTAAATGAGTATATGCTTTATTCTACAGAAAATACAAAATAAAGACTAAATTACAAATAATGAGATACTAAGGTGGACTGATCCTTATAAAGAATCTCTACCAGTCAACCAAGTTTTTGACAAAGACTATATAATTGTGAGTTGATGATAAAATTAAGTAAATGAGTATATGCTTTATTCTACAGAAAATACAAAATAAAGACTAAATTACAAATAATGAGATACTAAGGTGGACTGATCCTTATAAAGAATCTCTACCAGTCAACCAAGTTTTTGACAGAGAGGAAATCGCGCGATAAGGTCTCCTTTTCTCTATTATTTGAAGTTTTTGCGATTTGATGTTTTATCTTTTAAATCGTGAATGCTAACACGAAATTCGTTAGCAATTTATCTCAATTAAGGTAGTACAAATAATGAAACGTAACTAACCAGTCTTACCAGCCGGTCGGTTAGACTTAGGGTTCAACTTTATAACTGAAGGTTAACTCTCTGGTATGGCAAGCCAGACAAGGCGGCACTATTAACTAGATTTTTGTATAAACTAGTAACTAAAGCAGAATGTAAGAAAGAACAACCTTCCTACCGTTTGACGACCGGATAGCCTAGTGGTTAGAGACCCTGACTATGAAGCTTGAGGTCCCGGGTTCAAATCCCGGTCGGGGCAGATGTTTGTATGATGAATATGAATGTTTGTTCTCGGGTCTTGGATGTTTAATATGTATATAAGGATGTATTTATCTATACAAGTAAGTTTATCCGTTTTCTAGTACCTGTAGTACAGGCTTTGCCTAGTTTGGGACTAGGTCAATTGGTGTCAAATTGTCCCATGATATTTATCTATTTATTTATTTATTTGTTCATAGATCTACGAGATGAGATCTCGTAGATGTCGCCTTATTAGACGAATTGAGTAGCATTTTCAGACTAACTTGTTTAGTTAGATATGAATGATAATTGTCGCTATTTCTCCGTGATAATTGTCGCTATTTCTCCATGATAATTGTCGCTATTTCTCCATGATAACTGTCGCTGTTTCTCCATGATAACTGTCGCTATTTCTCCATGATAATTGTCGCTATTTCTCCATGATAATTGTCGCTATTTCTCCATGATAATTGTCGATATTTCTCCTGTGACTTAATAAGCTCAAGGACTACATTACAAAAATTGTATTTTATTGTATTTGAAGGCCCTCTGTAGGTACGCACCCGACTGCGCAAAAGTTCACATACTTAGTTCCTAATTAAAGGACCAGGCCGAGATTTTTTTTTACTTTTTATTGTTTATTTGTCACTTTTTACTTACTTACATATAATTCACTTTCCGAGAAAAATAAATGCAATCCGGGCGCGCTTCGGGGTATAATTTCAACTTTGCACATTTTTGTGATCTTACCTAATACGTATAGTGAAATAATTTATTTACATAATAAAAGCAATTTACAATGACATTAAATCTAAGCTAAAACTAAATAAACTAAAACTTAAACGTAAATCTTTATTCAATAAAAGTAATTTACAATTACATTAAATCTAAGCTAAAACTAATTAAACTAAATTACAATGCCTTTCCGAGATGCCATACTGAAGACATCAACGGGCTCCCACGTGTTTGATTTGAACTTAACAAATTCTTAAAACATTTTTTATTTCAAAATGTAATATCTCAAAAACGGCTTAACTGGTTTTGATGAAACTTAGCTAAGAACCATCTCGATTTGGGAGATATGTTGGCACAGACAGATACACAGGTCAAACTTATAACACCCCCCTTTTTCGTTAAAAACGTTGTTTGAAACCGTTTTCTAATTTTAAAATATAAACGAGGTACGTAGTAATAAGCATTGTCACCGCTTGAACTTAAAAAGCTTTAGAAGAAGTTCATTACTCGTAACTAATACTTAAACGACAGTACGGTGCGAAAGTTTATAGAGCTGTGCTTCATTGTCGACAAATAAACTATCGATAAATAAAATTTGATTATTTTCACAATAAAAGCATTAGACCACAGTATTTGAGTTTTCATTTAAAGTTAATAATTATATTGTGCTTAGTACCTAATAAAATTTTCATAAAGTTAGCCACTTATATATACCACTTTAGATAAGAGCTTAAATTGTAATAGTAAAAGTAGTCTAGGTCATTGTTATTTAATTGTTACTTTTATTTTTAAAAAGCTTTTTTCAGTAAAAAGACATATACTATTGTCAAGATTGTTTACCTTCTTTCTAATGCAAAATTGATACTCAACAACTAGATCACATTATCGTACAATTTCTATCGATATCACCACGCCCCTGCACATTCTAATCCGCGATACAGATCGGTTGCAGCTAACCGCAGTCGCACTCCGCAAAACGTTGCGAACTGCCGCATGGCATAAAACACGCAGCCAGCGCCCTTTCGTTTAGTCTATGATTTAAAAAAAATAAGCTGTCAAAAATGCGCGGCAATGAAATCGCTGCGAAAAAGTCAATTGAGTGTTTTTTAATTTGAATTTTTGGTTTCATTTAATTTGTTGTGTGTTGGGAAATGGATTTTTGTTATAAAATGTAGATAAGATTTTATGCACTGTGATATTTTTGTAAATATGGTGTTGTATTGGAGGAGAGTGCTTCTGGCGGCGGTTCTGTGTTCGGTTTTGGATGTCAATAGCGAACAGCTGTTTGGTGATAATGTGAGTTAATTTTTTTTAAGCCGCGATATCACGAAATAGTATAATTACCTACTTGAATAAAAAACACAAATATTTACTTTATTTTTACACAAATTTAATAAAAAACAGAAAAAAATTAAATACTACAATACATTTAAACGTACCTATTTTGCGGCATTTACCCAAAAAGTATTTACATAAGTAGCCCAATCAATAAAATTTACCCTAGGTTTGATTAAATAAAGTAACATGGGTATTCTCTCGTTTTAAACAGTGACCTAATTAATTTATTATAAATATTCTGTCACTATTCGAATAGCTATCTTAATGTTGACGACGAAAGGTTTAAGATATCTTGTAGCTTTCAACTGAGAGTATTTTAGGCAGGTTTTAAAACCAAGTTAAAAACGGTTTTTTATTTAATTTTCTAAAGATTTAGTGAGTTTTCTTTAAACATGTAAAAATAATTGGGTATATTATCGTAAGAGCTATTGTTTTTAAAAATAATTCCAAACTAATTGTTGTCATCACAGTTAAAATATAGGGTTAATTTTATTGTATTTTGGGTTAGTCGGCACAGATTTTTACAAATAACCGGGTTCTTAAAAGGCAACTAGCTGGCAACCCTATTCCTAATTCGCCGTGTAGCCTTTTCACAGTAAACGTCATAGTAACATTGCATTGTTCGACAAAGAAAATCGTTACCTATGTTTACTGTGAAAACGTTCAATGGTGGATCAAGAATCAACTGTAGGTACCTACCTACACCCATTCAAAAAAATAACAAAAGGTATATTAAAGAGTTTTTGTGAAAAAGTAATCACAACGCTACAATTTTATCAAAAATTACGTCAACTAGGAGTCATAAACGACCACAAAATTATGGGTAGGTACTTTCATTTAATGTTCCTTTCTAATTCTACCGAGATATAGATCTTAATCTATTGTAATAAAAAATAGATCAACCAAATGTATAGTGAGTGTGAGCAATAAATAAAAATAATGGAGGCAGAAAATCCATGGTCCATACCGGATTAATGTGGTCCCTCGAAGAAGAACTCACAATAAGTACAGACATATTATTCTCTAACTAGCGTTGCGTTCATGACTATGTCCCACTGCTGGGCAAAGGCCCATGCCCCCCCCCCCCCCATCATGTCCATGTCACCACGTCCGCCACGCGTCCCGGACTTTAGTGGTCTCAGGCCAGTCGTAAAGGAAGACATCCAGATCATCCCCTGCCATCCATCCTGTGGCACCCACTCTGCGGCAACTCTCGCCCACCTGTGTGAATGCACGCGCTGACGTGGCCTGCCCAGTTCCATTTCAGTCTGACAGTCCTGGCACCCATATCGGCAATGCGTGTTTCGAATCCGGTAGATCCTTTTCACTCCTAACATGCTCCGTTCCATTGGTCTTTGGCAAACCTTCAGTTCGGTCTTCTGGAACTCTGTAAGGGACCATGTTTGAGCACCGTAAGTTATGACAGGAAGTATGCTCATAGACAAGGCTTCGTTTAACAAGCGATGTTTGGGGAGGACTCCAATATAGAGATCTCTCTCCAGGCAGATGTTATGCCTGGGGACCGAAGTCCGAAGGAAGAGAGTTGGAAGTTGTATTTATGCAGCCGACTTGAGAAACTTCGTTAGCGCGATGTAGAATAGTGACGTCACTCGCGTGTGGCGCTAGGGTCCCTACAGATACATCGAGTAAAAATTAATAATAAAAAACTTGATTATTGGATAACAAATTGATTCAATTGGCGTTTTAGATTTGCTGACTTAGCAACAGAGGAAGAGGACTTTTTCCCACACACAGCAGGAAACACCTTGTTCTTATTATAAAGCACGTTGAACTCAACCAACAATCCTAGCCCACACGCTCGCCATTAAACTGTCTGTATAACTCAAATAGAACTACCAACATACTCCTACGCCTCACCAAAGCAACATACAGCATTACGCGTTGTAATCAGTAGTCACTCTTCATCCTAACTCCTACTAATATTATTTAAGCGCGAAAGTTTCTGACGATTGACGTACCTAATGTATGCAGGCTTCGTCTGCATAGGATTCGGTTATCATTATCCCGCGGTAATTACGCAATTTTATCTACACACATATCATAAGTCCTCTATAATGCGTTCAAAAACCGTAGAAAATGACCAGCATTGCAGTACATCGTCGCCTCCGCCGCCAACCACCACGACCAGCAGGTCCAGCAGTAAAGTAATAGTCATTACGACATCGAATTCGATGTCGTAATGACTTTTCGATATCGAATTCGATGTACCGAATTTGACAACCAACGTAATTACCAATCATAGTGAAATAAAACGGATCACTCACATATGTAAGTCGAGTTCAGTCCGACATGTATAATAAATAATGTGATATATTTTAATTTTTTTTTACAAAAAAAAACAGTTCACGAAACGTCAGCTCGGTATGTTTGTCTATGATTTAAAAAAAACAGTCAAATTCGTGACAGATATGGGTATGATATATGTCTTCGGCTTCTGAACCCATCTTAGAGTACTTATAATATGTGTGTAGATAAAGTAATGTATGCAACTGTACATAATTAGGCCTTAAAACACTCGTGTGATCGTATTATGAAACTCAGCTTCGCCTCGTTTCATAAAAACACACTCTTGTTTAAGGACCTTCATTATGTAGCAGTTGCATAAACTACTATTCCGTAAAAAAACAGCCATATGTGTTATTCTGAGGCATAAGCTTTATTACTATGAAGTTTCATTAAAATCCCTTTGCAACTTTTTGCGTGAAAAACATTCCAACTGCCATCCAGCCAACTTTTTCTCTTTTAATCGCAGTAGGATTCAATGTATGGGAGTTTTTTTTTCTAATAATTAACATGTGAGTTCACTTAGACTTTCTCCGTCAATTGCTGAAATATTTTCGGTTTATTTTGAGACACCGTGTATGTAATCACGTTATCCAGTAACTGGTTTCGTTCCTTTCATTACCAAATTTATCAAATGTGGGCTTTAGTCCAAAAATTAGTACTGCGGAAGAATCAAAACTATTTGAGTACGAACCTGTGCATTTTAAAATTTTGCCGACTGCAAAGCGTAACATTGCAGCGCAATAGTTTAAATTCAGGTAGCCCGATCGGTACAACTACTATTGTTTAGCACACAAAACCAGTGGCTCCTTTGGTAGCCACTTTACCATGGAATCTAAGTATTTCGGCATTTGCATGTCAAGTTTTTAGACCTTGACTCTTGTATTTAGTTTTTGCATGAGCATTATGATAATTTAAGTACCTATGAAATTGCGGACAATTTTGCGAGGATTAACCGAGATGAATGGTTTAAAGATTAGTCTCCAGCATGCCATGGAAATTAGCTTATTATGTTGTTTTATAGCTAGTGACTTTATTTCGACTGTTACTGAAATAACTGTTTCCAGTAGCGAAGTTGGCAATGTGGAAAAGAGAATTATTGATGAATTTGAATTTGTGTGAATGGCTTTAGCGGAAATGACACCGTCGAACTGATTTTCCTGCTTTTCAAGTTAACCTATGGAATGGTTACTGAACTGAGTTTGCTTATTATATTTTCCCATCAGATAAAATAACAACTCTTTTATTTGTACCAATACCAAGTAGACGAACGTGGTAGACACCACAAGTGGCGACGAGGATTAAGAACGTGAGTCAGATAAAATAACATAAGTAACAAACTTAAAATCAAAAACAGAAAACCCGACTGCAATTCTGGAAACAATATGCCCTGTGTCGTTTCTACAACAGACGAATCAAATGACACCTCCAACGTTGAAATCCGTCAAACGGTTTAAGCTGTAGATCGTCCCAAAGAATTAGACATACATACACACAGTATATGCTCGAAAAACATAACCCTCGTTTGTTCAGTCGGGTAAAAAAACATTTCGGCAAAAGTAGCGAACTTTTAAACGGGTTAGACTTAATTTTTCCGACCATCCATAGTTTCCGTGACTGCGCCACCACAAACCAAGTTAATAATTAATTCAAGGACTGTTGCATTAATAATCCTTCTCCTATCTAGATTTACGCAAGCACAGTTTTCGCCACTTCATGCTCAGTAGGATGGGAAGCCATTCTTTAATGGCATATTGCACATAACATTCTATGTCGGCATGAAACCTTGTTCAGGTTTAATTTAATATGATCTATTCAATGATAGGAAAGACAAAAACCATTAAATGCATGTGTAGTGTAGGGCAAGGCGTGATGAAGTGTTCGTTATTAGTCGAAATTAAATTAATACGTCTCGATCGCGTTCACGTTATTGCTCAATATTATAGGCTAGTGAACTCCTATCACAAATCACAATTTGTAAACAATATGTATGTATATATATACTTAGTATTATGTCTAGCGAGCCTGATACATTATGGATTTCAAAACATAACAGTGGAAAATTGTCGTGGAAATTCAATTTAAAAATGTGTTTTTTAAAACGTCAAAAACGTTCTGAGCCATGATCGTGACGTCATAGAATTTGTAAACAACGGAATACAAGTTAGTAAAGTTATAAACGTCATTCGCATTTCACTTCCGAATGTGATGTGTTATAGATGTGACACAGATAATAATTATATTGAAAATCATGGCCGGCAGCGTTTTCCTCCGTTCATGAGAAGTTCATTTCAAAATTATGTTTTTACTTTAACTCCCAAATAAAACAATATTTTTTACGGTCTTGAAGAACAATAATTAACGATTTTAGCCACTTTTCAAACGAGCATATTATGGGCAAATCAGCAGCGCCTCTAGTGGAAAATTGTTGAACGTGAAATTTTAGTCTGTATAATAAGAAAAAAAAATACTACTGTACTAAGTATGTTTTTTTGTATCTCTGGATGTAAGGAACCGATTTTTTTAAATTATTTCGCAAAAGGAAAGCTACACTATCATTGATTAACATATGCCTCTAATAGTAGGAACATATAGTGGAAATTCGGGTGGGATGCAAATGAAGTTATGTGCAACAGCTAGTAATTAATATACCTATGAAATGAAAACTGAGCGCGAAAGATAACGCACTTTCTTTTATGAATTATGCAATATACAAGTCATAAAGAACAATTATTATACTTAATTTGAGCAAAAGTAATTATTAAAATTAGCCAGCATAAAACATACGAATATTATATGCAAATGTTATCGTTGACTCGTCGATCATAACATACATATATTATATATGACAAACCGATTATATTGTTAAAAGTGTTGAAACAGCTCAACGAACGCTATCAATACAAAGTAATTAAGTAAACGCTTTATTGTACAGGAAATACAGAAATACATACAAGTTACAAACAGTGAGATACAAGTACAAATGCGGACTTGTACCTATAGGGGATCTCTACCAGACAACCTTTGGGCGGTAGAGAAGAATAGTCAATTAAGGGACCGACAAAGAGCATTCGGTGAAAGAGTGAATCGGTTTGTCAATATTTTGTGTCAATAAACCATAAAATTAAATAATAATCAAAATACAAATTGATGGCACAGATCGAGCGTATATTAAATGTATAAACGCGAACGCGATCGAGACGTTTTTTTTGGTTGTTGATTAAACATAATTATTAGACGCGGAGAGCCTATAATGTAATGAACGGCCCAATGAAACGTCTCGAACGCGTTAGCGTTTAAGTACGTCTGAATTACTATGGGCACATTAGCAGTGCCACTAGTGGCACGTAACGACAGCAAACAGTTCTCATACTATTTGACACTTCAACGCAAACACGTTCTAGACGTATTTTTGGCCGTTGATTAACCATTTTGTTTTTGTTTTTTTTTATACGACAAGGAAGGCAAACGAGCAAGTGGGTCACCTGATGATAAGTGATCACCACTGTCCATAGACACCCATAATCCCGCGGGGTTTGCAGATGTGTTGCCAACCTAGAAAGGTAAGATGAAATGCCTCTTGTGCCCGTAATTACACCGGCTGTCTTACTCTCCACACTGGAACACAACAGTGCATGCACTGTTGCTTAGCGGTAGTATTAGCGAGTAAGATGGTGGTTGCGATCCCACAAGGTCCTACCACCCGCAAAATACAACAAACAACAAAAAAACACAAATAAAGTTTTTTCCGGCAATAACCCCTTTGATGCCTTAATGTTACTAGGTACTGTCACGCAGCCTGCCCGCGGTCACAACCCAGTCGGTTTATGGTCATTTTATGCCAATTAGTCGTCAAAGTCACTGGTTTCTACTTCTAACTGATAAATAGAAACGGGTGCAAAATTGTATGTGTGTGGTTAAAGAAACCAGAGCGCCTGGTGTTATCGACAACCAAAAATACGCGTCGATCGCGTTGGGTTTAACATTTTGAAATGGGTCCAAGTGCTTAAAGTATTAACTATGTACTTAATTAAATTAGCAAATAAGTGGTCCGAACCACACAGCTAATGGTCAACAAGCCACGTGCTCAAAGTATTAACTATGTACTTAATTAAATTAGCAAATAAGTGGTCCGAACCACACGGCTAATGGTCAACAAGCCACGTGCTCAAAGTATTAACTATGTACTTAATTAAATTAGCAAATAAGTGATCCGAACCACACAGCTAATGGTCAACAAGCCACGTGCTCAAAGTATTAACTATGTACTTAATTAAATTAGCAAATAAGTGATCCGAACCACACAGCTAATGGTCAACAAGCCACGTGCTCAAAGTATTAACTATGTACTTAATTAAATTAGCAAATAAGTGATCCGAACCACACAGCTAATGGTCAACAAGCCACGTGCTCAAAGTATTAACTATGTATTTAATTAAATTAGCAAATAAGTGATCCGAACCACACAGCTAATGGTCAACAAGCCACGTGGTCAAAGTATTAACTATGTACTTAATTAATTAGCAAATAAGTGATCCGAACCACACAGCTAATGGTCAACAAGCCACGTGCTCAAAGTATTAACTATGTACTTAATTAAATTAGCAAATAAGTGGTCCGAACCACACAGCTAATGGTCAACAAGCCACGTGCTCAAAGTATTAACTATGTACTTAATTAAATTAGCAAATAAGTGGTCCGAACCACACAGCTAATGGTCAACAAGCCACGTGCTCAAAGTATTAACTATGTACTTAATTAAATTAGCAAATAAGTGATCCGAACCACACAGCTAATGGTCAACAAGCCACGTGCTCAAAGTATTAACTATGTACTTAATTAAATTAGCAAATAAGTGGTCCGAACCACACAGCTAATGGTCAACAAGCCACGTGCTCAAAGTATTAACTATGTACTTAATTAAATTAGCAAATAAGTGATCCGAACCACACAGCTAATGGTCAACAAGCCACGTGCTCAAAGTATTAACTATGTATTTAATTAAATTAGCAAATAAGTGATCCGAACCACACAGCTAATGGTCAACAAGCCACGTATTTTGACTATGGTATGAGTTTGTGAAGTTTAGGGCGTGTAGAGTTAAAATAGCTTGACTCTACCTTAGACCTTACTTACTTTGCGGGTGGTAGGACCTTGTGCGGGGTCCGTCCGGATCGCTACCACCATCTTACTCGTTAATCCCGCCGCTAAGCAGCAGTGCTTGCACTGTTGTGTTCCGGTGTGGAGAGTAAAACAGCCGGTGTAATTACGGGCACAAGAGGCATTTCATCTTAGCCCTCTAGGTTGGCAACGCATCTGCAAACCCTCCGGAGTTGCGGGTGTCTATGGGCAGTGGTGATCACTTACTATCAGGTGACCCACTTGCTCGCTTGCCTTCCTCGTTGTATAAAAAAAAAAACCTGATAACTTTTTCACAGTTTACATGAAAATGTTTTTGGTGGGACATACTATTATTAAAGAGATAAAGAGATACCTAAGGAGAGATTGGAGGCGTTCGAGATGTGTTGCTGGCGAAGGATGGAGGGGAGTAGTTGGACCGAGAGAGTCAGAGTGAGAGGGTCTTGGAAAGAATTGGGGAGGGTAGAAGTATTCTGAGTATGGTGGAGACTAGGAAAGGAAAAATGGTCGGCCATTTCATACGACATGACGATTAAAACCTAAAACTATTGAAGGAAAGAGAGGAAGGGGAAGGCCGAGGATAGAGTATTTAGATTAAATAAAAAGAAGACAGACGTTGTGTCGTATCAGGAGGTGAAAGAACTCGCATTGGAAAGAACGGACTGGAGACAACTGCATCGACAAGAGTGGCACTCTTAAATAAGATGATGACACTTATGTATGAACCAAGCGTAAGACTAAGAGACGTGCACTAAAATCAGTGAATAAAATGACTACCACAATAGAAAACATAATCCGTAGGTACGTAATGTCACGAACCAATATCATTACGAAAGAAAGTCCTCACAAGATTACTTTCATTGACTATAATTTGGAGACGAATTCAAAATGTTCTCGAACAACATTTCTGTCACATTAAAGTACTTACATCTCCAACTATCTGTACAGTTACAAACAGAACTTAATCTATATAAAATGTCACGAAAAATCTCGAGTTCACAACAATTTTACACAGTTACAAACTTACTTCTGCCGCCGAACCGCCACTCATATCCCACAAGAATGTTTAGAAAATGGAAAATTCTGTGGGAAACATAACTTTGTGACCACCCAACCGAGAAATGTCACGAGGGCTGTCAACTTGATTGTCCAAAATTGCGCTTCGAAAAGAAAATGGCGTCGTAATCGTAGAAGACCGTAACTGTTATCTGACGGTGTGAGGGTACAGGTGAGCAGCCAAGCATTCAAGGTAAATCGGCGCTTCATCTGAAAATTATACACTGTGTACTGTGTGTGCATGGTGTATCTGGAAGAGTTTATCTTGAGGTTTGAGAAGAACAGTACAATACAATACAAGTATTCTTTACTGAAAATCACAAAACAGTACAAGGAGATTACAGAAAAACAGGTAAGGTAGACAATAGGCCATAGGTCTTATCGCTGAAAAGCGATCTCTTACAGACAACCAAAATCCATAAACCAAGATGAAGAGGCTAATTTAGGTGGCAGAAATTAACTACTTGCGGAATAAAACATATTTGTCTTATGCTGGGGTCAAATTGTATTTATGCAAATAAATTTCAGCAAAAGCCATGATAGCGTAGAGGTTTAACCTATGGCCTCTCAAGCAGAGAGTCGTGGGGTCAAAACCCGGCTCGCACCTGAGTTTTTTTAGAATTTACGTGCTGAATTACATATTTTGTAATATATCATGAGCTTTTGAAGGAAGACATCAAGAGGAAACTTGCATACTCCTGTGAAGCAATTGAATGATGTAGTAAGTATTAGCTTTAAGGAATACCTACTTAGGTACATGCAACTATTTAATATACAGATAGAAGTAGGAACTTTGAAAGCAAATAAATAGGTTCTATTATTTTTGCTCACCTGAATGCGGGCACTTGCATCAAATCCACATTTTCCCTGACGCAATATTAGTAATTTCTATCATGAATAAGTATCATGTATTAACATTTACCCATCACTCACGTTTCCATCATTTACCGAATACATTCATTATCGATTAGCTCCGCGGATTGCTGAAGCAATACAATTTAAAGTTATCATTTGAAACCATACTCGTAGATTAGGTAAACAATAACTTATAATAGAAATATGAACGTGGACAGGTTAATACCTTAAGATCAAACACTGCACTTATATTATGTATCTCTGTTACTTACACTACCTACTATAATCAGTGCCCTAAGCACGACTTGTCGAATCCTGCGTCACGTAAACTCGAATAGTAAACTATAACGAGTTTGTATGACGTTTGGAACAGCGCCCGCCCGTGAGCGTATTTGGAACTAAAATTTAGTATGAGATTTCTCGATCTCGATACGATAACCGTAACGTAACGCAGGATTCGACAAGTCGTGCTTAGGGCACTGTTCTTTAACTTCTTTCTATTATTGCTTGGTAGAGATCACTCTGTAGCGAATTGCTACCTCTCTATATTTTCTTTGTATCTTTTTACTGGTAATTGTTATGTGGCATTCAACAAAGAGTTCTTGTGTTGTATTGTAAATTTGTCGTATTTCAGTTTAAAACTACAAGTACGTAATACCAATGATTCAAGAGTAGGTACGTAGTTTGAAATAAAATACAACAGTCACGTTAAAGTCGCAACAATCTGCATTAAACACCCATTAAATTGGCCATAAAGCTTGGAGCATTTACAAACTACACGTCGTACTGTACACTTCCCATCACCCATAGGTATAATGCACCTCCCATCACCCTTATATGTTAACAAGTAGGGTCCATGGAGTGTCGTGAACTACCATTTTGTCACAGCGCGAGCGTTGACATTTGTGCGTGCGCACAATTACGTACGCCTTTTACGTGACTTTGTTTTCTAAGTGTTGCAAGGTTTCGATTACTCGTATTATTAGGAAAGGGTTTTTGTTTGAGTTTCTTTTATTGCGTTATCGTAAGATCAAAATTATCAATTTGTCTCATCTCGCATTACTTACAGTCTTAAGAAATAGTGTCTTAAACTTAATGAAAATCGGTTTACAATTGACGGAGTAATCGATGTACATGCATAAAAAAAAAAACACATACAGTGGAACGTCCTCCTTTTTTGAAGTCGGTTAAAAAAACTACTTAGTGGGTCTCTATAAGCTGTAGGTAGACTTCGCGACGTCATTTTTGAATCCTCAAAAAAATCCTGTACATATAAATTATCAAACCAGATCACCGAATTTCACGAAGATCAGGTCATTTTTTAACCCCCGACGAAAAATAGGGGTGTTATAAGTTTGACCTGTGTATCTGTGTGTCTGTGTATCTGTGTATCTGTCTGTGGCATCGTAGCTCGCCAGCGGATGTACCGATTTCGATGCGGTTTTTGTTATTCGAAAGCTAGTTTAATCGAGATGGTTCTTAGCTAAAGTTCATTAAAATCGGTTCTCCCGTTTTCGAAATATTGAACTTTGAAGTGACAATGCCGGGGGTCTTTCATTAACATCTTTTTTTTTTCTAAAAAAAATGTCCAAAAAACCCTAATAATTAGCGAACCTGCTCACACAATTTCATGAGAATCCTGCAGACGAGAACAACCGGACAGACACCGTGACAGATTTTTTTCCAAGCTGAAACTAAGACGTTTCCCTCACTTCGTTCGTTGGCTCGGGCAATAATAGGTACTAAGTAGATCAGTAACATGAGAAACCCAATTACTCTTAGCACTTACAGCAATTTTCACTATACGCCACGGTTAGATGCCTAAGATGAGATAGCAATTTACATGCACTTCCTTCTCACCGTGGGCCAAGGACGATAAAACCAAGAGAACTGCCAGTGTCTATACGATGTCGCGTTCCTTTGAAATAATAAGCCTGCTGTAGCCAGTTTTACTATGGAGGGGACTCTGTACCATTCATTTGGTATGACATTTAGACCTATGGCTAACACAATAGCGCCATCTAAATTCGTTTTTTCTTTCAGTTCATAGATGGCGCTATTGTGTTAGCCAGAGGTCTAAGTGTCATACAAAATTAATGGTACAGAGAGTTTACAGGAACGCGACATTGTATAGCCATTGGCAGTCCTCTTGGTTTTATCGTCATTGCCGTGGGCCGTTAGAAAGTTCCGTCATATCATAACACACCTGCAAAGTAACGACCGTTTTTCCTACCATTTAAATTAAACAGAAGGAAATAATTTATTACACCATCAACTTAACATGTAAGAGAAAATTTTAATGACGCAAGCGGTTAATTTCATAATTCATGATCTCAATCGGAGTATCTTTTTCTATTTTACCCCGATTTCTTTATTTTTGGGGTTTAAATATCAATTATACTTTTAAAATACTCCTGAAACATAAATACATAGAAAAAAAAACCAGAAGAATGCCAACCCCGGGAATCGAACAAGGATCCTCGACAACCTTGGTGTTAGGGTAGGCACGCGACACGGAATATCGAGGATCCGGGTTCAATTGCCGGGGTTGGCATTTTTCTGGTTTTTCTCTATGTATTCATGTTTCAGTGAGTATTTTAAAAGTATAATTTCAAGTAATTGTTGTTGAAACAAAGTGAAAATTGAGGCACATTGGAAGTCAAGATCGTTTTACGAAATGCTCTAAACTTTCTAGGCATCTTGTGGCCATGGATTATTTCGTTGCAAATTCTAAGAATTAACCAATCGAGTAGTACCAATGAATTAACTAGTAAGACAACAAACGGGTGAACCGATTTTAAGAAAACTTAGCTAAGGAACCATCTCGATTAATCTAGCTTTCAATTAAAAACCGCGTCCAAATCTGTTGATCCGTTTAGGAGCTACGATGACAGACAGACACACACACACCCAAACTTATAACAACCATCTTTTTGCGTTGGGTGTTAATGAATTATCACTATCAGAATTTTCACTCGACGTTTAACTCACTCGATCTTTACCTATTTAAAAAAAATACTCAAAAAGCAATTATAAAAATGTTATCTTGAACCCTTCAATGTCATAGCTTCGCTGGTTTCTTCAAATGCGCCATACGTTTAACAAAACGTTTACTACTTATATAGTAATTAACACATCCAACATTAAGTAAGCTAAGTATTTCGTATGCAACAAACGTTTTTTTACTACTTAATTTAACAAAAAGTAATATTCATTACTTGCCTTACCGCCGGCTGGAAGTAGCTAATAATTTCCATTCGGCTAGGGATCCGTAGGTTGCCAGAAAATAGATTAATAAAAAACCATATGTGAATTATACAGGATTGCAAATGAGTCACCAACCCAGCAGGCTAAGATGAAATGCCTTTTGATGCCAGAAATCTTAGATGTTTCATCATCATCATCATGTCAGTCTCAAGACGTCCACTGCTGGCCGGCGGCCATGCTTTCCGCATCCACCGCGGTCCCGCGATCTTTACTAGGTCGTCGCTTCATCTTGTTGGAGGCCTACCGACAGCTCGTCTCCCGGTCCGCGGACGCCATTCAAGAACCTTCTGACCCCATCGGCCATCAGTCCTGCGAGCAATGTGCCCCAACCACAAACATATTGTTTAGCCCTTGTTTTCCATTATGTTTATTCATTTATCAAAAAGCAGTGAACCACCTCTAAAAATTCTAGATAGACCTTAAATATAGCTACGGAACCCCTGTTGCTTTGTGAGCTGCCCCGGCGTCGATCGAGTGCGCATGACCGCGTCGGAAGTTTTTTTTTCTATTGAATCACTGACTTTCCTTATTGATAATGTTAGCAAACGTTTATTTGTTATGCAAATGATCTAGTTTCTGATGCGGTATCGTAGTAAGGTGGATTGCAAAAGTTAATTTGTTCCGCTAAGGGCTCGATTTCGACAATTCGACTTTGAAGTACCTAACAATGAATGATGTGGTTAGTGTTGGAACTTTTTGTTTCAAACTATGTCGAAACACGTGACCAGAATGCTGGCCTATATTTATATTTGTCTCAAAGGCTTTAAGCATTGCCATTCAAAGTGACAATTCAATTCAATTTTATTTCAGACCAAATATCCAATTTGTTAGTAATAAGTAGGTAAATAAAGCATTTTGGGAACGTTGCCCACTGGGGGTCGATTCCTGAACCTCATCCGGTGACTAAAATTCAGTGATATCTAAAAAGTTCGTATTTCTTAATCTCACCGGTGACAAAAATTCTCATGCCCATGACATCAAATGCGAATGCCCCCACCCACTGGCAAACGAGATCACTGAGTGACTTCTTGACCACTGTAATATGTTGACATGCTTGTCTGACAGAAACGTAAATTAGCTGCATGTTAGTAGACGGGTATGACATTCAAAAATAAGGCTTTTGGCAAATAGTGATATCAATGTAATGGGTGAGAATTTAGTCACCAAGTGAGATTCAAAAATCGTTCCCCTGGTAGCGGTTTGTTTTAAGAATAATTATTGTCTTTAGGTAGGTTTTAAAGTATGTTTTTTTTCTTTCTTTCTTATGAACTAATGATAATGTAATTATTTTTTGAGGTAACAAGAGAACTCTATAACATGCGACCATAAGCATACCACAAACACTTGAAATGCCTAACAGCTCATAAAATGTTTCGTACGCGTCTCGTGCGCGGAAGAGCGAGGAAGCACCGCATGCGCAGCCATGGACAAACTCTCGATCACCGAGATATTCGAAGTATTTCTCGCACGAGTATCACTTTAGTGAATTAATTAATTTGCTATACTTAAGATATTATATAGTTAAAGTGAGAAAAGCTTTCCTCTGTCAAAATGTTTACGTATAACATTGTTGTAAGATAATTTTTTGTCTGGCCCGTTGGAAAGATTTTTCTATGTCTGTAGCTGAGAATTAAAAGACAGGTAGGAAATAACAAATATTTGTATTGACGACCAAATAAATAGTCTAATACTTAGTTAGGTATTAGTAGGCAGTTAGAGAACCTGATTACGTAGGTACCTATGTGAGTACGTTATCTCACTACACTACGATTGGTCAAGTAGAGTTTCATGTTAAAACAGTTTGTTTAAGTTTTGAATTCTAATTAATTATCTTATTCAATTTACGACTACAGTGATAATGATAATGAATAACTTAGCGTTTTCTAAATCATAAGTTAATGGAATATTGTTATCCACAAAAAGTTTCGCAATTTCATGAGAAATTTCTATGAAAATAACGGATTCTGTTGTCTAACGCACTCGGCTTCGCTTAGGCATTTGCCATCTCATTCTCGCCCGATATTGCGCCATTTGACAGAAAAAGATGGCGAACGCAAAAGCGAAACCCCTACTCAGAAGTCCGAAATTCGAAATTCGTATCCGTCCGTCCCTCTCGCTTTCGTGTTCGAATTTTGACGTGAGCGGGTCGGTCGGATACGAACTTTGAATTTAAGACTTCGGAGTAACCTCTCAGACTGCGTTAGACAATAAGCAAACAGCTGAAATTTCACACTGAAAATATACAGAAAGACCAGAGAAAATAATTCTCGAACTGGGATTCGAACCCAGGACCACCACCATACCGTAGCATTGCGCTACCAACTACGCCACCCGAACCATAATTGGTAACAGCGAAAAACTCCTATACTTTCACGTTTCGGTAGTTAAAAATTAGACAGGTGACGATTGCTACAATCGCATCTATACCCCGTCCGTCAAAACAAGCCAATGTAACTATGATTGCCACAATACCAAACCTCCCTCAACAAGACGGCAACAATGAGGTGTTGCGCGGATTCGGTGCGCACGCGCCGTTTTGCAATAGCAAGCCGTCAACAATGGGATCGAGAGCGGAGCGATACGTGGAGAGTTAAAGTGTAAATACGAAATGTGTCCATGTTTCGTACGTATTAATTAGTTTAATAAGGCGCTCCCCGGGCCTTATCCCGCTCGTTTTAGATTCTAAGTTATCTCCTTCAGTATCCCTATAAAACCTATAAATCAGTAGAAACCGTGACTGATTGACTGATAACGCACAGCCTAAACCACTGGGCCTAGAGTTTTGAAATTTGGCAGACATATTACCTTGAGTATCCTAGAGGTGCACTAACCCAATTTGTGTTAAAGGTTCAGATTACAATCTGTTTATTATGTCTTATAATTATATAACCCAAAAGTAAAAACAAGATTGTAAACCAAATTCTCAATAAAAATATTGTTGAAAATTAGGCTTGAATCGGCACATTTATCGTTTATGAACCGGTATACGAAGGAATATTGTAGGTATACCTAATTACAAATGAAAGAAAAGAAAACAAATTATTAATTCTTCTTTTTGGTAAAACCAAAATGAAATCAATACCTACTTTAGTTTCTTACCCAAAGCAATTTTAAGCGCGTTGGCGCTTACGCCATGGATTTTGAGCGCATTTGACTAGCCCTCTCTCTATTGAGACACGCGTTAGTGGGTAGCGTTGTCCCGTTTGAGTGAATAAATTCCGCTTCCAAAAGTATCGCTTTATAAATGAGTATTCTTTCCATCATCCTAACCTATGGCGCTCAAACTTCGTCATTGACAATGAAGCCCAAAAGTCCAAGCTGAAGGATTGCCAATGGGCAATGGAGCGCAGTATTTTAGGTGTACGTAAAACTGATCGTATTAAAGACGTAGTAAATTTTAATGAGATTAAAACAGACATTTAAGACAATAAGTTTAATCTCAATCCTAGTAAGGTAATCGCGGTTATCCCGGTTGTTAATGTCTAAATCCCGAAATGTTGTTACGTGACTTAAATGATTGTTCAAAATCATTGGTAATACGTACATTACACATTGTTCAAAATGTATTAGGTACAAGGGCTTTTTGAATCTGTAATTGAAAACGACATTAAATTTAGATGCGCGCGTGACTAATAAATAAAGATGGCTCCAAGTTACTCAACATTGAACAATTCTCAGTAAAATGGGTAGCAATTTTCCGTGCTCAAAAACGTTACCAATAGATTTATTACGTTTATTAGAATGGGATTGCAACTGCACGAAGTTAACATGTTCACATACTAGGTGATAATGATAATAGTGGTATATCGACAGTGATCACATCTATAAATTATTGATTTACTTAAAGTGTTATTCCATGGAACTTGCTAATTATGTAAACAAACCGCCATAGCAAATGCATCATTCAGAGACAATTTCAAAAGGTAGGCGGTTTTGTTTTTATACGATGATTTGGTTTGTTTACATAGTTAACAAGTTCCATAGAATGATACTACACCTTCATATTTAAGCCGCATATATTCATAATGAAAACGGGATATTGACCGCGATTAATTATAGGTTACCGTTTTCATTATGTCTAATGCAATTAACCGCAAATCGTTTAAAACTGAAATACTACCATATCTACTTAGGCAATGAGGGCTAGATCGCTCGTCTATCTGTCATTCTCCACCAATGAGAGACAAGCTACTGGCCTATGATTGGTGGAAATTGACAGATAGACCTCAGTCGACACTAGCGATCCTGGACAACCCTCATTGGACATTGTTACTCTGCAGAAGCCTTAGCTCGTAAAAATTTATTTTCCCAATATCTGTCTGATCTGTCCAACAAACATTTAGGCTGGTTTTGCAGATAGCCTATGCTGATTGCCGCTGAACAATAGGCAGTTTAATTAGCATAATCTAACGGAGCTTTTACTTAGCTTACTTTAGACAGGATACGCAAGTAATTACATGCTTTTGTTGGTAGTAAGCATGTAATTAGCGGTAAGTATTACCGCTAGTTACTAAGTTTTGCGTATTCAAAACTTTATTTACATAATAAAAGCAATTTACAATGACATTAAATCTAAGCTTAAACTAAATAATCTACAACTTAAAACTAAATTAAATCTAAATAAGGCCCCCGTGGCATAGTGCCCAAAAGGCTGGCAGCGTTGCCTCGCTGAATAGCGATGCTGATTCTTTGAGAGAGAAAACTGCCAGCCCTTTGGTCACAAGTTACTAAGTTAGTTATAAATCTACTAAAGTGTGTGCATTCTACAAATCAAAATACTTCAATTATCCTGTCCGAGACGCTGTCCGAGCTCCAATTGGTTTCATGACTGTCATTCGTCCAGTATTTCAAATGACGTTATCAACATTCTTGTGTCAAACCAGATCATGACCATTGGCAATCGGTAAGTCGCTCAACACGACTTTACCAGGCTTATCTGGTAACTGGCTAAGTTCAGAAATACCCATTTTGTATATTTAGTTGGGATACTATCAAAGATAGTAGCGCCGCAGGCAACTGTATTGATAAATTGGTTTGTTATTGGCGGGCGTGCTTCTGTTAAGGCCCTTAGGGTTTTATTGGTGACTAGCTGTTGCCCGCGACTTCGTCCGCGTAGATTTCGACTATCGGTATCCCGTGGGAATTATATAATTTTCCCGAATAAAAAGTAGCCTATGTTATTTCCTCAATATTCAAACTATCTTCTTACCAAATTTCATCTAGATTGGTGCAGCGTTTTTCCCGAGAAGAGGTAACAAACAGACAGACAGAGAGACAGAGAGACAGAGTTACTTTCGCATTTATAATATTAGTTAGGATTAGTTAGGATTTCAAAACATGATACACGAATAGTACGTATTTACATTGTGCAATTAAGAGTCAAATTGGTATGAAGACCAATAAATCAAATGTTATTGTTCTTTTTAACTGACAAATTTGCTCTTACAGTTTCTTGTCAAAGGTCACGAAAACAATAAGGTTCATTTTAAATAATCATCTTTCTAACTCGGTATTATTACTTAAAAATGCCAAAAACGTTAGTGTCGTGTGACTTATCTAAGTATGAAATGAATCTAAGTACCTCCTATAGTTGAATCAGTACTTTTGCATAACAAAAAAACAGTAAATGTCATTGTAGTTACTCTGTCTAAGGCGGATTACATTACAGGTCGGATGAGAATTCCGATTGTTCTTGATTTGTAATATCAAAGGTCAAATAACTATGAAATAGTATTTTTGTTAACTTATTTTAAATTCGCTTTGATACATTTATAAGCGATTGGTTTTAGATGTGATCTCTCGAAACTTAACGATCACCCTAAATAAAACACTGAATTAAAGCCGGCCCCCGTTTCATAAACGTGACGGGTGACAAATGACAACGACAGTTTGGTGTAGATTACCGACTTGAACAGTTTTTGTATTACCAGACTTCATATTAACTTGGAAGTGTAGATTTAATTGTCGTTGTCATTTGTCACCTGTCACGTTTATGAAACGGGGGCCAGGGATTCACTAGGGGACAAATTGACAACATTTCATATTTTTCACACCTGGAAATTAATATAGGTATCGAAAGGGCTTTGCCTCCTGAACACACCACTATATTTATAAAAATGTAATATTACTTATTTTTTTAAATCCAAGAGAATAAAATAAAATTACCAATTCTACCAAACCTACGCAAAAAATAAGCAGCAATCACACGTATGTTTGACAATGTCAGATAAATTTAACACCTAGGTTTTGTTTTTTGATCGTGGCAAGACAAAGACAATTGATCCATCCTAGCGTAGTTTCGGAGTTACGTCCTTTTGGAATAAGTACCTTTAAATAAATTAATTACAAATCCTAATGAAAATTTAAAACCGTAGGTTTGCTCCTCTTTCAAAGTAGAATACAGACAATTAATCAAATTATAGTCTCAAAAATATGAAATGTTGTCAATTGTCCAACGACACGACTCGTATTGTCGGCCATGTCGGATGAAGTAGCGCAAGTAGCGTAACGTTGCCCAACTTTGATCCACAAGCAATTTCCATACAAGTTTTTTTTTTAATATACGACGAGGAAGGCAAACGAGCAAGTAGGTCACCTGATGGTGATCACCACTGCCCATAGACACCCACAACCCCAGAGGGTTCGCAGATGCGTTGCCAACCTAGAGAGCTAAGATGAAATGCCTCTTGTGCCCGTAATTACACCGGCTGTCTTACTCTCCACACCTGCACATAACAGTGCAAGCCAGTGCAGTGTTACATCTAGTAAATACAGAATTACAAAATACACTAGGGAATCTCTAGCTTAACTCCCTGTTTTTGATTCTATACCTAATCTAAGTTAAAGACGCCACTATAACCCTATAGTGTCATTATTTTTGACTTTATTCTGCATAATTATGCATTTTAGGCAATCCCAATCAATAGCTGAAAATAGGTACATTTGTTTATTTGTCTATTATTATTATTACAAGGTGAATTAACAGTTAACACCAAATCATATCTAGATGCTTTTTTTTATATATGACAAGGAAGGCAAACGAGCAAGTGGGTCACCTGATGGGAAGTGATCACTACTGCCTATAGACACCCGCAACCCCAGGGGTTCGGATTACCAATAGAAACTTATTTTTACGCAACATAGGCATGCCCTTTCGTCGTATATTAATTACATCGTACCAGAATATTTAATTAAAACGTGCCTAACAATAATTGCTTGTTTCAACACACTCAACGTTTGTCCAATATTTTTTATTATGTTGTAAGTACCTGTCACAGCCCTGGCAATGTTTGTAAATCATGTAAGCTTACATAATTTACAAACATATCAACAGGAAAATTCCTTTACCATTAATAAACGCCTGCAACTTTTTATTACATTACTTAATCTAGATTCGAAACTTGATCATTATCAACCCCGGTAAAAAGCTATCGATGTATAAAACACTAGGTAATATAATCATTTCATAGAAACAAAACCGAAGAATTTTAATCATAATGACATGTAAAGTGTAGCAGCAGAGTCTCCATCTTGCTTAATCTTGCAAAAAATTGTCTAAATCTTGCTTGCAATGCGTGGATATGATTCTCACATTCTGTAAAACGGACGCAGGCAGAGAGGTAATGAAATTAAATGAAAGAAGTAACTTAAAAAATAAACGTTAAGCTTGCACTTTCATTACATGGTTTTATATATAATAGATAGGGGACAATTAAAGCCAATAACATAATTGCTGGTTTCAACACAATTGCATGCGTTTGTCAAACATAACACACCTTTAATTGGAAATTTTTTGACGACTAAAATTACATTCAAATGCAAACGTTTAGAGTTTAAGACAGTTGTTTCGTCTATTAAGATATCAAAAGGGTCATTATGGTTACTTTTACATGACTTCATAAAGTTTAAGAGACTAATTATTTATTTGGGAGTTTGTTTGGTGGTATCAAAGTAAACGTCAAAATCACAAAAGAAAAAACTGACTATGTTAGAAAAGTTAAAAAAACCACTGGCATTTTCATTTCTAAGTTACGATGATGGCATCGTATGTGGTAGACAGGCATACACACATCAAACCTATAACTTTTTTGGGTCGATGCGAGGATTAATAAAAATAAAGGTCACTACTTTAAATTTGCCAGAAAATAAAATTTTAAATAGAAACCATGAATTGTGTAAATTATATTGATTTTGAACTTGTGTAGAGTTTTCATAAAAAATAATTATGCCTTTTTTACACTTCAGTATCTTATAGATAGCTATGTCCTTTCCTGCAAAGCATTAAAATTGACTAGCACCACCAATCATCACAGTGCAAAAGGTTATTACTCATTCAACCAATTAGTTGCCCGTTTAGTTAACTAAGAGTTCAAGTCACGACCGTTTAGAGGTCCTATTTATATTGACACGATCCAGATAAAACTGGTTCGAACTGGATTACGAAATACATTCAAAACGACACATCAATCATTGTTCACGAATACCAACTATAAATTGCCGGCGGCATTGTCACAAAAATGTACAGTAAGCCAAATAATACGCATTACACTTGATTAATTTACATTACACTTATATGAAGAGCACAGGAGTTACATTACAATATTGTAACGGATTATACGAGATCGTATTTGCTGCTCATTGTACACGATACGGAATAAAAATAAATGCATTGCTTTTAGAAATCAGTGATTGTGTTATGGTTATGGAGGTGACCGTAATGTGGCTTCGATTTCATGGTCGCCTAATAACTTATGTGATATGATATATGGTTTTCACGGCTTCCGTCAGCTGTCGAGTTACATTTTCCATTCCGGTCATTATACCTTCACAGTAGGTCTAGCACAACTCACAGTGCGACTCCTATCTCGCGCGAGAACACCTGTACATCCTTTTCTGTCACTCAGAATGCAACGGGACGGGTAATATAATCTCGCGCGACGAACAAATTCGCGGCCAGTCATGCTAGCCCTGCAGGAAATGATCCCATGACATAATAGTTTAACATTTTTTTTGAAGCAATACCCGTATGTTATTTACTATTATATTTAAGTGATATATAGTACTACTACCAATAAGCTTCTCGTGGTATTTATTAAATCTTATTTAGATTCCACTTTCTCGCCAGAAAACCTACCTGGAGTTACACAATTATAATAATAATAATAAAATAATAATAAATATCATGGGACAAATTGACACCAATTGACCTAGTCCCAAACTAGGCAAAGTCTGTACTATGGCTACTAGACAACGGATAAACATATACTTATATAGATAAATACATATTTATATACATATTAAGCATCCAAGACCTGAGAACAAACATTCGTATTCATCATACAAACATCTGCCCCGACCGGGATTCGAACCCGGGACCTCAAGTTTCGTAGTCAGGGTCGCTAACCACTAGGCCATCCGGTCGTCAAAAAAACTATAAACTACGTGTAATGTAGTGGAAAATTGTAACTGCTGTTTTACGGATGACACTGTAATGCAGCTGAAAATAGAAGAATAAAATATTACATTTGAACCCCTGTATACGATAAATATTATCCACGACGCAAAGCATTCGTTCTAGCAAATATGCAAGTGCGAGACTGACAAATACTTTATGTCGTGGATAAACGTTAGCGTGCTAGGGGGTCTGTAAAGTCCTACCCCATTATTCATAAACCTATTTTAACTAAAATGCCGTTAAAGCTTGTTTGTCTCCTTTTGTCACATTGACATTTCCGTTATTAAGAAGAAGGCCCCTAGTAACTGAGAAAGTTTTGACATCAGTTCCTTAAATATAGAATTATTTCAATTATTAATATGAAACTACCGTGATACTCAATCATAGTGAAACAAAACGGATCACTCACGTATATAAGTCGAGTTTAGCCAGACATATTTCGGACTAATTCGTAGTCTTTCCTCTGGGAGCGCACAACCCAGCGGCAGAGGAAGGATTACGAATTAGTCCGAAAGATGTCGGGCTAAACTCGACTTATATACGTGAGTGATCCGTTTTATTTCACTATTACTTCAATAAAATTACTTGGCGTAAAAAATCCGTTTATATCCCTTTATACTCTTTCTTCTTGATTTGAACACGTACCAATACAAACGTCACATCCGGAAGAAGACATTAAATAATAGCTTAGCTTTGTTAAGCCAGCAGTTAAGTAACAAATATTTATTTTTTGTCAATCCTTGCTTCATTAGTAACGTTGGAAAGTGTCGGTTGGCGGAACCACCGACAGTGTTAATATTCATGAATGGACGCAACGTATTGTGTTTGTGATATACTGATACTGTACAGTGACCCCAATTATTTTGGGTATTTTTTAGGCATGAGTAAATAAAATAGGAAGGATGAATTTGCTGGCTGGTAAAAGCGCTCGTTTTCAAGAAAAAGTTGTGGAGGTACTTTAGTGAAAAATTATAAATTACAGGGGTGTACAATATGTACAACACATGTACATGTACAATAATTCAGTTAAAGTTTTTTATAAACAAATCCAATCCGACCACTAAAAACACAGAATGCGTAGGATGCCGCCAATGTTTAACCGGTGGCACGGAGGCGTGGATCCCCATTCAGCCACCTAACAGCCAAAAAAAGATTGCGAATTCAAAACGTGTTTATTAAGTATTCAAAATATTCCGCCATCATTTCTTGCTTTAATTTAATACAATTTCATGTAAACTAAACGTCATATTTTAACATAATCTGAAATAACACAATTTTGAATGAACATTATAATGGCACGACTGGTGGGAATACGGAACACACAGCCATTTGTATTACACATTAGACACATTACCCCAGATTAACATAGTCAGGTAAAAACTAGATTTGTATGGCTTCAAAACGTGCGATTAATTGGTTCACTTTATATGGCGGAAAGAAATCAGTTAAACGTCCAATTATAGCTTTATCTATTGCTCTATGATAATTTAAGTGATTATCCATCCGATGTTATTTATCTTGTTATGTATGGTAACTTAGATAATTTTTATACGGTACTGCGAGGCACGACATAAAACGGTGTGGCAAAGTAATGTCCTAATTCGTTTTAAAGCTGGAACAATCATTATATTGTGTGGAGAATCAGTAAAGAGATAAGTACGCTTTTTTACACGTATATAATATGTTCCTAATGATAAACGATTAAATGAAATAATGATACTTAAGCGTACTGTACAAATTAAAATGTACTCGTTCATACAGTAAAAAGTGCAATAGCCATTGATATATACAAGGATACGCCCTTTGGAACATTTCGAAGACATCTTGTCGCTCAGTGCGTCCTTCACTGATTCCTCTTCTTCTTACAGTGCCACTCCGTTACTGGAGGTTGGCCGTTAGCTCCGAAAATTTCCCCCTGTCTTGAGCCATCCGGAACAGTTGCTCCGCACTGCTGATCCCGGTCCACTCCCTAATATTCCTCAGCCATGATTTCTTCCGCCTTCCAGTGCGCCGTTTCCCCTGTATTTTGCCCATCAATATTATTTGCAGCAGCTGATATCTGTCATGGCGCAACACTGATTCCATCACTATGAAAGGGACGCACTGCGCGACAAGCGACAAAATGGCGCGCCGTGCTACATGTGCAGGAACGGCGCAGCGTACCCGCTCGAGGTGTGCGGCGCGCGCGGTCCGTCGTCACCCGTTCGCGACGTGCGCACGGCTCATGTCGTTGGCACTAATTAATGCCACAAAACTGGCAACAAAAATGGAGTATCGAAGCGCTGGTATTAAGTCTATGGCAATAGCATACTAATTGTCACAATTTATCTTTTCAACACAGTTTGCATGTTTGTAAACATCAAATCTAAATAAAAAGTTAAACCGATCGCCAGTTTGCGCAAGTCTTCACACCGCCACCTAGTTTAGTTCAGTTTGACATGGTCAGTGAACATGACACGTTTACATCGAGTCGCTTATAACGTGACGGGTGTGATATCTTTAACTACTGGGTATGACGCCATTACGCACTTTCTTTCTACATGTCGATGGGTAATGTATCAAATAGTGTAATGTACTTCTGTCTCTGTGTCGGGTACTGTTACAGTACAAATGGTGCAGTAACCAATCTACATATAGTAGGGCGCGGGCGCGTGCTAATTCTGCGAGTTATTCGTCGGGGTTATACTAGGCGTAAATTGCGAACGGGATCACGAATTAAAAACTAGATACAGGAGAGGTTTGGCTTCTTTTTATAAAAAAAATGTGACCCGAAAAGAGGGGTGTTATAAGTTTGAACTGTGTATCTGTCTGTGGCATCATAGCTTTCAAATGGACGGACCGATTTCAATGCGGTTTTTTTAATTGAAAGCCGAAAGCTAGTTTATTCGAGATGGTTTTTAACTAAGTTTCATTAAAATCGGTTCACCCGTGGTTGAAATATTGAACTTTGAACGTTACAATTTAGGGGGTTTTTCAACTTTTCTAAGTTGGTTAGGTTGGAAGCATGTTGAGTCATAGGTACCTATCAATATTTGAGCACTGTTAAAGAACAGTATTTTAACAAAATAATTTATTTAAAATTGAAATTTTAAAGAAGTGTTTAAAATCTTGGATCAAACATAAAAAAGGCGTGGCGAGCCTTATACAACCAGTAGTCAAACCACACAAGTAAAGTAATAAGTATAGTATAATGGTTGTCCGGTATGCGATAGAAATTATAAGGCATGCCAATAGAGTAGATAAGTTTAACTAGCTATTAAACTTGCCAAACACGTTACTGGAATGCGCTGAAAATTGGTTTAAAGTCTGGTTATACCTAGTAGCTTTATCTGACATTATCTGGGTTTGTATTAGGTAGGTATATTATTATTGATACCTAATATTAAGGTGACACTTTTAGGAGGCGGAGTTTATTCACCCAAGCGGGACAGCGCTATCCAGTAACGCGTGTGTCCGTAGAAAGAGGGCTAGTCAAATGCGCTCAAACAGCATGGCGTAAGCGCCAACGCGCTTAAAATTGCTCCGGGTAAGAAACTAAATTACATTTTTGTCTCACCGAACAATACTCCAATACCAATAACCAACCACCAACTATTACTACTTTTCTTTTCAATCAATCGCAACTACAATATTCATTCTCGTTCCGCTTCAGAAACGATAAAAGTATGGAATTAGTTAAGCAGCTGGACTTGAACTAGCAACCTCGGTAATCCGGACCGGATACGGACCATAAATTAAAGCCATACTTAACTGGTTGAACTTAACGATTTTTTCAATGCATTGTGTCATATTTTAATTGGAAGACTTCTCCTATAAAACGATAAAAGTGATGAGGCAAAAAAAAATCTATCTAGGACTTTGTTTTTCAATGCATTGTGTCATATTTTAATTGGAAGACTTCTCCTATAAAACGATAAAAGTGATGAGGCAAAAATAAATCTATCTAGGACTTTGTTTTTCAATGCATTGTGTCATATTTTAATTGGAAGACTTCTCCTATAAAACGATAAAAGTGATGAGGCAAAAAAAAATCTATCTAGGACTTTGTTTTTCAATGCATTGTGTCATATTTTAATTGGAAGACTTCTTCTATAAAACGATAAAAGTGATGAGGCAAAAAAAAATCTATCTAGGACTTTGTTTTTCAATGCATTGTGTCATATTTTAATTGGAAGACTTCTTCTATAAAACGATAAAAGTGATGAGGCAAAAAAAAATCTATCTAGGACTTTGTTTTTCAATGCATTGTGTCATATTTTAATTGGAAGACTTCTTCTATAAAACGATAAAAGTGATGAGGCAAAAAAAAATCTATCTAGGACTTTGTTTTTGTTGATTCAAATATTAAACGAGATATTTAGAATTCAAAACTAGCACGGATAGTTTAGGCAGTGCCTTAATACAATGGCAACTTTAATCCGAAGTCTGCTGTGGGCTGATGCCTCCGAATTTTGGTATGGCAATGCAATTACGCATCACCATGCAATTACGCTACTACCGAAATGACACAACTAGACATCACATTCACGCCAATATGAGGCTTTGTCAAACTGCACGAAGTTCTAAATTGATGTGGAATTTGACTTGTACTTCTGTTAAAAGGTATGTTAACTGGTATTTTGGCACCACTGTTTTTCGAGAACGAGGGGTACCTATAAGTACCTATAGCATATCCGCCCATTACTTTAACATTGCAATTACTATAACTTAACATTTCCTAGCTGTTTAAGACTAACTGAAGTGCTATAATAGCGGTGGAAGTAATTCTAAAACAGCTACACTTACGTCCTACTGATAATTGCAGCATTGTATAGTTTAGTCGGGCATAATAAGATTTTCTCTCAAACCGGTTTATTTTCTCTTAGCAACAAGGTATATTGTATAGGCATTGGTTGCATAGCCACAAATGCGTGCAAATTAAACTTGGAGGCTTTAATAGTAACCTGTAGAAAACAAACTAATTTTCTAGGTCCTTGAACTAGAATCTAGGACTCAGTAAGTAAAGTCGTAAATTATTTATTAATACATATAAAACTACAACATTAATATTAGGTAGTGCAGCGTTACGCTGCCGGTCTTTACCTTTTTGGTTCGTGCGCAGTTCGATTCCTGGCTGGTTAGAATAAAAACAAAAAAAAAAGTAAAAGAAAACGGTCTATGAGAATTTGTGAGAAGAAAATGAGAGATTGTCTGAATCTAGAGGAAAATATCTGATGGTGATAGAAATAAGTTGGAATTCGAGCCCTAGTTTGTTTTGGAGCGAGCGAAACCAACTCATCAATACTTCAGCGTCTTCGCAATTTTCAAAGTTTGTGAAAGCCGGTTTTTTTTCTCGGCCTCAAGTTCACCCTCCCCGAAACGCGCTCTCCGTACATCGTGCACTCCCCGTGCACGCGTGTTTGAGCTTCCGGAGAGCTTATTAGTCGGTTTGTCTGGCACTGTGCTGCCAGGCATTAGCTAAGTCATATTATTATTATTATTTTTTTACCTAACTGCTGCAAGAGCAGAGTCTATCCGCGAAGAGGATCTTTTGGTTACGTGTTCTTATCGTACCCAAACCTGTTATTTTAACGTTTTGTTTTATCCATAACGGTTATCAAAATTCCATACGGCAATTCATCACACCGGTCGGCCTGCCGCCGTTTTTAGTTCATATTTTTTTTATATTTTTTCTGTAATTTTGGCACAAGGTCGTATCGGCCTTGTAAGTTAATTTAATTTCTTTTCTATACATGTTTTTGGTTCACGTGTTTTTACTATTCTTTTTATATAATAAAAAATATTTTAATAGTTCATGGCCTTTTTTTTTAAGTAGAATAAAATAAAAATTAAATTAAATTAAACGTTTGCCTTTGCGCGGTTCACCCGCAAAGGGGAGTCGTGAGAACTATCACGGCAATTTGGCGCCCGAACTATAAAGATATCTTTTCTATTTCTCTTACATTTGCTTACCGTGTCAAACGACCAATTTGTTTTTTTTTTTATTGGAAAGGGAAGGGTGACCGGATTCTGGTCATCAGTTTTTCATTTCATACAGCATGTCGGAACAACCCAAAGAAGCTTCAATCGGCGATACCCCGCATAGGGATCCCAACCTTATTCAGGGTCCGGGGCCGCGGGTTCTCGAACCGATGTCTGAGCATTGTTTTGGCTCTGCCGATCCTACAATATCTCCTGCACCGCATTATTCCGATGCTCCGAGATCGTTTGTTTCCGCAGTGGATACGAGGGGTGCAGAGTCTGCGTGGTTTCGTCCACCCGGTAAGTCTGAAGCTTTATCCAAGTGGAATATTTCGTTTACTGGTGAATCCTGCGTTCGTGAGTTTTTTTCCCGTATTGAAGAAGAAGGTATAGCCCGTGGAGTTAGTCCCTCCTACGTTGTTCTTCGTTTTCACGAGGTTCTTGGTGGAAGCGCTCTTAAGTATTTCCGCGCTATCCGTCACCCTCAGTTATTATACCTTGACTTGAAGTCTGCTTTTATGAGGACCTTTGACGTGGCGGACTACGATTTTAAAATTGAACGACAACTAAGAGCTTTGAAACAAAGGGCTGATCAATCTGTGGTCGACTTCGTTATCCAACTACGGGATTTAAACGCGAAATTACGTGTCCCAATCGATGAAGACAATCTTTTGACAATAGTCAAATACAGCTTACATAGTAGGTACCATCCATGTCTGTCCACTAACACTATCAAGGATATTGATATGCTTCTTGAGGTAGCTAAGAATTTCGAGACGTACCAGGAACAGACTTCTACATCTGTCACGGTGGCTCCAGTTAATACCGGAGTTCTTCCAGTTTGCTTTAAGTGCAACACTTCTGGTCATGATTACAGAGGGTGCCCGATTGTTCCTGGTCTTGTGTGCTTTAAGTGTAAGTTAGAAGGTCATGTTACGCGCGATTGTCCGCGATGCAATGCGGACACTTCTCATAATTCTGGTTCTCAACCTTGTCAAAAAAACTAGTGTTGGGGACTGCTCCGAGTAGACCTTCGGTGTCGCCCCTAGTTATTGACAGGTCCTTAGATAATAGGCTTTATATTGAGATTGTTGTCGCTGGTACTGCAGTCAAGGCTCTTTTAGACTCTGGCGCTCAGGCATCACTGGTCGACTTGACCTTGTTGAAAAGGCTAGGGTTGATATACTGTCCGACGATTCGACCCGCTGTGGTTTCAGCCGACAATTCCCCAATCAACATCCTTGGTGGCGTTGATATTCCGATCTTGTTTGATGGTAAGTCGGTTTCGCACCCATGTCTCGTTGGGTCAGGGTTACCAACTCAGTTTATTCTGGGGATTGAGTTCTGGAACGCTTTTGGTCTTACTTCTGTAATCAGTCAGAGGTTTCAGGGCGAGCGTGGTGGCAAGCTTTTTGTTCCCGCTTCATCTACCGATAAGGTGACTTCCGACGAGATACAAAGTGTTAACGAAGTTTCGGAAACTAGATATGTCCATCCTCGTAGAGTTCTGTCATCTGGTCAGGAGCTCAAACTGCAGGCTGCCATTAGTGACTTTGAGGAGATATCCTCAGATAAAGTTGGTCTCGGTTGCACTTCTTGGATCTCGCATAAGATTGAGACGGTAGGACCGCCTATCCGTCAACGTTACTACCCTTTGTCGCCTGCTAAGCTGAAGGTTCTAAATGAAGAAGTCGACAAGATGCTCGAGATGGGAGTTATAAGGCCTTCTCGTTCTCCATGGGCAAGTCCGGTTGTGATGGTGACGAAGAGTGATGGGAGTATTAGGTTTTGTGTTGACAGCAGGAAGCTCAATAATGTCACGATTCGAGATTCCTATCCCCTACCCCGCATTCAAGATATCCTGGATAACCTCAGGGGAGCAAGATATATGACTTCACTCGACTTTAGGAGCGCTTTCTGGCAGATTCCGCTGGCTGACCGAGCCAGTTGCGAGAAGACAGCTTTTATCGTGCCTCAGAGGGGTCTTTTTGAGTTTGTACGTCTTCCTTTCGGCTTGACCAACGCGGCATCTGAAATGCAGAGGCTAACGGATTTGATCGTGAATTTCGAATTTACGCCAGAGGCCGATGATTTCGTATTCGGGTATTTGGACGATCTTATCTTGGTGTCACGCAATTTCGACAGTCATCTTCGTCTGATCCGTAAAGTTCGAGACCGATTGAAAGAGGCGGGTCTTACTGTAAATTTGAAAAAGTGTGAGTTTTGCCGTTCCGAGCTTAAATACCTTGGTTACATTGTGAATGAGCGTGGCTTACAGACAGACAAAAAAAAACTTGAGGCAATTCAGGATTACCCCACGCCAACCACTGCACGCGCTTTGCGAGCATTCATAGGAATTTGTTCTTATTACAGACGCTTTGTTCGTGGTTTTTCTTCGATTATTGCCCCTTTGACTGCTTTAATTGGGAAGAAGAAAGGTCGTGATAGCATCGATTGGAATGGTGATGCGGCTCTGGCGTTTGATAAGCTTAAGCAGGCTTTGATGAGTGCCCCATTGATGGCATGTCCTGACTTTTCAAAGCCTTTTATTCTCCAGTGTGATGCCAGCTTAGTTGGTCTTGGTTCGGTTTTGGCTCAAGAAGTTGACGGTGAGGAACATCCTGTCGCCTATTTTTCCCGTTTGTTTTCTAAGGCGGAACGCAATTACTCCACCACTGAGCGGGAACTACTGGCTGTTTTGGAGTCCATAAAGCATTTTCGCGGTTATTTGGATGGTTTTAAATTTAAAATTGTTACCGATCACATAGCTTTGAAGTGGTTAATCACCCTGGACAATCCGACTGGCCGTCTAGCACGTTGGGCAACTATAATTTCCCAATACAACTTCGAGATTGAACACCGAAAAGGAGTGTTGAACGTCGTCCCCGATGCACTTTCTCGCCCCCAGGTGGACCTCATATCTTTCACGCGTGGGTCTGAACCAACTATGGACCAGTGGTATGAGCGTGTTTACAATGGCGTCGCAGGTACGCCCCAGTTCGTTTGTTAGTCGTATACCTCGAAATCATAAAATCCTTGTAGCTTTTCACCTATTCGCATTTCGCCGCTGTCTCAAAATTTCTGAACAGATTTTTATTCTTGTAGTATGATTTTGATCGCTAATTACAATTGTCTAAAAAAACCATAGTAGATTTACTTTCCTGCTTGTCTTCACTATTGTCGCTTTTCACCTCGATAGATATTTGTTTGTAATGCGTTATTACATATCGCGATATTTCCTTTAAGCACTATACCTCTATAGTTTTGTTTTGTAAATGCATTTCGCACTTGTAGCTTATCTCCTGGTTATATGTAACCTCGTTGTGCATATCACTGATATGACTAATAAATTAATAGACAATATATGCTGACATGTGATATATGTCAATTCGACCACGTATTATTTTCTCGACCCGTGTGAGATTAGACCAGTTAAAATCAGAAGATGGAAGCTGAACCGGGATCCGCTGATGGTCAGCGGGGCAGTTTTCAATTTATTGAAAGTTCACATGGAGGGAAGATTTTAGTAAGGGCCGGGTGTAGGCATCGAATAAATAGGGTAAATAAGAAATCAAAGACTTCAGTCTACACCTGTGCCACAAAATTTTGCAATGGTACCATTGTTCTTGATCCCACCCTCACTAAAATCGAACGAGAGTCTCTGCACACGTGTACGCCAGATTTTGAGGCTATCGACATCGAAAAAAGTTTGGCCACATTAAAAAAGAAGGTGATTACGGACTACAGACCGGTGCCATTTTTATTTGAAGAACATATGGCAAAATTTCGGACTGAGGAATATGCACATAAATTACCATCCTTTTTTACAAAGCGAGACGCTCTGTATCGACATCGTAAAAGGCTCACTGGAAATTGTACTTTTCGAACCACTGCTGATGTTGTAATTCCAGAGCACTTAGCTACAGATTTCTTATGTGTACAAAATGATGTGTGCCTCATCTTTATTAGTCTTCAGTGCAAAAGCTATATTGAAAGGGTGGAGACGTTTTTTATAGACGGAACGTTTGAAGTCGTACCAAAACCCTACATACAGCTTTATACAATACATGGAGATATAGGTTCGGATGCGGAGCTCACTAAAGTTACGCCTTTTGTATACGCTTTATTGGTTAACAAGCTACAGAGTACGTATACAACCATGTTCAACTGTTTGAAAGAAAGTGTACCAGGATTTCAACCGAAAGATATGAAAAGCGACTTTGAACGAGGTGCAATAAATGCATTTAGACAAGTATTTCCCGAAGCACGATTATCTGGTTGTTATTATCATTTTGATAAGGCCGTCTGGAAGAAAGCTAGAAAATTATTAATTTCACAAACCAGAGAAGGCTGCAATTACGTTAAAAAGTGTATTGCTATATCTCATTTTCCACAGTCTAAAATGCACGAGGCATGGTACAGTGTACTCGATCAGACACCGGCGGATATAGAAAATATCGATGCATTTAATGAGTATATGACCACTTACTGGTTTTGTGCGAGCATTATGGGGGTTTTGTCGTGTTTTCAGCAAAGACACAGGACCAATAATGTAACCGAGGGCTGGCACAGTAAATTAAATAAAAAAATATCAAGCAATTCGAATTTACTCCACCTAATACATACTATAAGAGACGAGTCAATGACAGTGGATTTCAATTTGCTAAGAAATGAAATGAATGTCCCGTTATATCGCAAGAGATTGAGAAAATTCACGGACATGGATTCTAAAATAGACCTTATATTAACGATGTATTTGACAAATGCAATTCCAATAGAACGTTGCATTGATAAACTTTCAATGTTAAAATATTAATTTAAGTGTTGTGTTGTATTTATGTAGAGATACGTACTAATCATTAATGTTGCTTTATGTTAATCCCTAAAGTGGGGTGCCTATGTTTGTTTTAAGTTATCTTTCAAAACTTTATTGTTAATAAATTAAGTTGATTACTTACCTAATGTTTAAATTTCGACAACTTTAAATAGATATCATACACCAAAGAAAAAAGGTGGTCAAGTCCACCGGTGGCCGAGCCGGGCGTGTTTTGACAACTTCTTTCCCAAATCATCACTTTCGCATTAGAGGTAAATAAATATCCTTAACAACAAATTTTTCAAAGCTAGTTAGTGTATGGCTGTAACAACGAGGTCACAAGGTGACCGTTATTTTGTTACCTATAAATTATACTCCAATGGTATAACCAGCGAAATCAATACTAGGTATAACCAATTTACGGTTAATACAATACACTACAACAATATGCGACCCAAATAAGATGCGACTAAAAATACTTGCGGCTAACTAAATAGGCTATTGACAATTCATACTACATCGAAATTTGCTACTGTTGTAAAAATCTATTCAAAATATATGCGGCTTAATAAATAGGCTATTGATAATACATGCTACATCGAAATTTGCTACTGTTGTAAAAATCTATTCAAAATATATGCGGCTTAATAAATAGGCTATTGATAATACATGCTACATCAAAATTTGCTACTGTTGTAAAAATCTGTTAAAAATATACGCTAGTAACAAAATATACTACCGATATTACACGCTACAACAAAAAACGCTATCGCGGCGAAATGCGAATAGGTGAAAAGCTACAAGGATTTTTTGATTTCGAGGTATACGACTAACAAACGCCCCAGTTATTCCCGGCCTACTCAATTAGGGACGGCGTACTTATGAGAAAGATGGCGATTGAGAATCCCTTGGCTCGGAATCCGTGGCGCGTAGTCATCCCCGCTTCGAAAACTCGTGAAGCCATCGCGGAGGTTCATAGTAGTTTTCCCAATGTCCATCCAGGCGTCATGAAGACTTACCTAAAGCTAAGAGAACTTTATTATTGGAAAAACATGTACCGCGATGTGGTAAGTTTCCTTGCCGAGTGTCAAGTTTGTAAAGCGTTCAAAATCTCGAACACGCAGCCTCGTGGCCAGCAATTGTACCCAAGGTCGGTATCGGCTCCAATGGATCTTTTGTCCATCGATCTAATAGGCCCTCTCCCAAACGCTTACTACGGATATCGCTACATCCTCACCATGGTCGATGTTTTCACGAAATTTGTGTGGTTAGTTCCTCTAAAAAAGGCAAATGCAGGTTCGGTCACAAAGGCTCTCGAGTCGGAAGTCATACTTCGTTACGGGTCACCATCTAACGTCCTCTGTGACAACGCTACTATTTTTCATAGCGTTGAATTCATAGAATTTTTAAGATCTTTCAATATTCCTGGACCTTGTTATACGCCTTATTATTCCCCACAGGCCAACGTAGCGGAGCGCTACAATCAATCTGTGATCACCACGCTCAGCATTCTGGTCGGTGATGATAACCGTAGTTGGGCAAGACGTCTCGCTAAGGTAGCCTTATACCTAAATTCTTGCGACGTCTTATACGCCTAATTTCCTGATGTACGGTAGAGAGGTGTTGACGGCAGGGCAGCGTGTAGATACCCAGACTGTGGACCTTGGGTTGGCCCATAGTCGGGGTGATCGCGCCTCAGCGCTTGAAACTCTCCGCGATGTATACGCCAAAGTCAGTGACGCCTTGACGCTTGCTTTTTTTCGCAACGCAAGGAGTTATAACGCCAACAGAAGTACGGTAGTTCTTCAGACCGGAAATATCGTCTGGCGTAGGAACTTCCAGCGCGGCACTACCGATGAGGGTCGTGGCGGAAAATTCGCTCCGCGCTTCATTGCTTGTCGGGTCCTCAGACGTATATCGCCGCAGGTTTATGAGTTAGTCGATGTGGACTCACCTCACGTAGGATCTTATCACATTAAAGATATTCTGAAACGATTGTTCTCATGATTATATTTTTCCCAAATTCTAAAGAGCACTGTGTCTGCTCACTCATTTTTGGTGTTATGTGTTTTGAACAAGTTCTAATAGACATTGTCTTGTTTTTTTCATTTGTTTTTCTTTGGTTTTTAAGGTCTTGTTTTGTGTTGAGTTAGTTCTACAGTTTTATCATAGGTTGTGGTGTTGGAGGTATGATCGCTTAGTTGTTAATGCGGCTTGTTTATCTGTTGTTTTATGTGTCATATGTGTCTAATTTTGTCAAGCTGTAGTTGTAAAGTTGTTTCCTTGCTAGAGTTGGCAACCTTATTGTTTATATCGAGTATCGATTTTTTTTTTTTTTTGTTTGGTTGTGGGATGTCTGCAACGTTACCCTGCCGGTCTTTACCTTTTTGGTTCGTGCGCAGTTCGATTCCTGGCTGGTTAGAATAAAAACAAAAAAAAAAGTAAAAGAAAACGGTCTATGAGAATTTGTGAGAGGAAAATGAGAGATTGTCTGAATCTAGAGGAAAATATCTGATGGTGATAGAAATAAGTTGGAATTCGAGCCCTAGTTTGTTTTGGAGCGAGCGAAACCAACTCATCAATACCTCAGCGTCTTCGCAATTTTCAAAGTTTGTGAAAGCCGGTTTTTTTTCTCGGCCCCAAGTTCACCCTCCCCGAAACGCGCTCTCCGTACATCGTGCACTCCCCGTGCACGCGTGTTTGAGCTTCCGGAGAGCTTATTAGTCGGTTTGTCTGGCACTGTGCTGCCAGGCATTAGCTAAGTCATATTATTATTATTATTTTTTTACCTAACTGCTGCAAGAGCAGAGTCTATCCGCGAAGAGGATCTTTTGGTTACGTGTTCTTATCGTACCCAAACCTGTTATTCTAACGTTTTGTTTTATCCATAACGGTTATCAAAATTCCATACGGCAATTCATCACACCGGTCGGCCTGCCGCCGTTTTTAGTTCATATTTTTTTTATAAAATTTCTGTAATTTTGGCACAAGGTCGTATCGGCCTTGTAAGTTAATTTAATTTCTTTTCTATACATGTTTTTGGTTCACGTGTTTTTACTATTCTTTTTATATAATAAAAAATATTTTAATAGTTCATGGCCTTTTTTTTTTAAGTGGAATAAAATAAAAATTAAATTAAATTAAACGTTTGCCTTTGCGCGGTTCACCCGCAAAGGGGAGTCGTGAGAACTATCACGGCAATTTGGCGCCCGAACTATAAAGATATCTTTTCTATTTCTCTTACATTTGCTTACCGTGTCAAACGACCAATTTGTTTTTTTTTTTTATTGGAAAGGGAAGGGTGACATACAGCATGTCGGAACAACCCAAAGAAGCTTCAATCGGCGATACCCCGCATAGGGATCCCAACCTTATTCAGGGTCCGGGGCCGCGGGTTCTCGAACCGATGTCTGAGCATTGTTTTGGCTCTGCCGATCCTACAATATCTCCTGCACCGCATTATTCCGATGCTCCGAGATCGTTTGTTTCCGCAGTGGATACGAGGGGTGCAGAGTCTGCGTGGTTTCGTCCACCCGGTAAGTCTGAAGCTTTATCCAAGTGGAATATTTCGTTTACTGGTGAATCCTGCGTTCGTGAGTTTTTTTCCCGTATTGAAGAAGAAGGTATAGCCCGTGGAGTTAGTCCCTCCTACGTTGTTCTTCGTTTTCACGAGGTTCTTGGTGGAAGCGCTCTTAAGTATTTCCGCGCTATCCGTCACCCTCAGTTATTATACCTTGACTTGAAGTCTGCTTTTATGAGGACCTTTGACGTGGCGGACTACGATTTTAAAATTGAACGACAACTAAGAGCTTTGAAACAAAGGGCTGATCAATCTGTGGTCGACTTCGTTATCCAACTACGGGATTTAAACGCGAAATTACGTGTCCCAATCGATGAAGACAATCTTTTGACAATAGTCAAATACAGCTTACATAGTAGGTACCATCCATGTCTGTCCACTAACACTATCAAGGATATTGATATGCTTCTTGAGGTAGCTAAGAATTTCGAGACGTACCAGGAACAGACTTCTACATCTGTCACGGTGGCTCCAGTTAATACCGGAGTTCTTCCAGTTTGCTTTAAGTGCAACACTTCTGGTCATGATTACAGAGGGTGCCCGATTGTTCCTGGTCTTGTGTGCTTTAAGTGTAAGTTAGAAGGTCATGTTACGCGCGATTGTCCGCGATGCAATGCGGACACTTCTCATAATTCTGGTTCTCAACCTTGTCAAAAAAACTAGTGTTGGGGACTGCTCCGAGTAGACCTTCGGTGTCGCCCCTAGTTATTGACAGGTCCTTAGATAATAGGCTTTATATTGAGATTGTTGTCGCTGGTACTGCAGTCAAGGCTCTTTTAGACTCTGGCGCTCAGGCATCACTGGTCGACTTGACCTTGTTGAAAAGGCTAGGGTTGATATACTGTCCGACGATTCGACCCGCTGTGGTTTCAGCCGACAATTCCCCAATCAACATCCTTGGTGGCGTTGATATTCCGATCTTGTTTGATGGTAAGTCGGTTTCGCACCCATGTCTCGTTGGGTCAGGGTTACCAACTCAGTTTATTCTGGGGATTGAGTTCTGGAACGCTTTTGGTCTTACTTCTGTAATCAGTCAGAGGTTTCAGGGCGAGCGTGGTGGCAAGCTTTTTGTTCCCGCTTCATCTACCGATAAGGTGACTTCCGACGAGATACAAAGTGTTAACGAAGTTTCGGAAACTAGATATGTCCATCCTCGTAGAGTTCTGTCATCTGGTCAGGAGCTCAAACTGCAGGCTGCCATTAGTGACTTTGAGGAGATATCCTCAGATAAAGTTGGTCTCGGTTGCACTTCTTGGATCTCGCATAAGATTGAGACGGTAGGACCGCCTATCCGTCAACGTTACTACCCTTTGTCGCCTGCTAAGCTGAAGGTTCTAAATGAAGAAGTCGACAAGATGCTCGAGATGGGAGTTATAAGGCCTTCTCGTTCTCCATGGGCAAGTCCGGTTGTGATGGTGACGAAGAGTGATGGGAGTATTAGGTTTTGTGTTGACAGCAGGAAGCTCAATAATGTCACGATTCGAGATTCCTATCCCCTACCCCGCATTCAAGATATCCTGGATAACCTCAGGGGAGCAAGATATATGACTTCACTCGACTTTAGGAGCGCTTTCTGGCAGATTCCGCTGGCTGACCGAGCCAGTTGCGAGAAGACAGCTTTTATCGTGCCTCAGAGGGGTCTTTTTGAGTTTGTACGTCTTCCTTTCGGCTTGACCAACGCGGCATCTGAAATGCAGAGGCTAACGGATTTGATCGTGAATTTCGAATTTACGCCAGAGGCCGATGATTTCGTATTCGGGTATTTGGACGATCTTATCTTGGTGTCACGCAATTTCGACAGTCATCTTCGTCTGATCCGTAAAGTTCGAGACCGATTGAAAGAGGCGGGTCTTACTGTAAATTTGAAAAAGTGTGAGTTTTGCCGTTCCGAGCTTAAATACCTTGGTTACATTGTGAATGAGCGTGGCTTACAGACAGACAAAAAAAAACTTGAGGCAATTCAGGATTACCCCACGCCAACCACTGCACGCGCTTTGCGAGCATTCATAGGAATTTGTTCTTATTACAGACGCTTTGTTCGTGGTTTTTCTTCGATTATTGCCCCTTTGACTGCTTTAATTGGGAAGAAGAAAGGTCGTGATAGCATCGATTGGAATGGTGATGCGGCTCTGGCGTTTGATAAGCTTAAGCAGGCTTTGATGAGTGCCCCATTGATGGCATGTCCTGACTTTTCAAAGCCTTTTATTCTCCAGTGTGATGCCAGCTTAGTTGGTCTTGGTTCGGTTTTGGCTCAAGAAGTTGACGGTGAGGAACATCCTGTCGCCTATTTTTCCCGTTTGTTTTCTAAGGCGGAACGCAATTACTCCACCACTGAGCGGGAACTACTGGCTGTTTTGGAGTCCATAAAGCATTTTCGCGGTTATTTGGATGGTTTTAAATTTAAAATTGTTACCGATCACATAGCTTTGAAGTGGTTAATCACCCTGGACAATCCGACTGGCCGTCTAGCACGTTGGGCAACTATAATTTCCCAATACAACTTCGAGATTGAACACCGAAAAGGAGTGTTGAACGTCGTCCCCGATGCACTTTCTCGCCCCCAGGTGGACCTCATATCTTTCACGCGTGGGTCTGAACCAACTATGGACCAGTGGTATGAGCGTGTTTACAATGGCGTCGCAGGTACGCCCCAGTTCGTTTGTTAGTCGTATACCTCGAAATCATAAAATCCTTGTAGCTTTTCACCTATTCGCATTTCGCCGCTGTCTCAAAATTTCTGAACAGATTTTTATTCTTGTAGTATGATTTTGATCGCTAATTACAATTGTCTAAAAAAACCATAGTAGATTTACTTTCCTGCTTGTCTTCACTATTGTCGCTTTTCACCTCGATAGATATTTGTTTGTAATGCGTTATTACATATCGCGATATTTCCTTTAAGCACTATACCTCTATAGTTTTGTTTTGTAAATGCATTTCGCACTTGTAGCTTATCTCCTGGTTATATGTAACCTCGTTGTGCATATCACTGATATGACTAATAAATTAATAGACAATATATGCTGACATGTGATATATGTCAATTCGACCACGTATTATTTTCTCGACCCGTGTGAGATTAGACCAGTTAAAATCAGAAGATGGAAGCTGAACCGGGATCCGCTGATGGTCAGCGGGGCAGTTTTCAATTTATTGAAAGTTCACATGGAGGGAAGATTTTAGTAAGGGCCGGGTGTAGGCATCGAATAAATAGGGTAAATAAGAAATCAAAGACTTCAGTCTACACCTGTGCCACAAAATTTTGCAATGGTACCATTGTTCTTGATCCCACCCTCACTAAAATCGAACGAGAGTCTCTGCACACGTGTACGCCAGATTTTGAGGCTATCGACATCGAAAAAAGTTTGGCCACATTAAAAAAGAAGGTGATTACGGACTACAGACCGGTGCCATTTTTATTTGAAGAACATATGGCAAAATTTCGGACTGAGGAATATGCACATAAATTACCATCCTTTTTTACAAAGCGAGACGCTCTGTATCGACATCGTAAAAGGCTCACTGGAAATTGTACTTTTCGAACCACTGCTGATGTTGTAATTCCAGAGCACTTAGCTACAGATTTCTTATGTGTACAAAATGATGTGTGCCTCATCTTTATTAGTCTTCAGTGCAAAAGCTATATTGAAAGGGTGGAGACGTTTTTTATAGACGGAACGTTTGAAGTCGTACCAAAACCCTACATACAGCTTTATACAATACATGGAGATATAGGTTCGGATGCGGAGCTCACTAAAGTTACGCCTTTTGTATACGCTTTATTGGTTAACAAGCTACAGAGTACGTATACAACCATGTTCAACTGTTTGAAAGAAAGTGTACCAGGATTTCAACCGAAAGATATGAAAAGCGACTTTGAACGAGGTGCAATAAATGCATTTAGACAAGTATTTCCCGAAGCACGATTATCTGGTTGTTATTATCATTTTGATAAGGCCGTCTGGAAGAAAGCTAGAAAATTATTAATTTCACAAACCAGAGAAGGCTGCAATTACGTTAAAAAGTGTATTGCTATATCTCATTTTCCACAGTCTAAAATGCACGAGGCATGGTACAGTGTACTCGATCAGACACCGGCGGATATAGAAAATATCGATGCATTTAATGAGTATATGACCACTTACTGGTTTTGTGCGAGCATTATGGGGGTTTTGTCGTGTTTTCAGCAAAGACACAGGACCAATAATGTAACCGAGGGCTGGCACAGTAAATTAAATAAAAAAATATCAAGCAATTCGAATTTACTCCACCTAATACATACTATAAGAGACGAGTCAATGACAGTGGATTTCAATTTGCTAAGAAATGAAATGAATGTCCCGTTATATCGCAAGAGATTGAGAAAATTCACGGACATGGATTCTAAAATAGACCTTATATTAACGATGTATTTGACAAATGCAATTCCAATAGAACGTTGCATTGATAAACTTTCAATGTTAAAATATTAATTTAAGTGTTGTGTTGTATTTATGTAGAGATACGTACTAATCATTAATGTTGCTTTATGTTAATCCCTAAAGTGGGGTGCCTATGTTTGTTTTAAGTTATCTTTCAAAACTTTATTGTTAATAAATTAAGTTGATTACTTACCTAATGTTTAAATTTCGACAACTTTAAATAGATATCATACACCAAAGAAAAAAGGTGGTCAAGTCCACCGGTGGCCGAGCCGGGCGTGTTTCGACAACTTCTTTCCCAAATCATCACTTTCGCATTAGAGGTAAATAAATATCCTTAACAACAAATTTTTCAAAGCTAGTTAGTGTATGGCTGTAACAACGAGGTCACAAGGTGACCGTTATTTTGTTACCTATAAATTATACTCCAATGGTATAACCAGCGAAATCAATACTAGGTATAACCAATTTACGGTTAATACAATACACTACAACAATATGCGACCCAAATAAGATGCGACTAAAAATACTTGCGGCTAACTAAATAGGCTATTGACAATTCATACTACATCGAAATTTGCTACTGTTGTAAAAATCTATTCAAAATATATGCGGCTTAATAAATAGGCTATTGATAATACATGCTACATCGAAATTTGCTACTGTTGTAAAAATCTATTCAAAATATATGCGGCTTAATAAATAGGCTATTGATAATACATGCTACATCAAAATTTGCTACTGTTGTAAAAATCTGTTAAAAATATACGCTAGTAACAAAATATACTACCGATATTACACGCTACAACAAAAAACGCTATCGCGGCGAAATGCGAATAGGTGAAAAGCTACAAGGATTTTTTGATTTCGAGGTATACGACTAACAAACGCCCCAGTTATTCCCGGCCTACTCAATTAGGGACGGCGTACTTATGAGAAAGATGGCGATTGAGAATCCCTTGGCTCGGAATCCGTGGCGCGTAGTCATCCCCGCTTCGAAAACTCGTGAAGCCATCGCGGAGGTTCATAGTAGTTTTCCCAATGTCCATCCAGGCGTCATGAAGACTTACCTAAAGCTAAGAGAACTTTATTATTGGAAAAACATGTACCGCGATGTGGTAAGTTTCCTTGCCGAGTGTCAAGTTTGTAAAGCGTTCAAAATCTCGAACACGCAGCCTCGTGGCCAGCAATTGTACCCAAGGTCGGTATCGGCTCCAATGGATCTTTTGTCCATCGATCTAATAGGCCCTCTCCCAAACGCTTACTACGGATATCGCTACATCCTCACCATGGTCGATGTTTTCACGAAATTTGTGTGGTTAGTTCCTCTAAAAAAGGCAAATGCAGGTTCGGTCACAAAGGCTCTCGAGTCGGAAGTCATACTTCGTTACGGGTCACCATCTAACGTCCTCTGTGACAACGCTACTATTTTTCATAGCGTTGAATTCATAGAATTTTTAAGATCTTTCAATATTCCTGGACCTTGTTATACGCCTTATTATTCCCCACAGGCCAACGTAGCGGAGCGCTACAATCAATCTGTGATCACCACGCTCAGCATTCTGGTCGGTGATGATAACCGTAGTTGGGCAAGACGTCTCGCTAAGGTAGCCTTATACCTAAATTCTTGCGACGTCTTATACGCCTAATTTCCTGATGTACGGTAGAGAGGTGTTGACGGCAGGGCAGCGTGTAGATACCCAGACTGTGGACCTTGGGTTGGCCCATAGTCGGGGTGATCGCGCCTCAGCGCTTGAAACTCTCCGCGATGTATACGCCAAAGTCAGTGACGCCTTGACGCTTGCTTTTTTTCGCAACGCAAGGAGTTATAACGCCAACAGAAGTACGGTAGTTCTTCAGACCGGAAATATCGTCTGGCGTAGGAACTTCCAGCGCGGCACTACCGATGAGGGTCGTGGCGGAAAATTCGCTCCGCGCTTCATTGCTTGTCGGGTCCTCAGACGTATATCGCCGCAGGTTTATGAGTTAGTCGATGTGGACTCACCTCACGTAGGATCTTATCACATTAAAGATATTCTGAAACGATTGTTCTCATGATTATATTTTTCCCAAATTCTAAAGAGCACTGTGTCTGCTCACTCATTTTTGGTGTTATGTGTTTTGAACAAGTTCTAATAGACATTGTCTTGACGTGTTTTTTTCATTTGTTTTTCTTTGGTTTTTAAGGTCTTGTTTTGTGTTGAGTTAGTTCTACAGTTTTATCATAGGTTGTGGTGTTGGAGGTATGATCGCTTAGTTGTTAATGCGGCTTGTTTATCTGTTGTTTTATGTGTCATATGGGTCTAATTTTGTCAAGCTGTAGTTGTAAAGTTGTTTCCTTGCTAGAGTTGGCAACCTTATTGTTTATATCGAGTATCGATTTTTTTTTTTTTTTGTTTGGTTGTGGGATGTCTGCAACGTTACCCTGCCGGTCTTTACCTTTTTGGTTCGTGCGCAGTTCGATTCCTGGCTGGTTAGAATAAAAACAAAAAAAAAAGTAAAAGAAAACGGTCTATGAGAATTTGTGAGAGGAAAATGAGAGATTGTCTGAATCTAGAGGAAAATATCTGATGGTGATAGAAATAAGTTGGAATTCGAGCCCTAGTTTGTTTTGGAGCGAGCGAAACCAACTCATCAATACCTCAGCGTCTTCGCAATTTTCAAAGTTTGTGAAAGCCGGTTTTTTTTCTCGGCCCCAAGTTCACCCTCCCCGAAACGCGCTCTCCGTACATCGTGCACTCCCCGTGCACGCGTGTTTGAGCTTCCGGAGAGCTTATTAGTCGGTTTGTCTGGCACTGTGCTGCCAGGCATTAGCTAAGTCATATTATTATTATTATTTTTTTACCTAACTGCTGCAAGAGCAGAGTCTATCCGCGAAGAGGATCTTTTGGTTACGTGTTCTTATCGTACCCAAACCTGTTATTCTAACGTTTTGTTTTATCCATAACGGTTATCAAAATTCCATACGGCAATTCATCACACCGGTCGGCCTGCCGCCGTTTTTAGTTCATATTTTTTTTATAAAATTTCTGTAATTTTGGCACAAGGTCGTATCGGCCTTGTAAGTTAATTTAATTTCTTTTCTATACATGTTTTTGGTTCACGTGTTTTTACTATTCTTTTTATATAATAAAAAATATTTTAATAGTTCATGGCCTTTTTTTTTTAAGTGGAATAAAATAAAAATTAAATTAAATTAAACGTTTGCCTTTGCGCGGTTCACCCGCAAAGGGGAGTCGTGAGAACTATCACGGCAATTTGGCGCCCGAACTATAAAGATATCTTTTCTATTTCTCTTACATTTGCTTACCGTGTCAAACGACCAATTTGTTTTTTTTTTTTATTGGAAAGGGAAGGGTGACATACAGCATGTCGGAACAACCCAAAGAAGCTTCAATCGGCGATACCCCGCATAGGGATCCCAACCTTATTCAGGGTCCGGGGCCGCGGGTTCTCGAACCGATGTCTGAGCATTGTTTTGGCTCTGCCGATCCTACAATATCTCCTGCACCGCATTATTCCGATGCTCCGAGATCGTTTGTTTCCGCAGTGGATACGAGGGGTGCAGAGTCTGCGTGGTTTCGTCCACCCGGTAAGTCTGAAGCTTTATCCAAGTGGAATATTTCGTTTACTGGTGAATCCTGCGTTCGTGAGTTTTTTTCCCGTATTGAAGAAGAAGGTATAGCCCGTGGAGTTAGTCCCTCCTACGTTGTTCTTCGTTTTCACGAGGTTCTTGGTGGAAGCGCTCTTAAGTATTTCCGCGCTATCCGTCACCCTCAGTTATTATACCTTGACTTGAAGTCTGCTTTTATGAGGACCTTTGACGTGGCGGACTACGATTTTAAAATTGAACGACAACTAAGAGCTTTGAAACAAAGGGCTGATCAATCTGTGGTCGACTTCGTTATCCAACTACGGGATTTAAACGCGAAATTACGTGTCCCAATCGATGAAGACAATCTTTTGACAATAGTCAAATACAGCTTACATAGTAGGTACCATCCATGTCTGTCCACTAACACTATCAAGGATATTGATATGCTTCTTGAGGTAGCTAAGAATTTCGAGACGTACCAGGAACAGACTTCTACATCTGTCACGGTGGCTCCAGTTAATACCGGAGTTCTTCCAGTTTGCTTTAAGTGCAACACTTCTGGTCATGATTACAGAGGGTGCCCGATTGTTCCTGGTCTTGTGTGCTTTAAGTGTAAGTTAGAAGGTCATGTTACGCGCGATTGTCCGCGATGCAATGCGGACACTTCTCATAATTCTGGTTCTCAACCTTGTCAAAAAAACTAGTGTTGGGGACTGCTCCGAGTAGACCTTCGGTGTCGCCCCTAGTTATTGACAGGTCCTTAGATAATAGGCTTTATATTGAGATTGTTGTCGCTGGTACTGCAGTCAAGGCTCTTTTAGACTCTGGCGCTCAGGCATCACTGGTCGACTTGACCTTGTTGAAAAGGCTAGGGTTGATATACTGTCCGACGATTCGACCCGCTGTGGTTTCAGCCGACAATTCCCCAATCAACATCCTTGGTGGCGTTGATATTCCGATCTTGTTTGATGGTAAGTCGGTTTCGCACCCATGTCTCGTTGGGTCAGGGTTACCAACTCAGTTTATTCTGGGGATTGAGTTCTGGAACGCTTTTGGTCTTACTTCTGTAATCAGTCAGAGGTTTCAGGGCGAGCGTGGTGGCAAGCTTTTTGTTCCCGCTTCATCTACCGATAAGGTGACTTCCGACGAGATACAAAGTGTTAACGAAGTTTCGGAAACTAGATATGTCCATCCTCGTAGAGTTCTGTCATCTGGTCAGGAGCTCAAACTGCAGGCTGCCATTAGTGACTTTGAGGAGATATCCTCAGATAAAGTTGGTCTCGGTTGCACTTCTTGGATCTCGCATAAGATTGAGACGGTAGGACCGCCTATCCGTCAACGTTACTACCCTTTGTCGCCTGCTAAGCTGAAGGTTCTAAATGAAGAAGTCGACAAGATGCTCGAGATGGGAGTTATAAGGCCTTCTCGTTCTCCATGGGCAAGTCCGGTTGTGATGGTGACGAAGAGTGATGGGAGTATTAGGTTTTGTGTTGACAGCAGGAAGCTCAATAATGTCACGATTCGAGATTCCTATCCCCTACCCCGCATTCAAGATATCCTGGATAACCTCAGGGGAGCAAGATATATGACTTCACTCGACTTTAGGAGCGCTTTCTGGCAGATTCCGCTGGCTGACCGAGCCAGTTGCGAGAAGACAGCTTTTATCGTGCCTCAGAGGGGTCTTTTTGAGTTTGTACGTCTTCCTTTCGGCTTGACCAACGCGGCATCTGAAATGCAGAGGCTAACGGATTTGATCGTGAATTTCGAATTTACGCCAGAGGCCGATGATTTCGTATTCGGGTATTTGGACGATCTTATCTTGGTGTCACGCAATTTCGACAGTCATCTTCGTCTGATCCGTAAAGTTCGAGACCGATTGAAAGAGGCGGGTCTTACTGTAAATTTGAAAAAGTGTGAGTTTTGCCGTTCCGAGCTTAAATACCTTGGTTACATTGTGAATGAGCGTGGCTTACAGACAGACAAAAAAAAACTTGAGGCAATTCAGGATTACCCCACGCCAACCACTGCACGCGCTTTGCGAGCATTCATAGGAATTTGTTCTTATTACAGACGCTTTGTTCGTGGTTTTTCTTCGATTATTGCCCCTTTGACTGCTTTAATTGGGAAGAAGAAAGGTCGTGATAGCATCGATTGGAATGGTGATGCGGCTCTGGCGTTTGATAAGCTTAAGCAGGCTTTGATGAGTGCCCCATTGATGGCATGTCCTGACTTTTCAAAGCCTTTTATTCTCCAGTGTGATGCCAGCTTAGTTGGTCTTGGTTCGGTTTTGGCTCAAGAAGTTGACGGTGAGGAACATCCTGTCGCCTATTTTTCCCGTTTGTTTTCTAAGGCGGAACGCAATTACTCCACCACTGAGCGGGAACTACTGGCTGTTTTGGAGTCCATAAAGCATTTTCGCGGTTATTTGGATGGTTTTAAATTTAAAATTGTTACCGATCACATAGCTTTGAAGTGGTTAATCACCCTGGACAATCCGACTGGCCGTCTAGCACGTTGGGCAACTATAATTTCCCAATACAACTTCGAGATTGAACACCGAAAAGGAGTGTTGAACGTCGTCCCCGATGCACTTTCTCGCCCCCAGGTGGACCTCATATCTTTCACGCGTGGGTCTGAACCAACTATGGACCAGTGGTATGAGCGTGTTTACAATGGCGTCGCAGGTACGCCCCAGTTCGTTTGTTAGTCGTATACCTCGAAATCATAAAATCCTTGTAGCTTTTCACCTATTCGCATTTCGCCGCTGTCTCAAAATTTCTGAACAGATTTTTATTCTTGTAGTATGATTTTGATCGCTAATTACAATTGTCTAAAAAAACCATAGTAGATTTACTTTCCTGCTTGTCTTCACTATTGTCGCTTTTCACCTCGATAGATATTTGTTTGTAATGCGTTATTACATATCGCGATATTTCCTTTAAGCACTATACCTCTATAGTTTTGTTTTGTAAATGCATTTCGCACTTGTAGCTTATCTCCTGGTTATATGTAACCTCGTTGTGCATATCACTGATATGACTAATAAATTAATAGACAATATATGCTGACATGTGATATATGTCAATTCGACCACGTATTATTTTCTCGACCCGTGTGAGATTAGACCAGTTAAAATCAGAAGATGGAAGCTGAACCGGGATCCGCTGATGGTCAGCGGGGCAGTTTTCAATTTATTGAAAGTTCACATGGAGGGAAGATTTTAGTAAGGGCCGGGTGTAGGCATCGAATAAATAGGGTAAATAAGAAATCAAAGACTTCAGTCTACACCTGTGCCACAAAATTTTGCAATGGTACCATTGTTCTTGATCCCACCCTCACTAAAATCGAACGAGAGTCTCTGCACACGTGTACGCCAGATTTTGAGGCTATCGACATCGAAAAAAGTTTGGCCACATTAAAAAAGAAGGTGATTACGGACTACAGACCGGTGCCATTTTTATTTGAAGAACATATGGCAAAATTTCGGACTGAGGAATATGCACATAAATTACCATCCTTTTTTACAAAGCGAGACGCTCTGTATCGACATCGTAAAAGGCTCACTGGAAATTGTACTTTTCGAACCACTGCTGATGTTGTAATTCCAGAGCACTTAGCTACAGATTTCTTATGTGTACAAAATGATGTGTGCCTCATCTTTATTAGTCTTCAGTGCAAAAGCTATATTGAAAGGGTGGAGACGTTTTTTATAGACGGAACGTTTGAAGTCGTACCAAAACCCTACATACAGCTTTATACAATACATGGAGATATAGGTTCGGATGCGGAGCTCACTAAAGTTACGCCTTTTGTATACGCTTTATTGGTTAACAAGCTACAGAGTACGTATACAACCATGTTCAACTGTTTGAAAGAAAGTGTACCAGGATTTCAACCGAAAGATATGAAAAGCGACTTTGAACGAGGTGCAATAAATGCATTTAGACAAGTATTTCCCGAAGCACGATTATCTGGTTGTTATTATCATTTTGATAAGGCCGTCTGGAAGAAAGCTAGAAAATTATTAATTTCACAAACCAGAGAAGGCTGCAATTACGTTAAAAAGTGTATTGCTATATCTCATTTTCCACAGTCTAAAATGCACGAGGCATGGTACAGTGTACTCGATCAGACACCGGCGGATATAGAAAATATCGATGCATTTAATGAGTATATGACCACTTACTGGTTTTGTGCGAGCATTATGGGGGTTTTGTCGTGTTTTCAGCAAAGACACAGGACCAATAATGTAACCGAGGGCTGGCACAGTAAATTAAATAAAAAAATATCAAGCAATTCGAATTTACTCCACCTAATACATACTATAAGAGACGAGTCAATGACAGTGGATTTCAATTTGCTAAGAAATGAAATGAATGTCCCGTTATATCGCAAGAGATTGAGAAAATTCACGGACATGGATTCTAAAATAGACCTTATATTAACGATGTATTTGACAAATGCAATTCCAATAGAACGTTGCATTGATAAACTTTCAATGTTAAAATATTAATTTAAGTGTTGTGTTGTATTTATGTAGAGATACGTACTAATCATTAATGTTGCTTTATGTTAATCCCTAAAGTGGGGTGCCTATGTTTGTTTTAAGTTATCTTTCAAAACTTTATTGTTAATAAATTAAGTTGATTACTTACCTAATGTTTAAATTTCGACAACTTTAAATAGATATCATACACCAAAGAAAAAAGGTGGTCAAGTCCACCGGTGGCCGAGCCGGGCGTGTTTCGACAACTTCTTTCCCAAATCATCACTTTCGCATTAGAGGTAAATAAATATCCTTAACAACAAATTTTTCAAAGCTAGTTAGTGTATGGCTGTAACAACGAGGTCACAAGGTGACCGTTATTTTGTTACCTATAAATTATACTCCAATGGTATAACCAGCGAAATCAATACTAGGTATAACCAATTTACGGTTAATACAATACACTACAACAATATGCGACCCAAATAAGATGCGACTAAAAATACTTGCGGCTAACTAAATAGGCTATTGACAATTCATACTACATCGAAATTTGCTACTGTTGTAAAAATCTATTCAAAATATATGCGGCTTAATAAATAGGCTATTGATAATACATGCTACATCGAAATTTGCTACTGTTGTAAAAATCTATTCAAAATATATGCGGCTTGATAAATAGGCTATTGATAATACATGCTACATCAAAATTTGCTACTGTTGTAAAAATCTGTTAAAAATATACGCTAGTAACAAAATATACTACCGATATTACACGCTACAACAAAAAACGCTATCGCGGCGAAATGCGAATAGGTGAAAAGCTACAAGGATTTTTTGATTTCGAGGTATACGACTAACAAACGCCCCAGTTATTCCCGGCCTACTCAATTAGGGACGGCGTACTTATGAGAAAGATGGCGATTGAGAATCCCTTGGCTCGGAATCCGTGGCGCGTAGTCATCCCCGCTTCGAAAACTCGTGAAGCCATCGCGGAGGTTCATAGTAGTTTTCCCAATGTCCATCCAGGCGTCATGAAGACTTACCTAAAGCTAAGAGAACTTTATTATTGGAAAAACATGTACCGCGATGTGGTAAGTTTCCTTGCCGAGTGTCAAGTTTGTAAAGCGTTCAAAATCTCGAACACGCAGCCTCGTGGCCAGCAATTGTACCCAAGGTCGGTATCGGCTCCAATGGATCTTTTGTCCATCGATCTAATAGGCCCTCTCCCAAACGCTTACTACGGATATCGCTACATCCTCACCATGGTCGATGTTTTCACGAAATTTGTGTGGTTAGTTCCTCTAAAAAAGGCAAATGCAGGTTCGGTCACAAAGGCTCTCGAGTCGGAAGTCATACTTCGTTACGGGTCACCATCTAACGTCCTCTGTGACAACGCTACTATTTTTCATAGCGTTGAATTCATAGAATTTTTAAGATCTTTCAATATTCCTGGACCTTGTTATACGCCTTATTATTCCCCACAGGCCAACGTAGCGGAGCGCTACAATCAATCTGTGATCACCACGCTCAGCATTCTGGTCGGTGATGATAACCGTAGTTGGGCAAGACGTCTCGCTAAGGTAGCCTTATACCTAAATTCTTGCGACGTCTTATACGCCTAATTTCCTGATGTACGGTAGAGAGGTGTTGACGGCAGGGCAGCGTGTAGATACCCAGACTGTGGACCTTGGGTTGGCCCATAGTCGGGGTGATCGCGCCTCAGCGCTTGAAACTCTCCGCGATGTATACGCCAAAGTCAGTGACGCCTTGACGCTTGCTTTTTTTCGCAACGCAAGGAGTTATAACGCCAACAGAAGTACGGTAGTTCTTCAGACCGGAAATATCGTCTGGCGTAGGAACTTCCAGCGCGGCACTACCGATGAGGGTCGTGGCGGAAAATTCGCTCCGCGCTTCATTGCTTGTCGGGTCCTCAGACGTATATCGCCGCAGGTTTATGAGTTAGTCGATGTGGACTCACCTCACGTAGGATCTTATCACATTAAAGATATTCTGAAACGATTGTTCTCATGATTATATTTTTCCCAAATTCTAAAGAGCACTGTGTCTGCTCACTCATTTTTGGTGTTATGTGTTTTGAACAAGTTCTAATAGACATTGTCTTGTTTTTTTCATTTGTTTTTCTTTGGTTTTTAAGGTCTTGTTTTGTGTTGAGTTAGTTCTACAGTTTTATCATAGGTTGTGGTGTTGGAGGTATGATCGCTTAGTTGTTAATGCGGCTTGTTTATCTGTTGTTTTATGTGTCATATGTGTCTAATTTTGTCAAGCTGTAGTTGTAAAGTTGTTTCCTTGCTAGAGTTGGCAACCTTATTGTTTATATCGAGTATCGATTTTTTTTTTTTTTTGTTTGGTTGTGGGATGTCTGCAACGTTACCCTGCCGGTCTTTACCTTTTTGGTTCGTGCGCAGTTCGATTCCTGGCTGGTTAGAATAAAAACAAAAAAAAAAGTAAAAGAAAACGGTCTATGAGAATTTGTGAGAGGAAAATGAGAGATTGTCTGAATCTAGAGGAAAATATCTGATGGTGATAGAAATAAGTTGGAATTCGAGCCCTAGTTTGTTTTGGAGCGAGCGAAACCAACTCATCAATACCTCAGCGTCTTCGCAATTTTCAAAGTTTGTGAAAGCCGGTTTTTTTTCTCGGCCCCAAGTTCACCCTCCCCGAAACGCGCTCTCCGTACATCGTGCACTCCCCGTGCACGCGTGTTTGAGCTTCCGGAGAGCTTATTAGTCGGTTTGTCTGGCACTGTGCTGCCAGGCATTAGCTAAGTCATATTATCATTATTATTTTTTTACCTAACTGCTGCAAGAGCAGAGTCTATCCGCGAAGAGGATCTTTTGGTTACGTGTTCTTATCGTACCCAAACCTGTTATTTTAACGTTTTGTTTTATCCATAACGGTTATCAAAATTCCATACGGCAATTCATCACACCGGTCGGCCTGCCGCCGTTTTTAGTTCATATTTTTTTTATAAAATTTCTGTAATTTTGGCACAAGGTCGTATCGGCCTTGTAAGTTAATTTAATTTCTTTTCTATACATGTTTTTGGTTCACGTGTTTTTACTATTCTTTTTATATAATAAAAAATATTTTAATAGTTCATGGCCTTTTTTTTTTAAGTGGAATAAAATAAAAATTAAATTAAATTAAACGTTTGCCTTTGCGCGGTTCACCCGCAAAGGGGAGTCGTGAGAACTATCACGGCAGTAGGTACAATGTCAAGTTACGGGTAAGTAAAGTAAATCTTATCTGTTACTTTCCATTAGATGGACTTATTAGCTAAAGTAAATGTTATCTGTCAGTTCCCACTAAATCTCAATCGTACGATCGCTAATGTCGAGTGAGGTCTATCTGTCATTCTCCACCAATAGGAGATAAGCTACTTACTGGCCTGTGATTGTGGAAATTGACAGATGGACCTCAATTGCGATCGTAGCGGATTTTTGAATCATAAAAAAAATTGGTAAAACGTGTGTGGTCCAATACGTTTTGAAGTCTCTACGTTTTATAGCTAGGTGTTTGTAGAAATAGTCACGGAAGGTATTTATTTCTCGCCCTAGCTTCAAGGGAAAGTCCATCCTAAGACTATACGCTAATCTACTCCAATTACTAATCAATTTATCTATCCGAGTTTTCCTGTACATAATTAACTCGATCATTCACGTCGAACGTCGAGGTATTTAGATTCAAATTTATTGTATATTTTTTACGCAATTAAGTCTCTTGATTCCATCTATCTCCTTGAATAAGATCTTACAGATAACTTGATTGATTGTCAACGGAACTGGGCTAGAAGATTGTGTACTTACCTATAATACAGATTTTGTTTTATTGCTTCGCCAATAAGATTAATATTTGGGCGACAATGTTACCGTTTCAAGTAGGTACTTACTCAAAGCTTAATTGAAGAGGATTTAAGTACGATAATTTATTGATCTTCATATCCAGTCTATTTACATTTCACTATTGGGCAACAACCTCCGCACAGAAAGGGGAGGCATGCCAGGGCTCTAAGAGCTCACTTTTGAACATTTTTCGTATTTTTTCGTTAAAAATAAAAACAAAAAACGAATTGAAACATGCTCACAAAATTTTACGAGAATTGGTTGAGGCGTGTAGAAGAAAAAACTCGGACAGACGAACAGCGCCGGAAAAACAAAAGAATTTTTGTAAAAGCTGAAACAGAGACGTTAATTAGGTAAGTTATCATCATCATCATGTCAGCCGAAAGACGTCCACTGCTGGCCGGTGGCCTCCCCCGCGGCTCTCCACTCAGACCGGTCTTGTGCTTTCCGCATCCACCGCGGTCTCGCGATCTTTGCCAGGTCGTCGCTTTATCTTGTTGGAGGCCTACCGACAGCTGGGCTCCCGGTCCGTAATACTAGTCTCTGCAGTTTGGTTATAGAATAAATAGGACATTAGGTTTGGCGATATTATTAAAACCGTGATCGTGTCTTGAGTTGACGACGTAAAAGCTACCTAAGTATGCGTACTTAATTAAGGCATTCTTTTTATAAACTATTTATAAGCAGAAAAATAACTATTCTCAACCTCTTTGTTCAAACCATAAATTAAGGCAACGGCAATCGTGTCACACGCTTTACAAGCACACATGCTCGCCATTTTGCACAATTGGAGTAATTAAATGCAATAGCATTCTTATGCAACTAGCAATAAGTACCAGTATACCTTGAGTGGGAACTGGGTTAGCTTTAGATTCGTGAGACCGTTTAGTTTATTGACTTGAATAAGTTTTAGGTTCAAATATACCTAACTATGGAAGTAACAAAAAGCTGGATCTGGATCATAGAATACCTATTTAATAGTACCGAATACACTTTTTGAGGCGGACGAGGAACACACACGTACAGCACACGTCTGCGCTCATGTCAAAATTTGTTACGTTCCTACAAGCTCACTCTAAAACAAAACAGTCACACAAATGCCAAAGACACGCACACAATCAACAGACCCTGATCATTTGGCTTTTATGTTAGAGTTTTGGCAGAGGGGAAATCGCACGTTAACATCTCCATTCCTTTCCTGCTTTAAGTAGTGGCATCTCGCTCTTTACGGGCGATGTGCTCCGTAGCAGTGCCGGCCTTAAGGGGGGGCGACCTGGGCGACCGCCCGGGGCGCCAGGGTCTACAGGACGCCACGCGCGCCGGCATAACGTCACCATGTCTTAAGATACCTACAAAAGGGCGCCAAGTGCATGACTCGCCCGGGGCGCCTAGATGTTTAAGGCCGGCCCTGCTCCGGAGAACTTGGAGAACTTAAAGGAAGGCAAAAAAACCTATTAAATGACGGGTCATACAAACATGCACCACCAAGGGCGATATTAAACGATATAACAGATAAGAAGCATCAAAACAATACGTTGTTTTTACAAGCGTGCGAGCAGTTAGATGCCGAGATATGGAATTGCTTAAGAGGCTGTTTATTTTAAGATTTGAAGTCTAATCTGCAATTGTTTTTAAAAAACTAGGAAGCAGGTAACTCATTTTAAATGTAATTACCTAATTAGTTACTAGGTAATCCTAAGAAAATAAATTTAAACATTTAACTGAAATTCGTACCAGTAATGGCTTAAAATTAAATAATCGTAATTTTGATGTTTCGTTTTCTACCTGGGGACACAATAGATATTTAAATAATTCAAGTAAGACTATTAGAATAAAACAGTAAATCGTAAGTAAATATACTTGAGCAAAAATCTGAAAGTAACACTTTCACTTACTCAAAACTAGACCATTTAGGTCATTTAAAAATTAGACCACAGCCTCCTTAAGAAATCCTAACGTCTTTTAACAATTACTGGTTTATCTCCATACTGTTACGAACCTGTTGAGATTTAGCACTCAAATTACAGGTAATTATGCATTGTAGGTGCGGTAGTTAGGACAACGAGGTCGGTTTTAATGCCGTCTTCATATCGCAGACAAATTACTACAGTCAACAAGTTATTTGCTTATTTTTATAGGTTTTTTATTAACATGCAATAGCAATCTGCGTCTAGAATAGCGTCTGCGGACCGGGAGACGAGCTGTTGGTAGGCCTCAAACAAGATGGAGCGACGACCTGGGCCGTGTTTTATAAAGCTACAAGTTACAATTTACAAGCGGAAGTCTCATTCTATCACCTTTTGTTAGAAATCGACTTCCGCTTGTAAATTACAACTTGTAACTTTATAAAACACGACCCTGGTAAAGTTCGAGGGACCGCGGTGGATACAGGAAGCACAAGACCGGTCTGAGTGGAGAGCCTTGGGTTGGGGGACGCCACCGGCCAGCAGTGGACGTCTTTCGGCTGACATGATGATGACGTTTACTTGCTTGTATGAAAACTTTAAATCATTCGGACAAATTCTGAGAGTTATTCCTGAGTATGACTTATGTAACACTTTTATACTCGCCATTACTCTTTGTTCAACAACAATATCGCAGTTAAACTATAACGAAAAACGTCATAAGCGTCTATGCAAACTAGCGCTCATACGTCGTTTTTACTTTGAGGACATAAAGGCAACTTTAGACAAGCATGTGGGCGTATAGTAATTATAAACCTAACAATAAAATATGAATTATAATGAACAGGTTAGGTTTACCGGAAATAATGTATAGGATTAATAATAATTAAGTAACTTAATGTGATGTGTCCCCCCTTCGGCCGCCAACGAAACCAATGCTCGAAACCAGTTACGCGTGAAGAATAATTTTTCTTGCTACGAAACTAGTTACGAACCTACAAGGTCAAGTCAAGGTCACCAATATGTATACACCACAGAGTCCCAAAAATTTGTATACTTACAGACTTTATCATTGCCACGTTAAGGTATGTATAAGTACATATTTTTGCAACTTTGCGCGGATCCATGTCGTTGACTTTGACTGTACAAAGAAGTCTGGGGAGAGTTTTCAGCTTTTTAAGTCGATTATAAATATCATCATCTTCTCTAACTACACCTTCAGTTTTTTTTTTTTTTGCATTTTTTCATATAAAAATACTAAAAAATCGAAGAATTGTATATGAACGTTCCTTTACCCGTTTCGTTTCGCACCGACGCGGGCGCAGCGACTTACACAAAGGCGTTGATGCCGCGATATGGCTGCATGTGCATTATGAATGAGCATGCATTTGATTGCTTTCATGCAAAAAATTACAAGGGTATGGTTACTTATGAGGTCTAATGAACCTTTCATAAATGAACTAAAAACATCCTGGCCTTACACATCCTACTGCTGGGCATAGCCAAGTTATCGTCGTTGTTCTAGTGTATTTGCACATTTTTTAAGCCTAAAAGCATCTTTCAAAGACCATCTGGCCCCTAATGGTAAATGATCACCACTGCACATAGTCACCCGCAACCCCGGAGGGTATGCAGAGGTGTTGCCAACCTACCTAGAGAGCTAAGATGAAATGCCTCTTGTGCCCGTAATTACACCGGCTGTCTTACTCTCTACACCGGAACACAACAGTGCAAGCAATGCTGCTTAGCGGCAGGCTTAGCGAGTAAGATGGTGGTAGAGATCCGGACGGACCTCGCTCAAGTTCGCACCTGGAGATCAAATGTAGCTCGATTTGTCATTGTAATTTGACATTTTGTAAAGTTGAAATAGCCTGAACTCCTAAAAGCATGACCTGAATTGGAAAACGTGACAGTCCCAATTTCTAAAAAGGCAAACAGCCTTGTGCTGTGCTCGACCTATACAAAGCTACGGAACCAATCGTGAATAGACGGAATACCGTAGTCAAGGCGAGCGGGTCAATGTGAACTTGGCTTAGCGGATGTTCTGATGATTTTAGGTTAGGAAGATAAACTTAATACCAAGCATAACTATAAGAGAAAGAGGAAACGGTGTGGACTTCAAGGCTTCAGTGTTAAGAGAATCAGATTTGGTAGTCAGCAAAAAAATATGGCAAGGCGTGGGAAAAGGTTTTTGTATTCAAGCCTGGGGTCGATTTTAGAATCTCGCTTGGAGACTAAATTTGCCAAAAGCCTTATTTTTTATCGTCATACCTATATCTACTAGCATGCAGCTAATTTGCGTTTCTGTCATAGACAAGCATGTCAACATAGTAGATTGAGGTTAGCTGTCACTGCCAGTGGTCAAGAAGTCACTCAGTGATATCGTTTACCAGTGGGTGGGGGTATTCGTTTTTCATATCATATGCATGACAATTTTAGTCACCGGTGAGATTCAAAAATACGAACTTTTTAGAAATCAGTGAATTTAGTCACTGGGTAAGATTCAAAAAACGACCCCCTGTTACCCCAAAAACCCAATTTATACGACGTTTGGAACAGCGCCCCGTGAGCATATTTGATACTGAAGTTTAAACGAAATTTTCTCGATAACGTTAGGTATTAGGTACTCGATTACATTTCGTAGGATTGGAATATTCGTGCTCGAGCACTAAGGAAAAATATATAACTTTAGACGATAGTCGACGGAATTTAAATTATCGCCGTATGTAAAACTGAGCTACAAAAGCTCTTTACCCAAACACTGAGGTATCAGAGGGTCGAGCACGACTTTTCGAATCCTGCGTAACGTTACGGTTATCGTATCGAGATCGAGAAACCTCGTACTAAATTTTAATTCCAAATACGCTCACGGGCCGGCTGTTCCAAACATCAAACAATCTCGATAACGTTTACTATTCGATTTTACGTGACGCAGGTTTCGAATATTCGTACTCGGGCCTCAGACGTCTTAATCCATAGCACCCCATTGCGCAAGACCAGACGAAGCGTGGCAAACACTTTCATTGTACTCTAGATAAGCTCATCAAATAATTATACACTTTCGCACAGCTAATCAGGACGGAAATTATACAAAACTAGAATTATTTGGAACGAAAGAAATTATAAATTATACTGGGTTGTAAAAGTGAGGCGGTGCAAGGCAATTGTTCACATGCAATTTGTCTGAAATATAGTAGCGACTTCGCGGTGTCTGTCGAATATTTTGGGTGTAGCGTTACTAACGCCATCTAGTCATCGAATATGCAACTGCTAAACGATGTTCTACGTCGCGCTAACCAAATTTCTAAAGCCAGATCCTTCCTATTGTGGTCTTCTGCACCGTGAGTGAAAGAGATGCATAATATAATTTTTGATATGAACAAAGGAGATGCAATCACCGAAATGCGAAGATGAGCTGTCATACATAAAGCCTATCAAATGTAGATACTAAAGTTAAAAAAAAAAAACAAGAAAAAAAAACAAGAAACGGCAAACCTTATCCCTGGTTAATGACCACTTCCATTTTTGGAATGTTGCATTTATGGAAAAAATTAAGTAAAGAACAGAAACGTGTCGTGAGGAAGCTTGCACACTCCTGCGAATCAATTCAATGGTGTGTGTGAAGTTCCAAATCCGCATAGGGCCTGCGTGGGAAATATCCCAAGCCCTCTCATTCTGAGCGGAGGCCTAGGCCAAGCAACACTTAGGCCAGATAACAGTACAGAAATTCACTTATAATCAGTTTTAAGCTTTGTTATACATGTATTAAAGCTGACGAGATAGCCAAATGCTGTATTGAATAGTTTTTGGGCTATTATAACATTTCAAGCTTAATAAATTTTGTATACTTAGTACTAATTTTATTTCTTAAATCTTAATAAAAGTCATGAGCAGAACTATTAAAGATATGCTATTCAGTTTAAGGCAGACGAGACGGCGGAACGCTGCATAATTGCTGATGTGGCAGCATTTCTTTGTATAACTTTGGTATCAGTTCCAGAGTATCCATATACTGCTTGATGCTGAATAACCTATTTTCTGTACTCATCAAGCTGTATTGCAGTTCATATCATAACCAATTATTCAGTAGCTGAATATTTGTCCTCTTTTAGGTTTTGCAAAGCAGAACGCTGCATCATTGAAAATAAGTAAGCTCTTTCAACTAAATTATAGCGATTAAAGCGCAAGATATACACATTTATACAGCTTTTAGCGTCAACAAACATGAACTGAAGATTTTTATACAGAAAATAACTGGATATTGAAAATTCGTAAAGCTATTATATTACACAATAGTCAAGAGTGAGTGGGACTCGCGCACCGAGGGTACTGTGTCATCATAATTATAATGTTACATGTAAATAAGTACGTAAAGTAACACAAAAAGTGCGTGTAACATTTGTGATACTTTATGTACATTTTACGTACGTATTTTCGACATTTGAAAATACCTGGATTTTCTTGTGTTAAATGTAACCCTAATAGGCGGTTCAACAGCATTATGATGGGTAATTATAGAAATGTTATCTCAAATTGTTCTTTTTACTCACTTTTAATCAAATTATAGTAAGACAAGTGCACATATCGCGCATCCATTATGCAGAAATAAGCAAGGGAACGGCTGTATGAGCAGCTTATATTCAACATAGCCGTGTCGCCATTGCATAACCTCTAATATAAATATATATGATGCAATATTTAATCAAACACTGAGTTTTATTAATAAAAACACTTTTAGAAAAGGTTTTTAACATCAGCCACATTATTATTGCACATTGAAATACACAAAATACACAAAATACACAAAATCGTTAAAAAAAAAACCGCTTGTCCAAGACAGGGGTATTATAAAAAAAATGTTTACTTACTGAATAGTAGCTTAATCATGCGGCGCTTGCAAATTTTACGGTAAATATATAAGTAAATTCACAGTAAAATTAAATGCGCAATAAGAATTCACTTCCATTAATTATAAAATGAGTAAAACCAAAATTCAAATCCATTTGTAAAATAGTAATGGCGACGCTTGTTGATGCGGAGCCATTTTTCTATTCACAAAACATTATTAGAATTCACGTATTTTTTAAATATGATTTGCATATTCTCTCCAAAAAAGTACAGAATGAACTAAATGCTGAACATTAAATGAATAACTGAACTTGAACACGCTCAATCAGCATTTATAACGACGATGTTAAGCTTCTTGTACATTTTTTCAGCTACTATGTAGCTGTTATGTTGCTATTATACAAATTAAAGCATTTTATTTTGTGCCCAAATTGCTTAAATAACGACTGTGGAAACGTTTATACAGCCGATAAACAGCTAGTTTATCAGCTTGAAGTTTTCAGAAATGCATTTATACAAAGATTATACAGCCAATCTGTGTTGCTTGGGCTGTGCCCAGCAGTGGGATTTAAAACAAGGCTGGTGATGATGAAAGTATACAGATCAAAGTAAGCTTTGCAACAACGTTCGGAAGTAACTTAATCTTACTTAATATTAACTCTCATTTCAACCTCTAACTTATCCATGTAAAATTAGGTAGGTAGGTACTTCAAAAAGTTACAATAGGTAAGTACTATCACACAGAATATAATACTACGTAGCATTCAACTAGTTACTATTTAATTTCTAAACAAGCTGTGAAGTGAACAAATGCCTTTAAAAAACTTTTCCCGTATCTCGATCATTACTACGGATGGGCCTTAGTAAAATAATTACGTCTAATGACTTTTTAAGAGCTTTTCTCCAATATAAGTAGAAAGCTTCCTACTTGCACTGGATACGAAGAAAACGTTTGTTTAATTGTGGTACGTTATTATATTGCGTGACTCGCGTATTCACTCTTAGAGTGATGTATAGAAACTAAGACTTAATTAAATCTTGAAATTAATCTATCGAAAACCATTTCTAGTAGATTTCGCTTATAGGTGCATTATTAAGATTTAGATATTAACTTCTCTATTTTAAAATACAATGACAATGCAAAGCTCTGGACTTGAACCAGCAACCTCGGTAATCCAAAGACAAAAATAATCAACAAATCGAAAGGGAAAGTTATTTACATAATATATTCGGGTGGTAGGACCTTGTGCGAGGTCCGTCCGGATCGCTACCACCATCTTACTCGTTAATCTGCCGCTAAGCAGCAGTGCTTGCACTGTTGTGTTCCGATGTGGAGAGTAAGACAGCCGGTGTAATTAAGGGCACAAGAGGCATTTCATCTTAGCCCTCTAGGTTGGCAACGCATCTGCAAACCCTCCGGAGTTGCGGGTGTCTATGGGCAGTGGTGATCACTTACCATCAGGTGACCCACTTGCTTGCTTGCCTTCCTCGTTGTATAAATATATACATATTTATATATATTGCTCGTGGCTTACGTAGTCGTCATTATTATGCCAAAGTATTGCAGATCTTCAATAATAATAATGATAAAATTGACCTAGTCCCAAAATAATCAAAGCTGGGCAGAAATGGGCTGTCAACGGATAAACATTATTATCATACTACCAGAAACAAACATTCGTATTTCATCACACAAATCTCTACCCCGACCGGGGATCGAACCTTAGACTTCATAGACAGGTTCTCTTACCACTAGGCTATCCGGTCGTGCTCTGTCGGTCACGGTCCGCAATGTTCTATTGGTAACGGTTCAAAGTTCCTTTCCACTGATCACTACACCGATCGATTTTTCTAAAAATGCGTTTTCTTAAGTCACAATCTTGGAGACGTTTGATGGCATATAAACTTGCGTTTGAGGATTTGAGGATGTTTCCAACCCCTCGGCTGTGAAATTACAATCTTTATTCAATAACTACTACAAACTAAAGATCCAATTAATAAAATTAACATAAAAAGTGGTATCCGCAACATGGTTCGTCAATAATTTTATTAATGCTAACTATAAAACTCCTCTCTGTATCGTGCCCGGCTCAAAGGTCCCCATTATACTGGCTGCATTGCCTCGCTGGACTGCAATGGAAACCTGGAAACCTGTTGAACCAGCCACGATCCAGAGCCCCTATCCCTGAGTCGGCGACCTAGCTCCCTAAATAAATCTAGGGCCCTCCGAACCCCAGGGCCCAGCTGTCTCGACCGCAACCGGTACAAAGTCATAAACCGGCTCCAAGGCAGAATACTTTACGTCCTTTAGCTTCGCGGCATTTTCAGCCGCGGAACCAGCTAACTGCAAAGTTTGTCTTAAATCGGGCGCCGCTCAGCTGTTAGGAAGTGCTGCTAAAGCACCATATCCTATTGATATCGCATTCTCATTACATATAATCAAACAGCCGGCATCGATTGCCTAGCCAAAGGCGTGCGAAACCCGCCATTGTCAAAAATATGTCGAGGCCACTCATACCAAGACAATAGTTGGTAATTATTCGGACACAAGGTTAATTAGATTTTTAAAGAAAACATTTTATGACGCTTCACACAGGCGGGACAGTGTTACAAACTTATCTGACCCGGTGGACAAAACGGGAACTAATGCGGGAACGAGATAGAAGGAAAGAATGTATGAATACGACTACCTCTCCATTTTATGTTCATTTTTCTGGAAGATTAAGCAGGTGACATAAGCTAAGATTGCCCTTCCCCCTCTCCCTCCCCCAAAACCAAATCTTAGATGCGCGCCTTTTGTGGCGACAACCATTATGAATGTCCATTTGGGGGTAACACTACCCATAATAAGATTAGCAAGTTCACCAACAGCGACTTCGTCACCGGAATAGATAAGTTTGTGACACTGACAGTCTGACACTGCACAGTTCACATACAGACGGAACTTCGTATTATCTAATACAGAGGACGCCACCGGTGCATGATGTTTTTCGGTATGCGATGCGGAAATTGGGATAGGAATAACAAAAACCTTGGTACATTCAATATCCGGTAGTACTGCGTACAGTCTGAAAAAAACCGGAAAAGTCCGAGTTGGACCGCGAACCGAGGGTTTCGTAGTCAGGCTCGCACTACTGCACATTCACACACGTTGCTGACATAGACGGCCATTTTACAAGTGATTCTGTTTTGTCGCAGGTACACACACAACAGCTGTTGGACCATCTCACAGACGCAGAGAAGTTATTCCTATTTGGTGCCAAACATAATGGTAATTTATTTTTCATATTATATCAAAGTGTGTTTCTCCTTGCAACTAAAAATCTGCATAAAATATTTACATGAACAACTCCGTGACCACACAAATGGAAGATAGCCACTTCAATGCACCAGATGTACGTTATCGAGCAGAGTCCTACCACCGAACAGCTTTCAACACCAATATTACAGTAGTAAATTTTCTGTGTCGTTTGGATTTGTTGTAATGTATGTCGTTTTTCAGAAGCCCAATTTGAGATAGCACACCTCATCCACCAGCGTCGCAGGAAACGCTCTGCAAGCCTGGACATCCTACAGCACCTAGATCTCAGACCAGCACCAAGACACAGCTTCTTGGACCCACAGTTCCTGCTGATGAGGAGATGGGCCAACAGCACTGAGGCTGTGGAGCATGGTGATGGTGATGATGACTGTTATTATAGGAGCGACAGCGCTGCGTTGTTTGTTTGTGATGATGTGGTGAGTTCTTATGTAGTTGATGACTCTGGTGATGAGAATAGTTTGCTTGAACTTATAGGTGTAGGTATATAACTTAATTAAGAGCCGGGGTATGCATGTAGCGCAAGGAAAGAGGTGACTTTAGGCAATCAACAAAAGGCTTCGCCACGAAGAAGGCAGGAAGGGGCAGCTGCTCGTCTATTCACTTGGCTTATAGTTGAGGAGTTGGTACACAACTCGTATTTAATACAATGTCTTTTTTGCAGAGAGGTTTAGTCAAATCCAACGATAGTTACTATTTAATACATCCACTGCCAGAAAGGTTCCACGATGAGGACTCAAAAGCACACGTTATAGTCAAACGATCCGCACCAGACACTAACAATGATGATACTTGCGTAGAAAGAGATAACCTTAATACATTTGCTCCAGAACCCTCCCGCATATGGACTAAGCACAGGAGAAAAAGAGAAGCAGATATACCAAGCAAAACGCTAGAAGAATTCAAACTAGATTTAAATCATAGGAACAAAACTATAGGGGCATTCATTAGCAAACTAGTTCAAAAAACAGAAAGACAAAAGAGGGCTGTTTTACCAGCAGTTTTTGTAGAAACAGCAGTCTTTATAGATAGAGATTTGTATAAGCATATGACTGTGAATTTTCCTAAGGATACTGAGAGGGAGCTAGTCAGATTTGTCCTAGCGATGATAAACGCTGTACAATTGTTATACCACGACCCGTCTTTGGGTAGACCAGTGAATTACATTTTGAAAAGACTGGAGATTCTTCACGAAGACCCCTCGAATTTGAAAAGACCGCATGATATTGATAGATTTTTGAGTAATTTCTGTACGTGGCAGAGGCTGGAAAATCCTCAAGGGGATTCGGATCCTCTACATTGGGATCATGCCTTAATACTTACTGGGCTAGATTTGTATGTTGTAAGTAAGAATGGGAAAGTGAGCAGTCAAGTTGTAGGTGAGTTGAAAGTCAACGCGTGTGATCCTTCGAAGTTAAAGCTTTTGATAAAATATGTGATTAATTTATTTTTGTAGGATTAGCGCCAGTAGCTGGAATGTGTACGGTGACAAGCAGCTGCACTGTCAACGAAGGCAGACACTTTGAAAGCGTTTACGTTGTAGCACACGAAATTGGACATAAGTAAGTAAAGAAGTCAAGTCACCCACTAATGTCACTTTCGTATTTTTCCTATTACTGCATAAATATCAAAGTGGTCTAAAATATCAATGGTTAGCGGATTTTCGTACTGTATAATGGTCGATTGTCTCAATGAATGATATGAACTTTTTGGGAGCTCTTTGAGATTTCAACTCCTTTACAATACAAGGCAGCTCAATACAACTTTTTACCTGGATCTAATTCCCTTGCAGTCTTGGTATGCGTCACGATGGCCCTCTAGCCGACAACGGATGCGATCCCAGCGCTTACATCATGAGCCCAACGCTGGGCAGCGGCAAGATCACCTGGTCCCAGTGCAGCAAGAACTATCTGCAGAAGTTTCTTGAGTGAGTCGGTATCATCATCATCATCCGGAAGACGTCCACTGCTCAACATAGGCGTTCCCCAAAGATCTCCACGGCGGGCGATCAGTTTTGTGCTATACCCGCAGCCAATGGTTTCACGCGATCTTTACCAGATCGTCAGACCACCTTGCGAGAGGCCTACCAATAGTCGGTACCTATACGTTGAAGAAATCGCATTCTAAGTCCCAAGTGGGTCTAATACCCATGAAACAAAAAAACTCCGCTACTCACTTCTCCAGATCTGCTTAAAGTTCACTGGCCGATTGGTTTGGTTTCGAGAACTGTTCTGATATTTAAAATTGTGTTTCCAGTACCGTGCAATCCCGATGTCTTCTGGACCATGGCAACTCAGCTGGACAACTTGATCACAGCGCTGAAGGCATATTACCAGGAGAGAGATTCGATGCTGATCAACAATGTAAGTCACAATGTAGTATATGTACCTTGTGCGAGGTCCATCCGGAATTCCAGATCGCTACCACCATTATACTCGCTAATCCTACCACTAAGCAGGCAGTGCTTACACTGTTGGATTCCGGTGTGGACAGTAAGACAGCCAAGGAAATCACAGGCACATGAGGCATTTCATCTTAGCCCTCTAGGTTGGCAGCGTATTTACAAACCCCTGGGGCTGTGAGTGTCTATGGGCAGTGGTAACTTACGACGGTGACCCACTTGCTCGTTTGCCTTCATGTCTTAAAAAAACCAACAACGCTTTGGACTCAGGTATTCAACAACAATATTGTAAAGGCAACCCTGGCGTCGAGATTGATAAGCATCTTGCATATCACCTTCATGGATAGATATCGGGACCTACCAGCTAACAGATGGTGACCGCACCTGTTAAAAGTTTTCTTCTACGTAATCAAGCTGAAAATCGATTAACTTTATCAAATAATTCGAAAAGTATCTCGACTAATTCACCACTGATCTATATCCAATTTTGTGTTACGTAGCACCGTCACGAAGTTATGATCACAAACCAAAGCGTGAATATTATAATTGGATTCACTGTCAGAAAATTCAACCGCTTTCGTGAACAAAAGAAGCGATTAAAATTAAATATAATCGTCCCACGACAACTCTGCATAAGATATTAATTGGCAACCCAGAAAAATCACGCTGTGGTTCCTTCATTAATAATGATAGTAGCAATCAAAAGCTGCTGTTTTTCTTTAAATATGGCTATGTCCATTGGAGGACAATTTCGCCAATGTTTAGTAGGTTTTGCCTTTGTACAGTAAAAAAAATCTAATAAACGAAATATGAGATGTATTTTAAAGGTGGATGGTGAATGAACGATGATCTGTTTAATGTTTAATCTAATCAAAAGTTCAAAACGTGTTGTTTGACTATAAATCAGAGTTGCCATAAACAAACTTTAGATTTCTGCTGTTGTCAGTTCGTTGCAGAGTTATTGTGGGACGACTATAGGTACCTATGAAGATTAAACTTACAAATCAACTTGTAGATGCAAAGGGACTTCCACATATTTCACATGGGTAATCTTCTAGACCTATAGAAGAAGTTTTAGAAGACCGTCCTGTCAAAATTTAAGACATTTCACATTTGAGAAAACATGGAGAAAACGTGAAAAATTTTAAAAACGGCACACAATGGCCACAACCTATAGATTACTTCCCCAGACTCCGTGACGTGGCCAGGTTTTATTGATGACAACATGTTTTTTCTTTCGCAGGCATGCTAAAATACGGCCGTGGTAGTCGCCACTCCGGAGCTCAGAGCTTAGAAGATATCTGCAGGGACCTACATTGTCAGCGAGAGCGGTACACGTGGACCTCCCATCCTGCGTTAGAAGGGACCAAGTGTGGTGAAGATATGGTAACTCTTCAGTAAAATCAAGGAGCCGGGTGAAACATCGACAAACGTTTCATAACTGTTTCATTTCATCGCATTTTATTTCATCAAAAACTATTTTCTGCCAAAATCTGGATAATTTCAGGATAATGTTAACGTTTGTTGTATAGGTTAGGTTAGTTTGAAATTAAAATATTAAGGAAATACGTCGGAAAATAGCTTTCGATTAAATGAAAACGAGATGAAATGAAACAGCTATGAAAACTGTGTCGATCATCCCCATGGGGTTAGTTGTAAAATAGCGGAACATGTATTTGAGCCCTCTTATTCTGAGAGGAGGCCTGTGCCCAGCAGTGGGACGTAAAAAAGGCTGGTGATGATGATGATGATGATGATGTATTTAGGACTGAAAGAAAACCAAAAACTTCGGCCTCATGGGTACTGTTGTAAGCATAGGTGTAACTCCGGCTGGTAAGTGTACGTGTCGAATTTATATTCTGGAAGGTTAAAAAAAACAACAGAGTCATGTTTTGGACACTGCACATTCTTACAAGAGATAAGCAATGTGTAGTATATTAATTAAAACATTGCATACGAATTAATTGTGTTTATTGGAATCCTCGAATAAATATGAACGTCAAACGTCCAAGTCACTTGACAATCAAAAACCATAGATATATCACAGGCCTCTCCCCCAAATCCTTGTAATCTTCTGCTAGTTTTCCACCCTTACAGACGTTTGCAGCATCTGGTCAACATGTCGCTTGCAAGTCTCACCATCGTCCGTTCTCACCAGGTAGTGCACCGGCCCCAGTACTCGTACAACAGTACCGAATTTCCATTTCCGGGTCTTGTCCGTATAGTTTCGAACTTGGACTCTTTGGTCTAGTGTAGTGTAGTGTTGTCTTTTAATGCAATATGTCCTCTGTACTCCGGAATACAGCTTAACGTGCCATCAAACACACATGCGTACTCCTCTAAAAGATCTTCAAGCTGGGAATGCAGGTTCTCTTTGACGGTGTTGATGTCCGCCAAGTCCAGTTTTATCAAGCGTATCCACGCTCGACCGAAAATAGGATCCACGTCTTGTTTAATTATATAGAGCTTACCGTCAAAGGATTGGTCCTTGTATTTGCAGGTGACGTAAGCAACACCAACAGGTTTAATAATTTCGCCCGTATATGTCCGCATCGTAACGTCGGTCTTGAATATTTTCCGTCCTGATTGAAGTTTCTTAAAGTCATTGAGTGACATTGACGATAGCGCCGCTCCCGTATCCACCTCCATTTGAGAAATTTTGCCGTCAATGTGTAATTTGATCATATATTTATCCGTGTTGTTAGATCGGATAATGTTAGCGTTCCAAGGTGTATCGTCGTGGATGGTATCTGGTGTGTTCGGTTCTTGCTGCGTTGGTGACTGCTCCGATTCAACTTGGTGGTTGGTCTTCGCCGATTGCAAGCATACTCGTGCGATGTGTCCTTTGCGCTGGCATTTGTTACAAACGTCGTTAATGCATTTACAGTCGTGTGCGCGATGGTCGGCGCCTCCGCAGCGGAAACATTTGCCGCGTAAGTCTCGTATAGATATAGCTGCCTCTTTATTAATTATCATAGAATTCTTAGGCCGCCTGCTTACTTGAAAGTTGCTCTTGAAGGAGTTTGCTGGTTGTGCTATGAACTCGCTGTCCGCTTTTGCTATTTCTATTGCAGTTGCGGTACGAACGAGGTCAGCAAATTCAGTTACTGTTTGCTTCTCTAAAATTTTTGTCTTGATATCGTTGTCGCGTAGGCCTCTAATGAATTGTAATGTCAGAAAGTTGTTACAGATAGATTTCTTGCAGCTGTCGCATGTGAATTCACAATCTTGTGCTAATCGCTTCAATTCTGATGTATACGTCATTATAGATTCATCAACTTCTTGCATTCGTGATATGAATTTGTGCTGGCACGCCCAAATACTTGGCTTAGGGTCTAAATATTCTGTTAAGGTTTTGACAAGTATCTCGTACTCTTGTTCTCGAGGGTCTGCTGGTGAACAGAGGTCGTATGCCTTTTGATGAAGCTCCGGTGGTAGTGAGGATAACAGCATCAGAGTTTTGGTGCGCAGATCGTGGTAGTTATTCAATTGTAAGTACATTTCTAATCGTTTCACAAAATTTTTAAACGTTTCTTTTTCTTGGAATGGTTGCAAGTTAATTTTCGGTGGGCTGGAGGTGGTGGACGCCACGTCGGACGCCCCCTCGCAGCTGCGCGCGGTGACGGACGTCGGCGGCGCGCTGACGGACGGCGCGGGGCGTAGCGCATGTAGTTTCAGTTTAAGTTGTACGATTTGTTCCTGTGTACTGTACCTTTGCTCCATTTCAGCTTCCATGTCAGTTTCATTTTGACATTCGATGTCCGTTTGTACCAGGTCGAACTTCTTTTCGTAAGTTTCTAGGTTTGCGAGTCGTATATTGGCTTCGTGTTCAGTAAAATTTCCATTATTTTGCGAAAGTTGGTTTTCCAGCTTTGTCAGCTGGCCGCGTATTGATGCACGTACCCTGTTCAGTCGTGTGAGTTCTTCCATCGTCGCCAATTTGTAGTATATTAATTAAAACATTGCATACGAATTAATTGTGTTTATTGGAATCCTCGAATAAATATGAACGTCAAACGTCCAAGTCACTTGACAATCAAAAACCATAGATATATCACACAATGTTTGTAGCAGAATCTAAATAAATATGTTTTATTTCTTAAAGAGTTACCCTGTTATTCATAAACCTACTACTACTACTACTAAACATAAAACTACTACTAAAAGTTTGTTTGTAATTTTTAGTCACATTGACATTTCCGTTAGTAAGAAGAAGACAAAACCTATTTTAGCTAATGGAGGCTTGAGTGGCGTTTATGAATAAGGCCTCAGATCGTGACCCAAACCATAAAAGTGTCCTTGTCCAAGGCTACTTCATAGTACATAACTAAACTTGAAATGGCCTTAAAAGTCTGCAACAGTGGCCTTATAGCAGCCTTGTGGCGTTGATATTGGGCATAAAGCATCCGCTTTATTGCCTTTATGCAAATGTTTATAGGTTAGATAAAAAATATCTTGAGGATTCTACGGCTACATCCTACACTACAAGACCGGGAGACGAGCTGTCTGTAGGCCTCCAACAAGATGGAGCGACGACCTTAAAGATAGCGGGACCGCGGTGGATGCGGAAAGCACAAGACCGGTCTGAGTGGAGAGCCGCGGGGGAGGCCTATGCCTATGTCCAGCAGTGGACGTCTTTCGGCTGACATGATGAGCCTACACATACATATTCCAGTACTGCCGCGGCGGCGAGTGCGTGGAGCGCGCAGGGTCGGCTCCGCGTCGCGGGGCGTGGATGCGTTGGTCGGGCTGGTCCGAATGTGCTTCGGCTTGTCTGCTGGACGATACCCACGCCCCGGCTGCAACAGGCGTCGCTGTGGCCACGCGCCGCTGCCAGCGTCCACGGTAAGTAAAACTTGGGGCTTAGTCAGCTCAAAACCATCCGCAATGAGGGTCAGTTAAGATCTTTAGTGTTGAGTGTCGTCTATCTGTCATTCTCCACCAATTAGAGACAAGCTCCTGGCCTATAGTTGGTGGAAATCCCTCACTCGACACTAGCGATTCCAGTGGATTTTTGACGCGCGATAGCTTTCATCATTACATTATATCAGTGTAGGTTTCAAACGAGTCAAATCTCTTCTCTAGGCCGTATTTGCCAATGTTTGCCTTTTTTTTTATACAACGAGGAAGGCAAGAGAGCAAGTGGGTCACCTGATGGTAAGTGATCACCACTGCCCATAGACACCCGCAACTCCGGGGGGTTAGCAGATGCGTTGCCAACCTAGAGGGCTAAGATGAAATGCCTCTTGTGCCCGTAACTACACCGGCTGTCCCTCAGGCTGTGGCCTTCAGGTGAAAAACGAAAGAGAGGCGACACGAATATGTGTCAAATGAGGCCAATTGAAGAGCCAGCATAAAGCTAAAACAGTTCCTTTGAACAGCACCAAGTTCAAAGGAACTCCAATAAGCAAAGAACTGTCCTTAAGTGCGATATCTTCAAATGACTTTGATGAGTATTCTTACCTTAATATAAGAAAATCAATAGTAAATTAATGAGAGAAGAATTATATTCGGCATTTTTACGAAGGTTACCCATTTGCATCTGCCATGCGATACTTAGACGTAGAACAGAAACCTAGTCAAATGTAATTTCCCAGTATAAAAGCGCTCAAATCAAAAGGCAACACTAAAGTATCTAAGTATGAAAAAAAATTATTCCGACGAATTGAGAACCTCCTCTATTTTTTAAATCGGTTAAAAATAATCCTGTTTCCAGAAATGACAACGGCAACAATTTTTGCTCAGGACACGACAAAAAATACCAATCCTGTCAAGCACAACAGGTCAGTATTAAAAACTATCCATAATATTATGTCGTTATTAAGCCAAAGCAACCTGTCATCTTCGTGACTTTCGTCTTTGGGAAAATTTTGAATTCGTAAACTAATTAAACTTGAATTCAGTCAATTCATGACCTTGCAATTTTTTTTAACAAGATATTAAATTACAGTGTCACAACGTCCCTCGGATGACAGTTCGGGAGTTCGCAGACCAGATCTGCCGGCGTGCGCGGGAAGTCGACCCTGATCTCATCGGCACTGGATTGCAGAGGATCGACTCTGACGGTAAGAGCTAACTTCGAGGCAGCATCACCAGTAGAAACCATCAAACTAGCATTTGAAGCTGACCTCTTGTGGAAGGACCACGGAATCGCTAACATGTTATTGGCTAATCAAGCAAACTAACAGCAGAGCTTGCACTGTTGTGTTCTGTCTTGGATTTACATCCAACCATCCAACCACAGTACGATATCGGGATAGAAGGAAATCTCAATACGCGTTCCAGCTCCCAACAAAAAAGTTGGGGCTGTAAATCGAGGTATTTCCTCACCAAATTACACTCATGATGTCAAAATATCTAAGCAAAATGTTACCATACTCAGTTCCCATACAAATCCATGGACTCTTTCCTTATATACCGATATAGCTGTGGATGGAAAGACAATAATTTCGTGCCATGAAGCATTTTCTCTCAGCCCTCTAAATTGTCGCCTACTTACGCGTCTACTATTCTCCTGGCCTTACCCTCTCGCTCGTCAAATGCACTGACATACGTACAGGCAGCAACAAAAGTAGCTAAGCAATGATCTAAGCACGACTCTATTGTTACAGACATAAGAGCTTGTGCAGATCATTGTGACCGCTTCGGCTGCTTAGCTACTTCTGCTGCTGACTGTAATCAAAAAGGTGCCGTCCATTCACACACGTGTAGCTCGGGTGCCTCAATTGTTTCTTTTGAAAGTTTAAAATATATATCTCGTCCAGATGTGAGCAGCGCTTGCGCAGTGTGGTGTGACACTCGCGGCGGTGGCTACAAGTCACGCGGCTGGAGTCTGCCTGACGGAACCGCTTGCTCCACAAATAGCCCCATGTTCTGCATTTCTGGAGTTTGCCAGGTGAGCATCCTTTATAATCTGTAATCTCGACTCGGCTGGGCAGCGTTCGGGAAGCTTCGCAGTGTCTTTTCGTCCAAATTACCGCAGTGTTTGAAGTCAAGTCCAGTCCAGTGTGTGTTGCTAGTGATGACTTATGGATCTGAGCGTGGGCGCTAACGATGGGCCTTGTAAAAGGTCAAAGTCACTCAGAGCGGCAGAGAGTTCCTATGTTCGGGGTTTCTCTGCGGGATATAATCAGAAATGATGATATCCGCAGTAGAAATAAGGTGATAAATTACAAACTACTAAATTCCGAAAAACTCAGAGGTGCGAGCCGGGGCCCTTGGTCAAACCACCTCAAACGGCTTTCTTTCGGTGATGTCGAAACGGGGATTTTTATGCTTTCTCCCGCGGTGCATCGATTCTGGTGAATCATAAGCATGCTTTTCTGTATATTTACACGAGTCTGAATGTAAGCATCCGATGTGAATTGTCTTTTCAGAAATTCTCGTGTTCATCCAACTCAGACACGGAGTTCTCGCTGCGTCCAGGAGACTGCGAGTGGGAGGCGCTGCAGCTACAGACAGCCACACCTCATAGCACCTCGTTAGTATTTCAAAAGCTTAACCATAACTTGAATGAAGACCGGCTTGGATTTTGATAGCTCAGTTAAGGCGTGACTCTTTTGGGGTCGCTGGTTCTCATGGGTGGCGGTGATCGCTTACCATCAGGTGACCCGCTTGCTCGTTTGCCTCCTTCTTTTCAATAAAAAATAAATAAAGGGCCCTATAATCCCATATACGGTACGATCCATCACTACGATCTGTCGGTTAAGACTGATCGAAACGACAAATCGCTTAGTGTAATGACATGTAGTACTTATGAAGCGATATTGACACACATTGCGACCGCTGCAGTTCAATTACTTACGACACTCGTGACATGCCACGCGTCTTATAATTTAACTATGTAGTTAGTATGACAAATATTGTGTCTTCCTCATCAGAACAAAGACTTCGTCTACTTGGCGGCGTGCCGCCGGCTCCCAGTGGCGACCGCAAAGTGGCTGCCACTACCACTGCATAGCACCCGGCAGCGGAGTCCGCTTAGTGCGAGCAGCGAGACGAGCCAGTATACAGCTGTGCCGACCCGATTCTGCGAGGGCTGATCTGGTAACTATCAGCAGTTAGCAGAGTAGACCACGTAGCGCGTGGTTGGTACCGGAGTGTGGATGGTGAAAGCAGCAATACGAGCCAGCATACAGCTGTGCGCATTATGACTCCGCTAGGGTCTGGTAACTACCCTCGCTCATATGGCGTAAGTATGAAGTAGCTCGTAGGATGAAGGTATCTCGTGGCGATTTTCCCGGAAATCCCAGGTATATTAGGTATTAACCCGAGCGAGCGTTTCAACTTGGGCAAAGATGCTTTCGTATGTCTGCCTAGCTGTCAGAGTCGGGTCCTTTACAGGTCGCATTTCTCGATTCTAATAAAATTTCGATAAATTACCATGTTTTTTATTCAGTTTGATTTTGATACCAGTAACTTTCTGAGATGCGTGCCTTATGCAACTTGCAGTGGCAACTACAGAAATGGCGCTGTTACCAGCATTGCTCCTGCAAACACCTGCGCCCTGACTCCGTCCTTGTTGATATAAGAACTATCCCTTTCAAGACAGTGACTTGGATCTGTTTCTTGACAGACTAAGGCCACACTCATGTAAAGATTCAAGATATTTTTATTAGAGTTTTCACCTTGATTGGTGTTATTTTCCAGGGCTGCACGCAGAGGAAGTCGCCATACCAGTACGCGACGATGGTGTGCACGAAATACAAGGAGAGAGTGAGGAGACTGTCCGGTTTGGGGATGCAGATATCTCCAGCTCTTGGTAAGTTGTTATACCAACGCCCATTTATAAGGCTACTTATTCGCAAGAGAATTTTCTCAAGTTGTCTTTCCTACGAGTAATAGCTAGTTGACAGGAGGTCAACACAATCAGCGTAATACCTATACACTGAGCACAGTCACAGGACTTAAAGGGTACTATCGTTTCGCGAATACCTTTCAAAATATAAAAGTAAGCATTCAGTGTAGGTATCAACATCAGGCAAGCCATCATGGCAAAATAGGATGATAAATGAGTCACTTGTCTGTCTCACGCAAGTAAAGCATTACGACTACAATAATCTCATACGTAGACCAAAGGAGATGTGAACGCGCTCTTTCCCCTCTGCCAAAAAATTGGCATTACGCTGACAACTTTTGGTCAGGGTAATGTTGCGTTGACTATGTGCGTGGTTTGACATCTGTGTGAGTTTTATTTTGGTATGAGATTGAGGAACGGAACAAACGATATGAGCATAGACGTGTCCTGTACGTCTGTACCTCGTCACCCACCAGATAATGTGTAGCGCAAAGATACTAAGCTGAAGGTTCTGTGTTCTCTTAACACCATAACCACTATTTAATTCATTCAGTATTGTAAGAGCTAGTAATGTAACTTGTTTTTAGAAAAAAAATACTTTATGCCATGTTTCTTGCGGCGCCTTCTTCTTAGCAATTATGGTATTTCCGAAAGCTCTGGTAGAATAAAAAACTACGTGTAAAAGAGCATTCAACTGCCTATTTGCTGAATAAAATTTTGAATTTGAATTGATGTCCTTTATTGCTATTCCAGAGGATCCTGACCGGCCCTGCCGCGTCGCCTGCCAGGACGAGCGGGTGTCCCACCGGTTCTACCTGGTCAACGGGCACGAGGGCTGGTTCCCGCTGGGGACGTCTTGCGGGAAGAACAACGCTTCTTACTGCGTCAGCGGGAAGTGCCTGGTAAGACCACCTATCCCGCATCACACGGGAAGACCGCATGTCATACCGGGTCTACTTGGCGAGTGGACATGAGGGCTGGTTCCCGCTGGAGAAATCATGCGGGAAGTACCTGGTAAGACGACTTATCTCGCATCACACGGGAAGACTGCGTGTCACACCGGGTCTATTTGGCAAGTAAGCTTCGGGGCTGGTTCCCGCTTGGGACGTCTTGAGGGAAGAACACTTCTTACAGCGCCAGGAAAGTGACTGCTGGAAAGACTACGCGGTGGAGCAAAAACCAGAAATACATCAAGGGATGTTGATATTAGACAGCGGTTTCGTAGTATTGGTAAGACTCGGCGACCCTATCGGATTTTTGACTCACGACACCCCTCATTAAAAATCACATCGCCTGCTTGTCCATCAAATTTAATACTTATTACAGTTATAGTAAGAAAGGCTTTCCCCTGTCAAAATGTTTACGTCATTGTCATAAGATCGATTTTTGCCTGGCCCGTGGGAAAGGTTTTTCTACTATGTCTATAAACCGGATACTACGGACCGGGAGACGAGCTTTCGGTTCCTCCAACGAGATGGAGCGACGACCTGGCAAAGACCGCGGGACCGCGGTGGATGCGGAAAGCACAAGACCGGTCTGAGTGGAGAGCCTTGGGGGAGGCTGCCGTCCAGCACGACGTCTTTCGGCTGACATGACGATGATGACTATGTCTACACTTATACCACAGTCAATACAGTCGTCCGACGAAGGCCTCTAGACAGGTCAATCGTGCGGGGGGTGCGGGGCGGGTAGGGCGAGCCCCCTTGCATACACCGCCACTGCCCGATTAGTTAGGAACTTTCGCCCTCCTTGGAGCTTAGGCCATGCGGTTGCGGTGTCGGCATTTACGCAATCAAAGGCGTCGGACCACTGGTAGGTATAAGCTCTTTACACTGTGCTTATACTGATCAACGCGCATGTCCACAGGAATTCGGCCCCGACAGCACTCCCCTCTCCGAGTCAGTGTTCACCCTGCCCCTCCTGAACCGCAACGCCACCGTGTCGGTCTCGCGCTCGTCCCGGCACCGGCGCGACGCGTCCGACACGACGCGGGACCGACGGAGCCTGAGGACCCGCGGGACCATCACAGCGACGCTGGGGCAGCACCATTTGGACGAAATTATTGCGAGGTTGAATTTGACGCGTAAGTATTTTTTTAACCACCGACGAAAAGAGGGGTGTTATAAGTTTGACCTGTGTATCTGTCCGTGGCATCGTAGCTCCCAAACGGATGGACCGATTTCGATGCGGTTTTTCAATCGAACGCTAGCTTAATCGAGATGGTTCTTAGCTAAGTTTCATTAAAATCGGTTTACCAGTTTTTGATAAGTATATTGAACTTTGAAATGACAATGTCGGGGGTTTTTCGACTTTTCTACGTTGGTTTTCTAAGTTATGATTGGTACAACTATTTAAACTGGACTTAACACTAAAACTGAGTTAATTTTTTGGCAGCGTCTGTGTTTGATACCTAGTACAGTCGAGGAAATTAATTTCCGTCCCACCATGGAACCTTTTCACAGTAAACGTCATAGAGACATTGAAATATTGAACTTTAAAATGACAATGTCAGTGGTTTTTCAACTTTTCAACGTAGGTTAGGTATGTTTAAAAAATGTGTTCGTATGTCCTGAACTAAAATCAATTAATTTGCTCGCCCGCGACCACACGTACAAAATAGCTACGTCTGTGAGGCAAATGCATGCATAGTAACGCCTGATTCAATCAATTAGGGAACATTACTTTTTTTTACTATAAACTGACCAGTGATTGACCCCTAGCTCACTTGATGGAAGGTGCAGATGAGGCCTAAGGTGTAACTCACTGGTTCGGGAACAGCCTATTCACTCTAGCCTTCAAGAGCCCTAGACGTGATCCGTTTTAAAGAGGGAGGGGGGTCTTGACATGAGACGGGTGAGGTACGGGTGGTCTCGAATATTATATTCTTCATATTTTTTTCAGAGAATAACAACGACCACATAATATACTACGACCCCATACCGGAAACCATAGATGTAGACTTCAGCAACCCCATACACATCGCGCCGGAAGACACCATGATGAGGAAACCCCCTAGACCCACATGGGACTAACCCACTAAGTGTAACTTCCCTTAGTCAAAGAATATACCAAACGTGTATTATTAACTAACTGAAAACCTGAAAGTAGTTATCCATAATCGAGAGTGCAATCGATTGCACGATATTTAAAAGCAGGGGATCGATTTTTGAATCTTATCTGTTGACTAAATTCTGTGATTTCTAAAAAGTTCGTATTTTTTAACCTAAGCGGTGACTAAAATTCTCACTCCTATGATTTCAAATACCAAGGACGATAAAACCAAGAGGACTGCCAATGGCTATACAATGTCGCGTTCCTGTAGAATAATGAGCCTGCTGTAGCTAGTTTCACTATAGAGAGGTATCTGTAATACTAATTTTGTATGACACTTAGACCTCTGGCTACAATAGCGCCATCTATGAACTGAAAGAAAAAACGAATTTTGATGGCGCTATTGTGTTAGCCAGAGGACTAAATGTCATACCAAATGAATGGTACAGAGACCCCTCCGTAGTAAAACTAGCTACAGCAGGCTTATTGTTTCAAAGGAACGCGACATCGGATAGACACTGGCAGTCCTCTTGGTTTTATGGTCCTTGCAAATACGAATGTCCCCTCCCACTCGTAAACGAGATGCGACTTCTTGACCACTGGCAGTGACAACTGCCAACCTCAATCCACTAAGTATGTTGACTCGCTTGTCTACGACAGAAACGCAAATTAGCTGCATGTTAGTAGACGGGTATGACATTCAAAAATAAGGCCTTTCAAAATTCAAAAATTCAAAATTCAAAATTTTATTCAGCAAATAGGCAGTTGAATGCTCTTTTACACGTCATTTTTTTTTGAGTCTACCAGCGCTTTCGGAAAGACCATGATTGCCAAGAAGAATGCGCCGCAAGAAACTTGGCACAAAGTCATTTTTTCTAAAAACAAGTTACATTAGCTCTTACAATACGCAACCACAGACAAACTACACAAAGAAACCTCACTCTGTCATTAAAAGATTAAGAGAGAAAAAAAAATACCGCATTTTAGAAACAAGTGTAAAAAGTAATTATTAAAACAGCAAAACCAGAACACTTTACTTTACTGGCACGTTTTAATTGAGCAGGAGATGTATAGGGTCTCCAGGTCAAATATCTGTGAAAATTTAAATTACAAAGGGATGTATAGGGCCCCAGAATTAATACTATAATATAATACTTAATCTAAATGGGTTAGAGATGTATAGTCTCTAGGGTCAATTTAAACTAAATTTAAAATCAGCAGCTTTGGCAAATTAGTGTTATCAATGCTCACAGCAGGAAAGGGATGGAGATGTTAACGCGCGATTTCCCCTCTGTCAAATCTCTAACATTAAGTCTGATCAAAATGATCAGGGTCTATTGATTGTGTGCGTGTTTTCGGCATTTGTGTGACAGTTTTGTTTTAGTGTGCATTTGTAGGAACGTAACAAATCTTGACAGCAGCGTAGACGTGTGCTGTACGTATGTGTACCTCGTCGCCCTCAAAAAGTGGCAGAAAAATTGTAGTGCATAGATAAGCCAAAGGCACCTCCCGTCTGTCTACTTTATGTATCAATGTCATTGGGAGAATTTAGTCACCAAGTGAGATTCAAAAATCGGTCCCCTGGTTTCTTTTGCGTTTACTTCTGAATTACTATGGGCGCATAAGCAGCGCCACTAGTGGCACGTATCGACAACAAACAATTCTCATACTATTTGACACCCGTAACGCAAAAGCGATCGAGACGTATTTTTGGCCGTAGAAGCACCGAGTCTCTAGTGTAATTTTAGATACAACAAAACGTCTCGATCACGTTCGCGTTAACGTCCGAATTACTTTGATTAGATTACTTCTAAGCGCACCTGTATTGTCCAGCTGAAAGCGATGAGATGCCCTTGTGTATGGAAAATCATTGTTAATATAGGTGACATTAAAGGTGGTGGTACTACCTGAAGTTATCAATGATTAAGAGTGGTGGTACTACCTAACGTTATCAATGATTAAAAGTGGTGGTACTACCTAAAGTTATCAAGGATTAAAAGTGGTGGTACTACCTAAAGTTATCAAGGATGTAGTGGTACAACATAAAGTTATCAAGAATTAAAAGTGGTGGTACTACCTAAAGTTATCAAGGATGTAGTGGTACAACATAAAGTTATCAAGAATTAAAAGTGGTGGTACTACCTAAATTTATCAATGATTAAAAGTGGTGGTACTACCTAACGTTATCAATGATTAAAAGTGGTGGTACTACCTAACGTTATCAATGATTAAAAGTGGTGGTACTACCTAACGTTATCAATGATTAAAAGTGGTGGTACTACCTAAAGTTATCAATGATTAAAAGTGATGGTACTACCTAACGTTATCAATGATTAAAAGTGGTGGTACTACCTAACGTTATCAATGATTAAAAGTGGTGGTACTACCTAACGTTATCAATGATTAAAAGTGGTGGTACTACCTAAAGTTATCAAGGATGTAGTGGTACTACATAAAGTTATCAAGAATTAAAAGTGGGGGTACTACCTAACGTTATCAATGATTAAAGTGGTGGTACTACCTAACGTTATCAATGATTAAAAGTGGTGGTACTACCTAACGTTATCAATGATTAAAAGTGGTGGTACTACCTAACGTTATCAATGATTAAAAGTGGTGGTACTACCTAAAGTTATCAAGGATTAAAAGTGGTCGTATTACCTAAAGTTATCATTATCAAGGATGAGGAATAAGACATAGTGTACATAAAAAACATATGTGATCAAAAACATTAGTATTTATTTTAGTTATTTTGTACTGTTACGTATTTAAGTTTTAAATAAAGATAGTTTTGCTAAATAAATGCATATTTTATTTCTTCGCCTGAACATTGTTACAAGCTTTTAGAAAATCACACTTTTGTCGTGTTACCCAGGGGACATCTCCATGGCAACGAGTGGCAATGAAAACTTGATTCCACTTACTTACTTAAAACAGTTAAACAGCTTAGTCATGCCGTGGATCAGAGAAGGCTACTGTGATATACGAGGGTAGTTTAACATTCTGACTAGATGTTGCCCGCGACTTCGTCCGCGTAGATTTCGGTTATCGCTATCCCGCGGGAGCTATATAACTTTCCCGAACAAAAAATTGCCTGTGTTATTCCTCAATATTAAAACTATCTTCTTACCAAATTTCATCTAGATTGGTGCAGCAGTTTTCCCGTGAAGAGATAACAAACAGACAGACAAAAGAGACAGAAAGACAGAGAGACAGAGTTACTTTCGCATTTATAATATTAGTTAGGATTATTTTAGGGTTGCGGGTTTTGCCCTCTTTGTCTCAAATTTAACGCGGTAACCAACAGGCGTGTTTTACTGGTTACCCTTCAATTCCTTCCCTGGCGATTGAATCCTCATACTCTTTAGCTACAATACTAGTTAAAGCCCCTGTTCTGCGCTCCCCGCATAGCGGACGCCAGCTTATTCTGATCTGTAAGGAACCACTGCCACAACTTCCGCAGCCCTTGCTTGTCGCCATTCTGTAAAAATAGAAAAAAAAAATCTGAAAATAGAGACGCATGCTTCATAAATATGTATCGTACATATTAAAGTGGAAGTAGTAGGAGGGTGAGTTTGCATGAAAACACAGTGGGCGGGTGTCGCGCAGCTATCTTGCACGTATGGTCGCGGATAGTCATTAAAAAAAAACTGTAGCGGCGTCATTCGATAGCGTCATTGACGTGGCTTCACTGACAAGCCGTCAATGTCACAGAGTCACTATGGTAGCGTCATTGATGTGACTACACTGTCATGTCGACAATATCGTGAAATCACTATCGCAGCGTCATTGACGTGGTGTCAATCTCGGGCGTCACTATCGTAACATCATTGACCTGTGCCCCAAGTGTAATCAAAAAGCACAAAATACGTCTCGATCGCGTTTGCGTTAATGTGTCAAATAGTATGAGAGTTGTTAACCGCGAACGCGATCGAGACGTATTTCTTGGCCTCGTCAGCGATTACACTAGGCGCTCTGGCTTCACTGACGCGGCGTCTATATCGCGGCGTCACTATCGTAGCGTCCCTGACGTGACTGCACTGTCGTGTCATCAATGTCGGGCGTCTCTATCGTAGCGTCATTGACGTGATGTCAATGTCGCGATGTCACTAACGTGGCGTTTTAGTCCCACCTTGACAGCCAAGAAGCAGCTGCTAGCGTCGCCGACGCGTCTCTCGACCTGGTCGGCGTCGCGCCGCGCGGCGCTCAGCATGGCTGCCGCGGCGGGCTCCCAGCAGTTGGGTAGTCTGGTGCTGCCGTCGTAAACGCGACGATAGAGTGGCACTGTTGACTTTTGGCTGGGAAAAGAATGATCCAATTAGAGAATCAACATTTTTTTTATAATTTTAATTTTTTTGCCTCCTGAACACACGAAAATATTTATAGAAATTTTATATGAGGTACCTATTATATGAAATACAAGATGATGCAATAAAAAGAGCAATACATATTACCAAATAAATATCATGGGACAACTGACCTAGTCCCAAACTAGGCAAAGCCGGTGTTGTCTAGTACCCATAGTACACTATGGGTACTAGACAACGGATAAACATACTTACATAGATAAATACATACTTATATACATATCAAACATCCAAGACCCGAGAACAAACATACAAACATCTGCCCCGACCGGGGATCGACCCGGGAACTCAAGCATCATAGGCAGGGTCTAACCACTAGGCAATCCGGTCGTCAAAAATTAAATGATACTTACAATTCAACCAAAGCCTGCTCTCTCCTCACGTAAGACTCGTACAGGTCCTCCCTCAACTCCGCCGCCTCAGCCCGCAGATCGTTGTCACACTTCACCAGCAATGCGTCATCAGACTTCACGCCAAGTATGGAACAGAGGGTATCCAGAAGGTAGTTTGACGAAGCGAGGCGGTTCTCACAAGACTCTTGCTCGGCGCAGATTTCGTTCATTGATTTCTGAAAAAAAGAGTTTTGGTTAGGTCATGGAGATAACTCCAGCCTATTATGTCCCACTTCAAGTAAAAAAACCGGCCAAGTGAGAGCCGGACCCGCGCACGAGGGTTCCGTAGAAAGATTTTATTGTTTTTCCCCAGTGTTTTAACAAGTCCAGTGTTAGCAGAGCCCTGCTCCTAAGCAAAATGTACGCAGTGTGGGGTCAACTTATATTGGTCTGCGAAATCTACAGACAGACATAAAAATTTAAGATTTTGAGACTTTGGAGTGGTTGTGCTGTAAGAGCTACCTTCATACCAAATTTCAAGATTCTAGGACAACTTGAAGTACCCTTTAGGTTTTCTAAAAACGGCAATTTGTATGGAAAAGACGGACAAGAAAGTGATCCTATAAGGGTTCCGTTTTTTCCTTTTGAGGTACGGAACCCTAAAAAGACAAAAATAATCCCAAAGACGGACGTGTAAAGTAAATCAGTGAATTTTAAACATGGGGACCACTTTTGGGAAGTAAATTAGAAAATGAAAAATAAAAGTCTTGCAAACTACATCGTGTACATATACATATCAAATGAAACGGCTCATTGTGAGCATATGATTATTTTTTTTGTAATTTTAAAATATATGGTTTTGAAGTTATTTAAGAAAATAGGCGAAAATTTATCATTCCCCTCCCCCTTAACTTCGAAACTACAATGCCGAAAATTTCGAGAAAAATAAAAAAAAAACAGTTCTTCGCCTACAGATTCTGTAATCTGTAGGCGAAGAACTGTTTTTTTCTCCTGTTCTCCTGTGAGAACCCGTAAGAAATATGGCATTAAAAGTAACCCATGAAATTGAAATTTAAATAACTAACTTACGGAGCCCTCTCCACGCGAGTCGAACTTGTGTGTATATGTGTATCCGTGTGTCTGTGTCTTTGGCATCACAGCTCCCAAACGGCCATCCGTTACCACCGTTATAGGTCCATACCTATTTCCATGCGGTTTTTTTTAATCGATAGCTAGTTTAATAGAGACGGTTCTAAGCTATTATTATTATTACTAGCTTAATTTGTCCCACTGCTGAGCAAAGGCCCCCCCCCCCCGAATAGTTCCACTGCTTTCGATCTTTAGCAATTAGCTGCCAGTCCTTCGTTAGGTTAAGTTTTTGTACTCACGATCCTGTCGGCGGCGGCGGAGCCCTCGGCCTCCAAGTAGTCCCGCAGCTGCGCGGCCAGCTGCGCGGCCTCGCGGGCGCCGCGCAACGCCGCGCGCAGCCCGCCGTACAGCGCGCGGTCCACGCACAGCGCGCTGTGGCACGAGCCCAGCAAGTGAGTCAGGTCGGCTAGGATTCGTCTGGAAAGGAAGGATAACCTTCACACACACATACACACTCGCTTGCATGCTCGCTCCTATACTATACTGTGATTGACAGTTATCATTGTGTAATGTTGTTATTGAGTATTACCTTTTGCATGCATCTTCACCATTGATGGTTTTGTATTTTAGAAACTAGGTATGTTGTTTAATCACTCTCGCAGACGCCCAAGATACAGGCTCAGCCTAGTTTCGAGTCTGATGGAGCTCCTTTTGTAAAAACTGCTTATTTAAATAAACTATTTTTATTTTCGTGTTCGTAACCTTTCTTTTATACGACAACGCCATTATTCATAAACGTCACTCAAGCCTCCATTAGTAAATTTGTTTGGTTTGCTTTACACATGGTAGAAATAAAATGTCTTATAAATATTGCAGTGCAGTGACATGTCTAACCATAATCATTGGCAGTCTACAATATATTGTCGGCTAAATAAATTAATTGAATACATTATAAATAATAAAGATAGATCGAGTTACAATTCTTTTTTTAAATACAATTAATAAGTTTCAAATAAAATTACTTATTAAGTTTCAATGTCAATAGGTTAGTCAAATATCATCAGTTATTACAATTATTTAGTTGGTACTTTGGTATTCCTTAATTGAATAAAATGTCTTTTCCCTAAAGCCACAGACGGAAATGTCAGAGCAGTACAGGCTAGGGCTTACTCTCGGGCAGCGAGCGCGGCGCGGGCTGCGGTGTCGCCGGCAAGCCGGGTGCCGGCCGCCGCCAGCGCCCGCACGGCGGACGCCAGCTGCTGCTGCCGCTAGGTCTCCGCCAGCTGCTAGACTAGGGCTTACTCTCGGGCAGCGAGCGCAGCGCGGGCTGCGGTGTCGCCGGCAAGACGCGTGCCGGCCGCCGCCAGCGCCCGCACGGCCGCCGCTAGCTGCTGCTCCAGATAGGGCTCCTCCTGCTCCAAGTCTAGGGCTGCTTGCTCCTCCATTGACAGCTGGCTGGTAATACGTACGGTCGAGGAAATTAATTCCTAACCCACCATGGAACCTTTTCACAGTAAACGTCATAGTGACATCGCATAGCTTGACAGGGAAAATCGTTGTGACGTTTACTATGAAAATGTTCTATGGTGGGTCAGGAATTAATTTCCTCGACAGTACAGTCAAGATCCTAATTATCGGTTGCCTTCGTTTCGTCGAAAATTTTGTCATAATGTAATGTTGGTATCTATCACTAGTCCCAACTCTTTTTTTTTTCTCTGAAACCGTAAAAAAATTAGGAATTTTGTAATTGTCGTCCTGTAGAACTCTACAGGTTAGGTTAGGTTTATCTTGTAACAATCCTGAACAATTGGTAGTTTCCTAGAAAAAAAGAGTTATGACTAGTGATAAATTGTGACAAGCATTACATTATGACTTTCAACTGTATGGGAGAAAATATAGACCCCATAATTATATGTAAAATCGTCCAAAATATCTGTCTCCTTGGCCTCAGTCGCTCTCAAATAAGGTTCAAACTTGCGCGCAAATGTCAACATGTTTTTCGATTGTTTTATGAGCATATGACGTATCTTTGCTTATAATATCATTGGGTGTTACAGTAAACCTGTCCATATGTAGTACACTTTGAAATAAGATCAAAATTTCTAACATTGAGCCAAGACTTAAAGCCAATACAAAGTATTTTTTTTTAACCCTCCAACCAAAAAGAGGGGTGATATAAGACTGACCTGTGTATGGGCGTATGTGTATCTGTCTGTGGCATCATAGCTCCCCAACGGATAGACCGATTTCGATGCGGGTTTTTTATCGAAAGCTAGTTTTACCGAAATGGTTCTTAGCTAAGTTTAATTGAAATTGGTTAAGACGTTTTTGAGATATTGAACTTTGAAATGACAATGTGGGGGTTTTCCAACTTTTCTAAGTTGATTATAATTAAGTACTTTATATTAGCATTAAAAAGAAGGTAACAATCTTCGCGTGATTGTTTTATTAAAAAATTCTATTTAAAAATAATAGCAAGTAATTGTTATTTAAACAATGACACTTAATTATTTATATTGTTATGGTTTTATACGTAACGGTTACTTATTTTTAAAAAGCGTTTTTTCAATAAAAAAAGACATGTCAAGTAGAGGTGCCTTTTACTCCACAAAAGATTAAAGCGGTAAGGAACCTCGGCACAAGGCAAAAGTGGACTGTAGTTTGTTATATGAAATTTCATTTAATTTGTAAATCACAAAGAACACTTGCAAAGACCTGTGGTTGGCTTGGAAATAGAAAAAGGTCGAAGAACGGGATAAAGGAAAAGAACATGCGCACTCACCCGATTTTCTCATATTGGCACGATCGGGAATCGAACTCCTATACAGCCAGCAACAGCAGAGAGGGCAGCCACTACACGAACACAGGCTCCTGATTGTCCTTTGCTTATAATAAAAAAGTCACTCGCGACACAAAGTTCATGTGTTAGCGTCACAGCGGTTTTCGAAAGAGTGCTTCACAATTTAAAGCTCGAGTTGCAACGGCCGATGAGAAGGATAGCCACTGCAATAGTGTACATGTTTGATAGGGATGGAAGATGTGAAGGTTTAAGTCTTTGCAAGCGTATAAGTAAACTACCCTAATTTTAAACATCAAAAATACAAAAATACGAAACCCAACATCAAGATTGTTACCTTTTTCAAATTCTTAAATAAAAGGAAGTACAATAGGTTATACTCACGCAATGCGACTAGGATGCACATCTTGGTAGTTGACGACAAGGTTGAGTTTGGCTTGCTCGCCTGATAGCTCCGTCTTTGCGTCTATGTAGGCAAACGCCGCGTCTGACAACCTGGAAAATAGACGTTAAGCGATTCAAGTTCCAATTTTGTGGGTCGAAATTAGTGAACGCTTTTCAGCAATCGAAAGCAGTGATTTGTTGTCGCGACCGTAAGATTTGATTTGATTGGTTGATTTTAGTAAGTAGGTATTACATGTGTGAGTGAGGTGCGGTGGGCCTATTCGTACATAGGTAGTTTACGGGTGTCATAAGTGTGTGCGGCGTGGCGTGCTGCCTTTTCGTAGAAAGAAAGATCCACTCGCGCGGATTGAAACGGATTTAAGCGCGGATTTGTAATATTTTGTTTTAAGTCAAGTATGACTTCCACTGGACATTGATACGACACGACAACTTCTTTAAGACCATTTTAGAAGGAAAAATTTAAGGAAAGAGTGGAAGAGGTCGACCTAGGCGAAGCTACATGGACCAGATAAAGGAGAAGGCCGGTGTCGCGTCGTATCAGGAGGTCAAAGAACTGGCTTATAGGAGAGATGATTGGAAGAAACACCACTAGTACTACCACTACCACCACCAGTATGTACCACTAGTACTGGACTAGAGGCAATCCTAGTGAAAAAACTAATAATAAAGACCAAGTGCGGATAGTTCGAGGAACTCGTGCAGTTAGGATACCCGCCTCTTCAGTCCTTTCGAGACCATGGACGCAACGTCGCGTCCGAAACGTCGAGGTATTTATATTTAAATATGTAGTATACTTTTACGCGATTAAGTCCCGAGTATAATGATAATGTGGAAGAAACACCACTGACAAGAGAGATAATGATCATTATTAGGGTTAGGAATTTTGTGGCATTGTTGGACAGGTAATGCAGTGGAGCCGTCATTATGTACTTTTTGTAATTGAATGAATGACTGAATGGAAAAAACTTAGCTCAAGTTATGTAAAAATTACTGTTTCCATTAAATAATTTTACGACTCGAATTGTCAATTTTCTACTTTCAAAAGCTATCAATCATCCGATCAGTACGTCAAATATTTTACGTTTGTTGTTGACTAAAAAGTCTATTCAAGTAACTTAAATCTCTATGACGTTTTTATTTTGTCAGTTTAGACAACTCGTACATAAATCATATTTTCATTAATATTTCGGATTTTTTACCAGATATGAATGGATTTTCCCAAGTGTCAGCAATTCTGTGGTGAATAAAACCAAATGAAGAACTTGTATATTTATAGCGAAGAAAATAATACTATACAATACAAGCATGTGCATTTACGGCACCCGGCACAAATTCAGACCAGTCGCCAAATTATTCGGCTTCAGCGATGCAGCAGCCGTATCCCATCCTTACCATTATTAGTAGTCATAGCAAATAGTAATATTCCGTTTTATGTACCTTTTTTTGAAGCATTGCTATATTTTATAAGTAATAAATTTGCCTATTCTAGATACCATATATATAATTGTTCAGCATGTGCAGTAGGCACGTCTAACGCAGATAAAAAAAAAACGTAATGAAATAAACAGTAACTACTGTAGCAAATGAATTGTGGCAACCAACCTGACTTTTCGTACAATTTGTGCATTTTTTTTAATTTAATCAATACAAATCATTCATTCAATCATAAAAGTATGTATAATAGCGACTTCACTATACTCTGTTCTTAATTTGCCACCAAACATCCCAACTCTAATCATTATATATAAAAAATACATGTGTGTTTAGTATAATGTTTTTTTTTTCAGTAGCCTATACTCTGACCCACTGCTGGGCAAAGGCCTCCCCTTTCTCCTTCCACATGTCGCTGGTTTCGGCCAATGCCATAGTATAATGTTAATTATAATTATACCTATAGAAGGCAAGCAATGCCTTCTTGCTTCATAGGAATGCCACTGGATGATGTTAACATCTTACCTCTCCCCCAAAACGTTGGCTTCGACCAGCGCACTCTTCATATCGCCGTCCGACACGTCGTTCCGACCACTGTTGAACCGACGCGACACGAACATGTCGAAGTGCGAGCGGAACAGCGCCTGCGACTGCCGATACGACTCGAACGGACCGAACGCGACAAACTTCTTGGCTATTTCCTGGAAATAACAATAGTTTGGTTACAATTTCGTTTATAAAATTAAATAGACACCAATTGACCTAGTCTCAAACTAGGCAAAGCCTGTACTATGGGTACTAGACAACGGATAAACCTACTTATATACATAGATAAATACATTCTTATATACATGTTAAACATCCAAAACCTGAGAACAAACATGCATATTTATCATACAAACATCTACCCCGACTGGGGATCGAACCCGGGACCTCAAGTTTCATAGGCAGGGTCTCTAACCACTGGGCTATTTGGTCGTCATTGATACTGATAAAACACATTTTACGAAATTTTATGATGTCAATTCATTATTATTAATTACAATGAAAAACCATTATACAATGGGAAAAGTTGAGACTTTTTTGTTGAGATAGTTGAGAGGTCAGCTTGATTTTTGTAGCTTTGTTGTAAACAAGATTATCTAAAGCCCTTTCCCGCCTGCACTTATAGCTTAAGTTATGGATAATACTTACTTAAAATTACCTAATTTTAACCGACTTTAAAAAGAGGAGGTGGTGATCAATCGGTGGGAATATTTTTATTCTCTTTTTAGCTACCTAATTGTTTTTGCAGTCGGATGTTTTGTAATAAATTTTGTATTTTTATTTTAATAGAAATTTATCATAGACAAATTCAAATGAGAATAAAATTCAGGTTTTCTTTTCTCAGTTCTGTCGAATAAGGATCCAAAGTTTTACTATCCTTACCTTATCTCCCTGTGCACTGCTATACAAGCTCAGGGTATCAGCGATGACATCGACCACACCCTCAGTGAGGCCCTCCACCTCCGCAGCCAGAGCGAGGCACTCCTCACCAGAGCTGGCTTCGTCCTGGGCCAACTGGTGCTGTGCCGAGTGCAGCTTGGTTATCTCTCGGCTTAGCTCGTCTTTAGTTAGGCTGGAATTGAAGGTCAAAGATTATTTTAGTTTCTGCTTTTTTTTACAAATTGGAAGGCAAACAAGCAAATGGGTCACCCGATGGTAAGTGACCAAAACGGCCCATACACTGCAGACTACGAATATGTTGCAAAACCAGAGAGTTAAGATCAAATGCCTCTTGTGCCTGTTACTTCCTTGGCTGTCTTACTATACCGGAACACAAGAGCGTAAGCACTGCTGCTTAGCAGCTTTCACCAAAAACTGATTTACTGGAAATAATGACTGCCGCAAATATGTTCAGTTAGGTTGTTTTAAGAACTACTGAGAACACACACGAGCATTGTGAAAGTACATGTACAATTTTTTTTCTAATTTTTATTGAGGCTTTCCTATCCTATCCTATCCTAGATGCACATGTCAGCCTTGGGTGCTTACCAAGTTCCCTACTCAAAGTGACAAATCAATAAACTGGTGTCCAATTTACTCTACCTGTGTTTCTAATTCGTGAAATAAATAATAAATATCATGGGACAATTGACACCAATTGACCTAGTCCCAAACTAGGCAAAGCCTGTACTATGGGTACTAGTCAACGAATAAACATACTTGTATAGATAAATATACTTATACACATATTAAACATCCAAGACCCGATCCAGAGAACAAACATATTCATCACATAAACATCTGCCCTGACCAAAAGAAACAATACTCACTCATTCTGTTTAATCAGGTCCCTGATGACAGTCTCCTGTTTCTCCAAGTGCTTCAGCCTTTCGTTCTGCATCTGTATGTCTGTCTTCACATCCTGGATACATTCCTGGTCTCCTGGTAGGCAGAGTCCGTCAAACTCTTCTTGTAAAGACTCTATGTAATGATCCAACTCTTCTGGTGATAGCAATTGGTTCTCTATCTCGGCGTATCTGTGTTAGTAGTTATGATAACATGACTATGGCTCTATGTATTTAGCTTCTATTACTATATCTATTCTATTATATGCTTAGGTATATGATATTATGCATTCAGTTATTAATTTAACTGATTCTTATTCTAGTATACTTTGATTTGATTGGTTGAGCATCTGTTTAATATATTTTTCCTTCTTGTAGATTGGTATAGTTAAGATATCAATGCTCTAAACATTGTATATGTTTACATTTCTGTACCAGGGGACATAACAATATGTATGACTCCTAACTTATAGCAAATCTTGAAATCTCTTTGACGTAATACTTCCAAATCTGAATGTGGCATGCTTAAATCTATAGTAATCGATTTCTCTTCCTCATTTTCTTTAATTCGGTGGCTTATGATACCCCATTGTGTCATATTGAACCAACGGCTGTTCATGCGATCTAAGTGAGCCTTTATCTCATCAACTGTACCCTCGGCATCGGGTACCACCACTGTGCCCACAGGCCTGGGTACTTTCATAGCAGCGGCCAACACAACTTTAAGTGTACACCCTTCCCAAAGATCAGTGACATTGGCAACAGTTTTTACAAGCCAATCATAAGTGTACTCATCGTAACATGACAATGTAACACCTTGTTTAATTATTTCAGGGGAATGCTCAAAAACCGGTGCTTTATTGTCAGGATCCTCAACAAACTTGCTAAGTTTCTTTGCTATTTCATGCTTTATTAAGAAACATTGTTCTTGCGAGAGATGTGAATTGCTATTTGCTGATACTATATTAACACTGATATGACTAAGTTTTTCTGCTTCTCTTGAAGCTATTGAGGGATGATTGTGACACATTTTTTTGCTAGGTGTGTTATTAATGTTTTCCTCTGAATGTTGTCGCTTTAGAGCATTAATTTGTAATTGTTCTATCCCTGAGTTTTGTATAGTTTGTTCCGGATCAAGATCAAGAATTTCTGATGACTTATCAACACTGTTTTCTATGATAACATCATCAATATCATCTGTTTCTATGTATGCCGATATATTATTAGACGGTTTATTAATCATTTTTTCCTGTCGTTTGTTTTTAGCTATTTTCTTAATTAGTATTTGGAAATTTTGTATTGCAGTGTTATTAATGGTTACTCCGCTAGTAAAATCCTTTCTACTCTGGGCTACGTAATCATCTAGGACCCCTGAGTTTTTCAGTAACCTTATGCGTTCTGCTTCGGCCATTTGTCTGACTTTCATTCTATTGCTATTTTTAAATACTTTTGTGAATCTGTTCGGTACCTTAAACTTCTTAGTTGGTTGCATAATGTTACTCTTTTTAAATTTGTCCATTATTAAATATGTCAGTCACCAAGTTTATCATAAAATTTTGTGGAACAAATTGATATACCTGTAACTTGAAGATACTCCCTAAAACTGAGATCTACAGTTTGTTTGCTCAAATATTTCGCATGGGCATTTGGTTCTTGCGTACCTTTCATGCTTGCCAAATATTAGAGGAGACAATCTGTACTATGTTGTTACTTAAAGGGCAGAAACTGGTAAGCCGCAGTACTTTACAAACTAAATAATTCTTCAGTAATGTAATGATTAGCAGTAGCTTTACAACATAATTAGGATATTAAATACCTTAACACAACAACAGTAGTTAGATTTGACTATTTTTCAAATAAATATGATGCTAATTTCTAAAACGAAACGGGGTATGGCAAAGAACTAAAAATATACCCCCCCCCCCCCCCCCCCCCGTCTTTTCTGCGAACAACTTCACGCGTAGCAGCTATTTTACAAATAAAAAGGAAGGCTGAGGGGATGGACCTCCGCAAAGTAACGCCTGATTCAATAAATTATTTAAAAGGAAGGCTGTTTACCTGTATTTTTCCCGTGCACTTAAAGCGTTACTTTGATCTAAGCTGTTGTACAACCACCGCAAAATACCAGAGAGTTCAGGATCATTAAACATCCATTCAAAAGATTTCCTGTCGCTCTCAACTTCCAAACTTTGAAGGAACGGCAGGAATTCTTCGTCGCTTATATAGTTTAAGGGATTCATTGTCAAATTATAGATATTTGATAATTACTTGTTGAATCTAAACACTATACTTTACCTACGCAAGTACGAAGCCGTTAGTAACTAAACGACTTCAAATCAAATTCACATTTTTTTTTAATCATCCCATAAGGGATAGGCAAAGGAACTGAGTCCATACAGCCACGTCTTATGTGTTTTGTAAATTTCTGTATATTAAAGTCCTGTCACCGTCAGAGTTGTGTCAGTCTGTCCTAGTCACGTCCTGTCAGAGCTGCTCATGCCTTCGTAAAGCGATAGCGTACTTTACGGCGAGCTACGGCGAGCAGCAGCCGGCGGATATTTGGGGGTCACAAATAGAGGGAATGCGCGTTTTCACTTGAATTCTTCATTTGCTGGGCACTGTCACGTTAATTTGTTGTATAACACACTATCTTTATTATCCACCAAACAACATTAAGCACAGAAACTAAGATTGAATTAACGACACGATCCACTCTCATCGGTTTCCCGCCAAATTCCTTCTCAAATTCACAATCACAAACGACACCAAACGACACAACAGAGTCAACAGAAACGTCAAATCACAAATGTCATTTTTAATTTTAAAGTGTATTTTCCTGCGTAGAAGAAAATAAGGCACAGTGCACATTATAACAAAATTTTGGTAAAGAATTATCTCAGTACCAGATCACTCTCCCTCGGGAACAATTTGTTCAGTTTTAATACACGCAATCTGGATTCAACGGCTTTTTTGGTGAAAACGTTGTCCGTGGCTAGGCTCAAATTAATATGACCTAATTTTTCGGACGAAAAATTTTGCTAATGTGCAAAGGTCTGAAATATGGCAATGAACTCGTGATGTTGTCTTGTGTAGGAGGTATCTAAGGCACTGTGGTGTCAAAAAAGCAAAGACATTCAAAAAAGGCAAAAATAAAATACGATTATTGGATCGAACGAGTCGAATTATTTTATCCAAAGGTGACAAATAGCAGACACTAGTAGCGATCCTAGCGCCATCTGTTATCCAGTAGGAGAATTCTGTAGCTACTTCCAGCGCCATCTAATCATCGAACATACTTCCAAGTGCTGTTCCAAATCATGCTGACGAAGTTTCTAAAGTTGTTTGCATAAATACAACTTCCAATTCTCTTCTTTCGGACTTCGATCCCCAGGCATAGCATCTGTCTAGAGAGAGATGAGAGATCTCCTCAGCTCCTCACACACTCAAACGCATAAAAACCTGGCTGAAATCGACAATGATCGAAGACCGGTTGAATGAATATTACATACAAATATAAAGTAGGTAACTAGATAAAAGTACAATATAATTATGAGTAGATAAAAGTTAGATTTTATGTACTAACTGTGGCTTTACTATACCCTTCCAAGATCCATGTATATTTAGTATTAAGACTAATGTATAGTCAGCAGCAAAAGTAGCTAAGCAACCGACGCGTTCAGTGTTCTAAGCACGGCTCTATTGCTATAGACATAAGAGCTTGTGCAGATCATTGTGATCGCTTCGGTAGCTTAGCTACTTCTGCTGCTGACTGTACATGTTTGCTGAATAAATGATGATGATGACGATGGGCCTTGTATGCGCAGTGCACACAGTACAGCGATTCCCTGACGGGAGACATCGTAGAACCGTTTTGCTAAAGACCCTAGAAGAAGCAGTTCAATAGTGTGTGCGAAGTTCCCAGTCCATACTGGGCCTGGGTGGTAACTAAAGCCCAAGCCCTCTCATTGTGAGAGGAGGCTTGTGCCCAGCAGTGGCTGACTTCACTTTTCTGTATTATATCTATCCTATAAATATATTCGCCCACTACGTTTGTTAGGGATGCATAGTGAATAAAACTGATTGTAACACTGCACCTTTTCGTTGCAAAATGTCTTATAACAAATCATACAAATAATATATAATGCCAAAGATAAAACTGTAATTGTCATAATTAGTAGTAATTCGGAAATTGATTGTGAAAAGGTGTGCAACCTACCAACGCGATTCAGTTTCTTCGGCTGTACAAATACTATGCATAATGCAAGCTTTACTTCCTATTGACAACCATTCCTCTGTTCCAAAGAGTACAATAAGTTTATTTCTAAACGAATGCTCGTAGGTGCTGCCATCGATTGTCACTTTTTGTAACAAAGAACTAAAATAACGTGGAGCGCCTTACGCGAGATGTCCCATTTCCATACATTGAATCTGGGATTGCCCTCTCTTCTATTCTATTTTCCTTGATGGCGGCCAAAAAGCTTGGGCCAATGTCAGTTTTTAATGACTGTTCGGTTGATTCTGCTCCGGATTACCCTCTCTTCTAAGTTTCCAGCCCCTGCCCTGTTCTAATTAAGTACCGTCATTATCATCTATTCTGTCTGTACCGTAATAATGAAACATAAATATTATTGTGACCAGCTTGAAAAAATACTAAACAAAAATACGCAGGAAGCCTTATTCTATACACATCTTTATTTAAACAACCACAACATCATCCGCACTATCAAGTGCCTCAAATTTTAGTGTTTACTCCCTGCGCAATGATTAAACCGTACATCATTCGTTTGAAGTGACACAGCCAATCGCGGAAGCGCGTTATTGTCCAATCAGGATTCGTGAACCCCTCATTTTGGCACATCCTCGCTCTTGAACGTTGCGCAAGTTCAAGGTCACGAGCCACCAACATGAAAATACAGCTGCCGAATGTCAAATTATACGAACTTCGAACTAATCTTCTATACTCTACCAATAGATTTCGTTGGTAGTAGCTGTGTTTGAAAGTTTGTTTTTGTTTAAGCGGTCCAACGTGAACGGATTTTGGGCATGCGATTTTAAATCGTATTTTGAATCTTGTAGATACTGTTTTAGTATTTGCGGGCAGGGCTTTAATCTAGATTATTGCAATATCGAAAGGTACGCCGATGTAAATAATGTAATCGCTACTCTGGGGAAGGATACTGAGCAGGTAAGGGCCGATTTTTCAATTATCAGACGCTCCTACCATAGATACCCCTACACTACCTGTGGGATAAGAGCTATTATTTATTCTGTGATGATATTAAATATATTTTCGTAATAATATTTTCGTTTGATCTTTTAATCAATGGATTGCTAAACAGTAGCATTATGAAAACCATAGAGAGATAGAAATGAATAGTAGTTTATGCAACTGCTACATAATGAGGGTCCTTAAAACACAAGTGTGTTTTTATGAAACGAGGCGAAGCTGAATTTCATAATAGGATCACACGAGTGTTTTAAGGCCTAATTATGTGGAGTTGCATACATTACTTTATCTACACACATATTATAAGTACTCTAAGATGGGTTCAGAAGCCGAAGGCATATATCATACCCATACCTGTCACGAATTTGATTGTTTTTTATTTAAATCATAGGCAAACATACCGAGCTGACGTTTCGTAAACTGTTTTTTTTTTTGTAAAAAAAAAATCACATTATTAATTATTATACATGTCGGACTGAACTCGACTTACATACGTGAGTGATCCGTTTTATTTCAATATGATTGTAAATTAAGTTGGTTGTCAAATTCGAATTCGATATCGAAAAGTATTACTTTACTGCAGGACCTGCTGGTGGTGGCTGTCGGCGAGAAGGCGTCGTCGTGCTGCAATGCTGGTCATTTTCTACTGTTTCTGAACGCATTATAGAGGACTTATGATATGTGTATAGATAAAATAAATTACAACATAGAATAAAGATACAAAAGAATGCTAGCAAGCGTGCCACCGAAAGGACAACAGATAAAGTACATACAATATTTACGGTTGCCAAGTAATGAAAAAATTACCCCACAGTCTGCATTAGTACCATAATTTAGTACCATAGATTTTAATAATCGATCCAGCAAATATCACCCCTAAATTATGCTTGTCTAGCAGTATTTAACAGTTTCCAACTTGGGGGCACCAACAAGCCACTATCACGGTTAAAATTTTATTGTTGTGAGTTATCAGTTTTATTTCACTATGATTGTCTCACGGAAGTTTAATGTTGAACTAAATTCTCTTACTATGATATTACTTTGTATTATGTGTAAGTATATTATTGATTTAAGTAGGTAAGTTAAACACTTAAAATAATTCAGTGAAACATATATTATGTGAAAATGTATAAATAACATTAAGAAGCTCTACAAAAGTTAATGAGTGAAGTACTGTTGTTTTCACTTTCTTCCATAGCAATATTGTGTCAAAATGCTCACTTCATATTTTTTATGAAGAATTTGGCACATAATTGATTTTCCCGTAGCTTCTATCCATTTTCTAAGGTTTGGGTCAGCGGGAAATCTGAAATTTTCATGAAAATTAAATAGGTATATGAATAATAAATAAATATCATGGGACAAATTGACACCAATTGACCTAGTCCCAAACTACGCAAAGCCTGTACGATGGGTACTAGACAACGGATAAACATACTCATATAGATAAATGCATACGTATATACATATTAAACATCCAATACCCGAGAACAAACATTCGTATTCATAATACAAACATCTGCCCCGACCGGGATTCGAACCCGGGACCTCAAGCTTCATAGTCAGGGTCGCTAACCACTAGGCTATCCGGTTGATTGCGTTGAGGAAGGTTGATTTTTTCACGGCTTTAAGGGACCGCAGGCTTGAGTATTTGGTATTAATTTCAGCATGCTACCTCCACGCGTTCCATAGAAAAAGGGTCTTGACAGAAAGACAGACAGACAAACAGACAGACAGACAGACAGACGGACAACAAAGTTATCCTATAAGGGTTCCGTTTTTTCCTTTTGAGGTACGGAACCCTAAAAAGGGACACGGGATGAAATTATTGTGGTCTATTTTCCAGTATGAACACAATAACGGTATTTATGAAAGTAATATGGTTTTGTCGGGAAAATTTATGAAAGTCAAAGGAATCGATTCCATTGTGTTTGCGTTAAAGTGTCAAATAGTACGAGAATTGTTTGATGTCGATACGTGTGCCACTAGCGGCGCTACTGATTTGCTGATAGTAATTCAGAGTTCGCAGAACTGATGGCCGATGGGGTCAGAAGGTTCTCGAATGGCGTCCACGGACCGGGAGACGAGCGTCGGTAGGCCTCCAACAAGATGGAGCGACGACCTGGTAAAGACCGCGGGACCGCGGTGGATGCGGAAAGCACAAGACCGGTCTGAGTGGAGAGCCGCGGGGTGGGCCTATGTCCAGCAGTGGACGTCAATCGGCTGACATGATGATGATGATTTCAGGGTTCAGACGTAAACGCGAACGCGTTCGGACCATATTTCTCTCAGTTGATAAAGTGTAATCAACTGATAGAAATATGTTTATTCGTTTTCAGAGCTGAAAACGGCTGACAATGCGTCTTATGCAAGCGACCGGTCTATTGAAATTATTGTGGTCTATTTCCAGTATGGACATAATTGTATTCTGAAAAAACCTACCAAATAGTATGGTTTTGACGGGAAAATTTACGAAAGGCAAAGGGCATGGAATTCGATTCCATTGTCTGTATTCGCGGGCAGCTAGGGGTGTTATTCTCTAAGTCAAGAAAACGGAGAAAAGTGGAATTGAAATTTCTCGTACAAATTCGATGCCATGTTTAAGAAATTTACGTCACAAATGTTAATGTTCATTGCTAGTTAGTGAAAGTGAAGAGTGCAATAGCTGTTACTGAACCAATGAGTTACCTTTAGCCCCATCTGCACTTTCCATCCAAAGTTCAATATCTCAAAATCGGCCAAACCGATTTTTAAGATCCATCCATCCAGCCCTTAGTTCGTCCGTCTTCGACCATAGGCCTCCTCTCCATTTCTCCACGTCTGACGATCCATTGCCATCCGCATCCGTCCTCCACCCGCTTGTCGAGCTTCTTGGCGCGCTTGGCGGGCTTGTTGGGCGAGACGAACACTCGAGTGGAGACCTCGCGCAAACACTCGCTGTAGGGGGAGACCACCCATGAGGCGAAAGGACGACATTTGCCGATTTTTAAGATGCTACCCTAAAAACCATCTCGACTAAACTAGCTTTCACTTAACAAAAAACAGAGTCGAAATCCGTTCATCCGTTCAGGAGCTACGATGCCACAGATAGATACACTCATACACAGGGAGACCCATACAAAGGTCATACGGTTTTTAAGTACCTAACCTAATACTGATTTTACCGAGAAAGAAAGTTCAAATCAATCCGAAACTACCAGGTTGACATACATTTGAAGAGCTTTCCGTTCCCCAAGCAACAGCCATTGCAATTTGAACCATCCTATTTCGATTGTAAGGTTCTTTATCAATGGGCCTGTGAGGTAGTTCCTTTGTTTTTCTTGGTAAGAGGACAAAGCACGGAGGGTACTCGACTCGATCTCGCCTACTTCCTATGGCCCGTACTGTTCCCATTAGTATAGGACATAATTTATTAACACAAAAAATATTTCGCTTTTACCTATAGCTACGTTCATCATGTCAGCCGAAAGACGTCCACTGCTGGACTTAGGCCTCCCCAAGGCTCTCCACTCAGACCGGTCTTGTGCTTTCCGCATCCGACGCGGTTACGCAATCTTTACTAGGTCATCGCTCCATCTTGTTGGAGGCCTACCGACAGCTCGTCTCCCGGTCCGTGGACGCCATTCGAGAACCTTCTGACCCCTAGCTACGTAAATTAATGAAATTGATTAATAATTCATTATATGTAATAACAATAATCTAACCTAACCAACTTAGAAAAGTTGAAAAACCCCCGACATTGTCATTTCAAAGTTCCATATTTCAAAAACGGGTGAACCGATTTTAATGAAACTTATCTAAGAACCATCTCGATTAAACTAGCTTGATACACAGAGACACAGATACACAGGTCAAACTTATAACACCCCTCTTTTTCGTCGGGGGTTAAAAATGGATGGCTTCCATGCCTAATCGCTAATGAGTCGTGTTCAGAGCAGCACACATTTTTTTTGTACGTCCATTCCACTTCCATTCAGTTCATTCAGTTCAGGGTAACGGAATGGAACACAACATTTTGGGACTCGTTTTTTTTCACCTAATTGTTAAAATTAATAGTAGCTACTCGTGATTCTAAGTAGATTAGATATAAACATTTCTAAAATACCAGAAAAAAAAGTGTGCATTGTTTCAGGAAGGAAATACGAACGATAGGTAGCTGTTTCTATCTTCTTTTTATTAGTTCTGTGGTGAAATCGATACCCTGAACGCCGTGCCGCCTCGTCCAATGGACACAGCCGCCCACTAGAAAACCCAACAGCAGCAACTCTGAACAAGCACATTATGAGGACAATGGACAGCCGATAAGATGGCTTCGAGCGTAGGCGCACCTTCACTCGACAATGTTGCCAGGAACACACTAGCTAGTAACAGTAGCTTGACTGCAGTAACTTTTAATCATATAGCAGACAGACGGGAGGCGCCTTTGGCTTATCTATGCACTACAATTTTTCTGCCACTTTTTGAGGGGGACGAGGAACACATACGTACAGCACTTGTCTACGCAGCTGTCAAAATTTGTTACGTTCTTACAAACTCACACTAAAACAAAACTGTCACACAAATGCCAAAAACACACACAATCAACAGTCCCTGATAATTTTGATCAGACTTAATGTTAGAGATTTGGCAGAGGGGAAATCGCGCGTTAACATCTCTATCCCTTTCCTGCTCTAAGCTTTTAAGCTTCTGAACACGACACTAAGACAACCAGTTTAACCTACATACGAGTGTCATAGTGAAATGAAACGGATCACTCAAGTATAAAATAAGCGTGTGTGCGTCTTGCTGCCGCTGGGTCGCGCGCTCCCAGAGGAAGGACTACGAATTAGTCCTAAACATCGGAAAACATAGTGAGGAAACCTGCGCACTCCTGCGAAACAATTCAATGATGTGTGTGAAGTTTCAATGCGCTGGGCCCGCGTGGGAACTATAGCCCAAGCACTCTCTTTCTGAGAGAAGGCCTGTGCCCACCAGTGGGACGTAAAAAGGCTGGTGGTGATGATGATGATGATGTCAGGTTAAAGTCGACTTATATACGTGAGTGGTCCGTTTTATTTCACCATTATTGAGACTTGCGGTAGTTTCATGTTAAAACTATAAGTACGAAAGAAAGAAACTAGTGGATATTTTTATTTTTGTAGAAAAACCTAATTCCGTTTTTGTTGCTGCCATGTTATTCAAGACTTAATGTTGTGACGGCTACAATAAAGAAAGCCGTTAATTTTTATTAATACTTCGTATAAATAGTATAAATAGGCAAATCCGGGTGTCAGGCGGGTGAAATAGGGTGTCGACAGGTTGAGATGCACGACGCACCACAGTTTATGCCAAGTAAGGCATCTACGAGCAATTTGAATTCGCAAGAGTTCACCTACTTGCTCTGTCTCGATCTCACCCGATTGCTTCTGTGAGATACCATATTATATACTAGGTATAGAAATGATAGCATAAATAATTCGGCGACAAATGCTCCTATCAATAATCCTAACTAATATTATAAATGCGAAAGTAACTCTGTCTCTCTGTCTCTCTGTCTGTCTGTTTGTTACCTCTTCACGGGAAAACCGCTACACCAATCTAGATAAAATTTGGTAGGAAGATAGTTTGAATATTGGGGAATAACATAGGCTACTTTTTATTCGGGAAAATTTAATAGTTCCCGCGGGATAGCGATAACAGAAATCTAAGCGGACGAAGTCGCGGGCAACAGCTAGTTACCTATAACGAAGTAAAAAAAAAATTGCGGGTGGTAGGACCTTGTGCGAGGTCCGTCCGGATCGCTACCACCACCTTACTCGTTAATCCTGCCGCTAAGCAGCAGTGCTTGCACTGTTGTGTTCCGGTGTGGAGAGTAAGACAGCCGGTGTAATTACGGGCACAAGAGGCATTTCATCTTAGCCCTCTAGGTTGGCAACGCATCTGCAAACCCTCCGGAGTCGCGGGTGTCTATGGGCAGGGGTGATCACTTACCATCAGGTGACCCACTTGCTCGCTTGCCTTCCTCGTTGAATAAAATAAAATATATGACACCGTTCTAGTGTGTGTTTGCTACTGATTATTTTGATCTAATATAATCCTTAAGCTGCTAATATAACGTGCAATTTTGCGTGCAATAAGTAAAAACTCACTGAGCCGTTATTTGCCGAGTCGTTTTCGACACTCTGACCCGACATCTACCTGTAATTATTGATCGAAGGTCGTCGTGATTAATATTGTGTTATGCATGCCAAATTACAGCTAATAGTCTCTGACTGAGGTATGCCGTAGACGGACAAACGGACAGTTGGATATGGCGAAACTATAAAAGGATTCCTTGTTGACTACAAACTTGAAAATTTTATTCAGCAGCAGTTGAACGCTCTTTTACACGTAATTTATTTGAGTCTACAAGCGCTTTCGGAATGGCCATGATTGAAAAGTAGAATGCGTCGTAAGAAACTTGGCACGAAGTCATGCAGAACCTAAAGGTCAGACATCATTGATTCAGTGACTTCATTATACATAACAGATGTTGTACGTGTATGATATACTGGGTTTATACTGTGATAGCATCTATGTTGCATCTAATGTGTGGAAAGACTTATGACCATCCCGTAATAATATAAATAGCTACAGTGTAGGTTTTTAGGTAGAGCAGCTGAGTTGCATCAGACGCGGGTAAGGTTATTACGTATATTATTATACACTTTTTTTTTTCTATGAAACCACAAAAACAACACAGTAACGCCATCTATACTCAAAGAAAAACTAATACGAAATAATTTATTGAATCAGGCGTTACTTTGCGGAGGTCCATATTTATGAACTAAAAAACAATTACTTTGCTCACCCGCGACCACTAATGACAAATAGTTATATCTGTGCGGCAAATGTATGTTTCCATGCAACACCTCCACCTCCACTGCTACACGAATCAACACATGCCACACAGACCCAACTATCACCACCACCACTATACTAAACGCTGACGCGTTTCGGCACTCTCCACGAGGCCATTTACGAAGCACAACAACAACCGCTCAACATGCCACCACTTCCACTCATTTACATTTACATTTGCCGCACAGATATAACTATTTGTCATTAGTGGTCGCGGGTGAGCAAAGTAATTGTTTTTTAGTTCATAAAACTAATACGGCCCTAATGTGTCATTGGAACTATTTATCCTCACTAGATGGCGCCAGTTCACCACAACCGTGTCTCTACGTTTCTCCCATGTTTAGGGTTCCGCAGTCAAAATGGCAAAAACGGAACCCTTAAAGTTTCGTCGTGTCTGCATGTCCACGGCTTAACTCAGTGACTAATGGTAGAAAGCTGTAATTTTTATACAAAGGCGTTGTCTTCCCGACTGTATTTTAAAAATAAAATCCTTGTATAAAAAATTGGCACCCAGGTCAGTGAACTCCCACGCCATCTAACGGACTCTCATTGTGCCACATCCTAAGTACACTCAAGAGCAAAAAAAACAGGTCACTTTGTATGGAATTGTTCATACAAAGTGACCCGTTTTTATTGCTCTTGAGTATATTTGTGTCTTGAAAGTTCATGACCTATTGTTCTTACGGATTAATGATTTTTGATTGTCATTGAGATTATAATGAATGACCGAGATCGACACTAGGCCAGAGCATTTATGTAAGGGACATTGCCTAACTGGCAACTTAAAAAAAAACATACATACAGTGGAACGTAAAACCTCCTCCTTTTTTGAAGTCGGTTGAAAAATGACATTCAGTTACTGGCCACTAATTTTGTACGCCGATCATCATCATCATCATGTCAGACGAAAGACGTCCACTGCTGAACATAGGCCTCCCCCAAGGCTCTCCACTCAGACCGGTCTTGTGCTTTCCGCATCCACCGCAGTCCCGCGATCTTTACCAGGTCGTCGCTCCATCTTGTTGGAGGCCTACCGACCATAAAGAGCATAAAATTTTGTAATTTGTATATTTCATTGACATCTCCGAGTGTTGCAGTTACTCAACGTACCATAATGCAAATGTGTTATAGTTCGCCGACCCCGGCTCCTTGCAGAGATGACTGAATCCTGTTTTAATAATCAACGCGAATAACATTAAATGAGCACAAGCTTATAATTAGAGTAATAATTAATGACCGTGAATGCGTTTGTTTTGATGCAAAATTACATTTAAATATCATCATCATCACCAGCGTATATGTATGTAAGTATGTCTAATTCTTTGGCACGCTCTACAGCCTAAACCGTTTGACGGATTTCAACGTCTGAGGCGCCATTGGATTCGTCCGAGTTGTGGGAGTGACATAGGGTTGTTTCCTAGAGTTGCAGTCGGGTTTTCTGTTTTTAATTTTAAGTTTTTTTTATACGATAAGGAGGGCAAACGAGCAACTGGGTCACCTGATGGTAAGTACCGTGGTCACACTAAGTTGCTTAGGTTATTTGTTAACTTGTCTTCGAATTGTCGAGAAATGTGTCTGATGGTATGACAATAATTCAAATAAATACTTACAGTAGTCTAACGTAAGTATACTAACGTAAAGTTAACCCTTTGTAAGTAGTGAGTTCATTTATTTTTTCCCAATTTTTTCCTAAAATTTTCAGCAGCTTATTTAAATAAGCGCCAACCGTATTACTCATAGGGTTTTTCCGTCCAGACTACCTAGGCATTCGTGACGTGTTTCGTCTCCCCTCGTGTCGTGATAATAATCTAACTACTGGTTACCTGCTTTTCAAAAATTGTCTAACATTCTATTAAAAGCTGACTGGTTTTTTAACGGAATTTATTATCAGGTCTAGACGAATTTTTCTTGTCTTTATAGTCAGGCTTCGATCGATAATTAGAAGTAAGTACCTAGTCAGGCAATTTTCTTGCTGAAAAACTAAAGCCTTTTGCTATATTTAGTTCTCACGCGAGCCCCTCCAAATTCGCCAATAATTATGTTGTGACTACGACTTATTATTTTTCCTATTAATTGTCTTCGAATTACCGAAAAACGTGTAAACAGAGTACCAAGGTACTTATAGCTGAAGTGAGAAAAGCTTTCCCCTCTCAAAATGCATATGACATTGTCATAAGCTTGATTTTTGCCTGGCCCGTGGTAAAGGTTATTTTATTATGTCTATACCTACCTACAGCCTATGCGTCGATCTAATACAAACAATATTCACCCCAGCACAAGTTGACACGTCTCGTGTGTTTCATTGTGATTTATTATCGTATCGCAAACCCACAGGTGAGATACATAGGAAGGCTATACATGTACGTATAGTGTGTACCTACCTACAGTCAGCAGCAGAAGTAGCTAAGCAACAGAAGCGGTCACATTGATCTAAGCACGGCTTTATTGTCTTATAGACATACGTATGTAAGAGCTTGTGCAGGTCATTGTGTTTGTGACCACTTCGGTTGTTTAGCTACTCTTACAGAAGTAGCTAAGCAACAGAAGCGGTCACATTGATCTAAGCACGGCTTTATTGTCTTATAGACATACGTATGTAAGAGCTTGTGCAGGTCATTGTGTTTGTGACCACTTCGGTTGTTTAGCTACTCTTACAGAAGTAGCTAAGCAACAGAAGCGGTCACATTGATCTAAGCACGGCTTTATTGTCTTATAGACATACGTATGTAAGAGCTTGTGCAGGTCACTGTGTTTGTGACCACTTCGGTTGTTTAGCTACTTTTGCTGCTGACTGTACACGTGTGTATGTATATGTAAACATTTCTGTCCCTGCAGTACAGTTCGTAAGTGAAGTACCAGTGGGAAATCAGCCTACAAATAAAACATTTTTTTTTACACAACCTGACCAGTGATTGACCCCTGACGGAAAGTGCAGATAAATGAGTGTAATTCATTGGTTTAGTAACAGCCTATTCACTCAAGACTGGGGAGACCTCCATTATGTCTATGTCAATATTTATAAGTGTTTATTTTGCCGACTGTACTTTTTGTAAGTAGACTGGTCTAGTATTAACAGTTTTAAATGATTCGCGGTTAATTGCATTAGACATAATGAAAACAGGACATTGACCGCGATCATGATGCATGTAACGAAATATCAGGAGCTCATCAAACCTATAAGGTAATCGCGGTCAATATCCCGTTTTCATTATGTCTAATGTGCTTGTATTGTCATACAACTTACACATCCGTACCAAATGTCATGTCGGTGCCATAGATGAGTTCTCTCTTGCGGAGACGATACGGTTTAAACGATAAGACCGCCATTGTCTACCTTGCCCTGATTTTTTTGTAACTTTGTAGTGTTTTGTGGTGTTCAGTAAAGAACAATTGTATTGTATTGTTAGATTGTACCTGTGGGAAAATTATTGAAAAAGAGAGAAAGATAGGGAGGAAAATAAATAAAAAGGAAGATAGGGAAAAAGAAGAGAGGAAAAGGTAGGGGGACGCATTTGCTAGCGAATAATAGTATGTAGGTAGTAATTATTTACAGCTATACAAACACAACCTAATTAACTAATTGATTCGTAGTAAATTTACAAATCAATAAACTTCAAGTTTTATCTGACGTTTTGAAGGCGGCGCTTCAGATATTACTTGTTAAGATAAAACTGACATGTTTCTGTGTTATAATTAACAAAGTTTAATGTTGTTTAATTACTTAAGTTTCTTTGTTCTTGAACCAATTTTAATGACGATATTCCCGCTTGAACATGCATTGAACCAAACACACTAACCGTAAAACTAATAATTAATATGCAATAAGAATTACATTTATAATTTATCATGAGCTTTTCGGTGAAGGAAAACATTGTGAGGCAACCCGCACACTCCTGCGAAGCAATTCAATGATGTGTGTGAAGTTCCCAATCCGCACTGGGCTCGCATGGGAACTATAGCCCAAGCCCTCTCATTCTGAGAGGAGGCCTGTGCCCAGCAGTGGGACGTAAAGAAGGCCGGTGATGATGATGATGAAGTACTGAATGTCACACGGGATTTCGACAGAGCAGCGAGCGGTGTAATTTCAGCTCTAATATAATGTACCAGTTATGTCCCTTCGTTGGGCAACGCCATTATTACATCCTGGGCGCTAGGCAGATGGATGCTGTGTCATGAAGGACCTAAGAGTGGAGACGGCTTTTTAATCCCCTACGGAAAAGATGGGTGTTATAAGTATGACCTGTGTATCTGTGTGTCTGTCTGTGGCGCCACAGACCTACCAAACGGATGGACCGATTTCGAAGCGGTTTTTTAATCGTAAGGTAGCTTAATCGAGATGGTTCTTAGCTAAGTTTCATTAAGATCGGTGAACCCGTTTTTGACATACTAAACTTTGAAATGATAGTGTCAACTTTTCTAAGTTGGTTAAGGTTAGGTTAAGTTATGATACCACTAAACTGGACTTAATACTAAAACTAAAAAGGTTAAAAAAATTCAAAAACCGGTAAACCGATTTTAATAAAACTTAGCTAAGAACCATTTTGATTAAAATACCATTCTATTAAAAAAAACCCGCATCGAAATCGAAATCGGTCATGCCACAGACAGATACACAGATACGCAAATACACAGATACACATTACACAGATACATAGACACAGATACACATTACACAGATACACAGACACAGATACACATAACACAGATACACAAACACAGATACACAGGTCAAACTTATAACACCCCCTTTTTCGTCGGGTGGTTAAAAATAAAACAGTGAACCGAGCTTACTTACCCTGAAAACGGATCTTCTCTAAAGATAAAGCGTTCGTTAGGAACCCCTTTAAGTGTGAGTGTACTTATGGAAAAGAAAATAAAACTCCATAACTATTTTAAATAACTGTAATTATTATTTACAATTGCAATATGGCACTATGTTTTATTCCACTTTCAAACGTTCATTTTAGTTTTCCGTACAGTTTTTATTTTCAGGCTGACTCTTCAATAGCCTGATTTAAAGATAATAGATTTAAAATAATATTTAAAGGACCTTTAATTTATGTACAAAGTATTTACTATACCTACTCCTATTGCATAGGTACATAATTTTTACATAATGCTTAAGTAAGTAAGTAAGCTTTATTGTACAGAAAAACAAGAAATATAAATAATTTACAAACAATGAAATAGGTAATTAATTATATTTATTGAATACCTCTATACTCCATCTAAATAAAAAACCTGAAATATGATGAAAATCATTACGTACTTATGTACTGTGGGGTGTAGCCCAGGGAGTGGGCACTGGAGAAGGTACGGTGATGCGTCCTAACGGTAAAATCATCTACTGCCCTGCAAGTACTAACGTAACTAAATAAAAGATAGTATTCTTAGCCAGGACTGGGTCTATATTCAAGAGCAGGGGCTTAAATTTAATCCATGTACTGTGTAACAACTATCTTAGTCCGAGGTCCCAGCCCGACTGCACTGCTTTCTGGGAACCAAGTGTTCCTTTATTTCGATCAAATTCTAAGTTTAAAATGGACAGATTAGTCTAGCTTGCCAGGACAGCACCATGCACTTGTTGCATGAAGGCTAACACCATACAGTACACTAACAAATATTCATTATCTTTACTTTGATAAAGTATCTAATAATATACAATGACAAAGTTTTTAAAGTAGGTTTACAAGCTTCGTAATAATTTAGACACAATAAGTTATATTTATTTTTACATAAATACATTTTAAACATTATTTGTAATTTCATTCTACACTGTATACTGAAGTTTATTAAGCCGTGATAGCCTAGTGGTTTGACCTATCGCCTTTCAAGCAGAGGGTCGTGGGTTCAAACCCCGGCTCGCACCTCTGAGTTTTTCGGAATTTATGTGCGAAATTACAGTTGTAATTTATCATGAGCTTTTCGGTGAAGGAAAAACATCGTGAGGAAACCTGCACACTCCTGCGAAGCAATTCAATGGTGTGACGTAGATAGGCTGATGATGATGATGATGACTGTATACTGACTGATAAGTAGATACTGTTTCAAATAAGCCTAATAGGTATATAAGTGTGTATTACCAGACTTTTGTCAAAGAGACTCTAACTATCTAAAATTAAGTACGCAAAGTACACAATTAAATTCACAAAAAACTCGCCATTGCAGGCGCGTTACTAAAGCGGAAGTGTCAAATCAGTTGTCATTTAGTGCCGAAAAGTGACAGGCGCTCGATGCAGCATTAGAAAATAACTTTACATTTAAATGATATGTGTACTGGTTGCTCAACATTTCTCGCATAGAGAAGCATTATAGAAAGAAGCACTGCAGCACTGTAAGTATAAATTAAATTTTAAAGTGAGAAAAGCTTTCCCCGGTCGAAATGTTTATGGCATTGTCATAAGATTGATTTTTGCCTGGCCCGTGGGAACGGTTTTTCTACTATGCCCATACGTCGTGTATGTATTTTGTGTACACTTAGTCACTTCAATTTATTAAAAAAACAATACTATGAACTTGACCTAGCTTAAGTTCTCTGGGTACCATATAGTAGATTCGTAGTCGATTTGGGCGTTACATCTTTCTCCCTAACCTGGGAAAAGTTCTTGCAAATAAGTAGTACCTGTAATAAGACAAAAAAAATTTAAAGTAGAAAAAAAACCGGCCAAGTGCGAGTCGAACTCGCGCACGACGGTTCCGTAGAAAGATTTTAACGCTTTTCCCCAGTGTTTTAAGAGGTCCAGTGTTAGCAGAGCCCTGCTCCTAAGCAAAATGAACGCAGTGTGGGGTCAACAAAGTGATCCTATAAGGGTTCCGTTTTTCTTTTTGAGGTACGGAACCCTAAAGAGGAACAGGAGGGCTTGCCCTCCTGTTCCCAGTTCCTTGGAACTGGGTCATAGGAGAGATGATTGGAAGAAACTCCACCGACGAGAGTGTAACTCTTAAGTTTGATGATGATGATGAGATTTTTTTTTTAACAAAGCTGAAAAAAGATGCAGAACCGATTTTAAATTCGAATTCGTTAGCAACTGTATCTACCTATCTTATTAAACTAACAGAAGCCATAAAAAAACATTATATAAAAAAACACTATAAAACAAATTTTGATAAAATTTCCACGGGACCACCAAACAAATAATCAATAAATAACACAAAGAACCATTTAAATCAATCCATAGTTCGCGAAGTAACAAACATGCAAAACAAAAAAATGACATACACTCCAATTGAGAACTCTTTTTTGTGCGAGGTCCGTCCGGATCGCTACCACCATCTTACTCCCTAATCTTGCCGCTAAGCAACAGTGTTTGCACTATTGTGTTCCGGTGTGGAGAGTAAGACAGCCGGTGTAATCACGGGCACAAGAGGCATTTCATCTTAGCTCTCTAAGTTGGCAACGCATCAGCAAACCCCCCGAGGTTACGCATGTCTATGCGGCAGTGGTGATCACTTACCATCAGGTGACCCACTTGCTCGCTTGCCTTCCTTGTCGTACAAAAAAAGAAAGTCGGTTGAATAAATGTTTAGCGTATCCATTCTATTCTAACTCCTAACACTAAATTGCCCGCAGCACAATAGGGTCAAGGGTTCAACGCAAATCACAGACCCTACAGACCCTAAGCGTCTTGCGTAACCCTACACAGCTAGTGGGTCAAGCAGCTAGGGAGACGAGGAGATGACTATCACATGGCATATACATATCAATGTCAGCTGTAGCTATATTTACCACAAATTAAAAAACCAAACAATCCTCTAAAGCCATCAGTTTTATGGCCTTCAACAAATATTGAAGACGGTGCGGTGCGAGCGGAATACTTAATCTTTAAAAAATTAAGCGCCGACCAATGATATTATAAGTATTTTATATGTAACTAGCTTATGCCCCGCGGCCCGCGGCTTTGCCCCCGTGAAATATTTCAAAATGGTCTAGTTCCCTATACCGTGGGAATTTCGAAAAATCCTTTCTTGGTGCACCTCTAGGATACTCAAGGTATATGTTTGCCAAATTTCAAGTCTTTAGGTCCAGTGGTTTAGGCTGTGCGTTGTCTGTCAGTCAGTCAGTCAGTCACGGTACTGTTTTATAGGTATAGATATCATTGGCGCCGACTTCATATTTGTGGAATTCCATAAAACTAATGGATGTTAAGGATTATTTAACTTTTTCGTTAAAAGGTTTTTTATTTCACCAATGGTGCCTGGGGATCGATTTTTGAATCTCACTTGGTGACTAAATTCACACTCGTGACATTGGTATAACTTTTTGCCGAAAGCTAGAAGTTTGAATGTCATACCCGTCTGCGGGTCAGGGTCTCATCACTACTCTATCAGGTTCACTTACCGCAAAAATCGCTGTCAGGACTCCAACAACAGCGCCCACTAACACATCCCACCAGTGGTGCCGATGGTCATTTATTCGGGATAGGGAGCAGACGGCGGCGAACCCAGCGCAGCAGAGCTGAAGGATTGGTACTAAGAGGACTGTCCTTCCAGACCAGGAAAAGGCACGGCGTTGGAGGTACCACTGGAAAGAAATGAGAACATTCATCATTAGAAAAGTTGAAAAACCTCCGATATTGTCATTTCAAAGTTCAATATTTCAAAAACGGGTGACCCGATTTTAATGAACCTTAACTAAGAACCATCTCGATTGAACTAGCTTTCGATTAAAAACCGCATCGAAATCGGTCCATCCGTTTGGGAGCTATGATGCCAGATACACAGATACATAGACACACAGATACACAGGTCAAACTTATATCACCCCTCTTTTTCGGCGGGGTTAAAAATTCAATCAAATCCAAATCTTATTTAGTAAGTAGGCGGTTTAGTGGTCTTTTACATGCAATTTTTTTTAGGCCACCAGCACTTACCGTAAGACCATGATTGCCAAGAAGAATGCGCCGCAAGAAACTTGGCACAAAGTAGTTTTTCTTAAATCAAGTTAAGTAGACAACTATAAGCACTAATAAATTACACAGGATGCGTTTTAATGAACCATCAAGAATTCAGCCACGGTTTTGAGTAAGTCTATGTGAGCACCCCTGTGAATTTTACCTGTTTAAGAGCTACCGTGCTACAGATAGATAGACACACACATACACAGCGGCCGGGAGTTAAAAATACACTTCAAGCTTGGACTGTGTGGCTGTGGCTGTATTACCAGTTTTCATGTAATTTTTAGAATCCATGATTGATATGTTTAATTGGCAAGGTCAGTTCAGGATCAAACGTCGGCACCTTTTAATCACTATTGCAGTGGGGTATGTAATTGACATGTTAATTTTCCTGTGGAAAAACAATTTTCGCACAATACACCATGATTGGTGATAGACTGATAGTAGAACTACAGAGGCAACGTCAATAAATTCACTTACCGCAATAAACAATCCACAGTACACAGACAATGAGGTATGTCCCGATGGAAAGCTGTGGTACGAGTCGTACTGCGCCCACCAGGTGTTGGCAGATGTGCATTCAAAGGTCGATATGTATTCACCTCTGAAAGAAAAAAAATTCACCGTAAAGTACCTTGGATTCTTGCTGAAATGATAATACCTACTTATGAACTACTTTCGAAATACCAAGCTAAAACACACTACTATCAATTAGCTCTCGGTAAAAAGTGTTCAACGTATGTCCATGATCATAGACATAATGAAAACGGGATATTGACCGCGATTACCTTATAGGTTTGATGAGCTACCGATATTTTAAAGCAGTTACATGCATCATGATCGCAAGGTAAGCCAACAACGAACAGACAAGAGCCCGGTCTGCGCAACATTAGTATCTACCCTCGTTTCGTCAGTTTGTCCGTGATCATGATGCATGTAACTGCGTCGAAATATCGGGAGCACATCAAACCGCATAAGGTAATCGCGGTCAATATCCCGTTTTCATTATGTCTAATGCAATTAACCGCAAATCATTTAAAAGTGGTATGTCCATGATGTTACGCTTTTGAGTTTTGATAAGAAAGTCTTATTGGAATGTTCCTATTAGGGCAAAGCGTGATAAAATAAAAGTTTGCAGAAAAGTACAGCAGACCTCTTATGCTACTCGCAGTCAATGGCTTCCCGCCATCATCATCAGATCGTCCGTCCACTATGTGGGAGGCCTACCAACACATCGCCTTTAAAGAGAGTAGACCAAGGATTATAATAACTTACGGAGTACAATTTATGTTGGTGTCAGGCGCGCACTGGTCAAAGAACACAGGCCTTGGCATCCCAGTGATGCCCTTCATCACCTCCACGATCATGAAGTTGAAGCAGAACCCGTAGGAGTAAGCCCTGAAGAGAATACCGGTCCTCCTCAGAGCTTCGGCCGTCCGAGAGCGGACGAGGGACTCAGCGTCCAAGAGGAAGAATTCCGTTATGAGGATCTGGAAGAGAAAAAATAACAGTTTTAAATGATTCGCGGTTAATTACATTAGACATTGGACCATTACACATAATATTAACTAAGGGATGTTGACCGCGATTATCTTTCTATTAGCTAAGCTTTTAGCAAAACGCTTTTAAAAAATAAGTAACCATTACGTATAAAACCATAACAATATACATAATTGAATTTCACTGTTGTTTCATTGTTACTTGCTGTGCATTATTTTTAAAAAGCATTTTTCAATAAAAAGCAATATCAAGATTGTTTACATTCTTTCTAATGCTAAAATAACGAAATACAGGCGAAGCTACATGGACAAGATAGAAGGCCGGTTCGTAGGAGGTTGGCTTATTGGAGAGATGATTGGAAGACACTCCTCACTCTTAAGTTTGATGATAATTCTAGCTATTCGTACGGAGTAAGTACTCTCAAGCAGAGGGTCGTGGGTTCAAACACCGGCTCGCACCTCTGAGTTTTTCGGAATTTATGTGCGAAATTACATTTGTCATCCATTTATCATCAGGTTTTCGGTGAAGGAAAAACATCGTGAGGTGTCGTCATCTGCACATTCCTGCGAAGCAATTCAATGGTGTGAGTGAAGTTCCCAATCCGCACTGGGCCCGCGTGGGAACTATAGCCCAAGCCCTCTCAATCTGAGAGGAGGCCTGTGCCCAGCAGTGGGACGTAAATAGGCTGATGATGATGATGATGATGATGATAAAGTACTTAGTGCTGTAGTCAAGAATAAAATTAGGCTTACAACGACAATAGGCAGCAAGAGGACGCTGGAAGTCAGGGCTCCGGGTGATACGGTGTCGCCATTCAGGGTGAAGTTCAGCTTCGGGTCTTGGCAGAAGAAGCCAGCTTTGTGTGATGGGATGACCCCGCGCTCGTATAACACGAAACCGGCTAGCACTGAAAGACAAGGGATTGTTTAAGTTTCCATGCTTAATGACTTTTAATTCTCGAAGAACAGTTTTAAGCGATTCATGGTTAATTGCATTAGACATAATGAAAACGGGATATTGACCGCGATCACATTATAGGTTTGATGAGCTCCCGATATTTCAAACCTAAGTATAAGGTAATCGTGGTCAATATCCTGTTTTAATTATGCCTAATTCTCGAAGACTTGCTGAAGACTATAATATTAACCTTAGACATTATATATCGTAAGGACGAGGCCCTTCAGTACTCCGCTTATGTTACCAATTTTGTGGCACTAAAACTACGTTTTTTTCTAATGGAGGAAAAAAATAGTTTAATCAACGCTGAAACTTATTGAGATGGTTTATAATCCTGAAGATTTTAATGAAAACTTTACGAAAAGGTATTGAGTCAGGTTTTTTTAAAGCGGTATACTTACCTAACTTCAAATACTTTTATGCAGTAAACCTTCATACGCAAATCGGATTAAATCTAATCAACAAGAAGATAAGGATATCAAACAAAGAAAGTGCATTGATATGGTATCATAGCGGTGACCTTACCGTCCTGAAGTCCCCACAATGGCCACAAATGAAGGGGCAACGACTCAAAATTGTAACATAAAGAAGTGATTTATCTATAAAGATGATTGGGAGATACGACGTCATGATTGCGAATTGGCGATGAAAGGATGTGACGACTGATTTGATAAACACAAAAAATCGGAGTGCGAATTCGACTCGCGTGGAGAAGCCCCCATACTACGAAATTCGAAAATCGGAGTTCGTATAGTGTCGTCCCGCCCACTCTCGTGTTAAATAATATTAGCTTGAGAGGGACGGCGCGATACGAAGTTCGAATTTTGCACTTCGTAGTCGGGGGGAAGGTTCCAAATTCGAATTTCCAATGTTACTTTGAATACCATAGATTTCTTATAGGTTTTCCTGTAATCTATAGACGGAGAACTATTTTTAACCGACTTAAAAAAAAGGAGGAGGTTCTACGTCCCACTGTATGTATATATACACATATATATATATATATATATTTTTTTAATGTATGTTCATCGATTACTCCGTCAATTGTAGTCCGATTTTCAAAAAAAAATTTTCTTTGAAAGGGTATACAAGTCATGATCTGATGATGGGATCTCAGGGAAATCGAGGGCAACCCTTAAATTTTATAGGCACGTATCATGTTTTTCATATATTTTCTAAGTCTATTCAAGTATTTGCGTCCGGTAGTCATCATCTTATGTTGATGAGCTGATGATGGAAGGTACAACTCCTTAACGGTTAGGAGTTGGAGGATAATTATTGCGAAATAAAAATCTTTTAACAAAAAAGTAAAACCGCCTTCAAAAAAAAAAACCTTAGAAAAAAAACGTAAAATAATGATAAATAAATAAAATAAAATAAAATGCGTTTATTTCGGACAACAGAAACGAAAGCCTAAAGTTTTATGGCCTAGCACTAATTTGTATTTGATTCTGTAAAATAAGCCTCGAGCGTGTGTCAAATACTATGAGAATAGTATGTTATCGATACGTACCACTAGAGGCGCCGCCAATTTGTCAATATTAATTGAGACGTTAACGCGAACGCGATCGAGACGTTTTCTTGTGTCAAAAATTACTCATGAAGCACTGTTTTCGAACGCTTACCTACTAGGAACGAATAGACATAGTAGAAAAACCTTTGCGGGTGGCAGGACATTGTGCGAGGTCCGTCCGGATCGCTACCACCATCTTACTCACTAATCCTACCGCTAAGCAGCAGTGCTTGCACTACTGTGTTCCGGTGTGGAGAGTAAGAGAGCCGGTGTAATTACGGGCACAAGAAGCATTTCATCTTAGCCCTCTAGGTTGGCAACGCATCTGCAAACCCTCCCGGGGTTGTGGGTGTTTACGGGCAGTGACGATCACTTACCATCAGATGACCCACTTGCTCGTTGCCTTCCTAGTCGTATAAAAAACCTTTCCCACGGGCCAAGCAAAAATCAATCTTATAAACATTTTGGCAGGGGAAAGCTTTTCTCGCTTTAACTATAACATGCCTAACACTCTGTAATATCATTGCCAATGCGTCATTACAATATTGACCTCCAGCCCGCGAGTGCGAGTACGTCTGGCATTGACTTTGAACTCGCGAAAACGGACGCGACCGTTTGGCGAATTGGCAAAATGGCAACACGGCCTAGCGGAGTAGTTCCTGGTTGTATTCGTTGGTATTAAGAGGCTGAATTCATTAAGATGATAAGGAAACGCCTTGGCTCCACCCTGTTACCGAATTGTAAAAAGATGCTTGCCGCGCTTGCCTGTTATTGGGTTACAGGGGCCCAAGTAGGTATAAATATTCGAATCCTGCATAACACTTTTCTATAGGTAAGTACCTACCTACCTGGGGATCGATTTGTGAATTTCACTTGGTGACTAAATTCTCACTATTTTCCAAAAGCTGTATTTTTGAATGCCATACCCGTCTATAACATGCAGATAATTTGCGTTTCTGTCGTAGATAAGCGAGTCAACATAGTGGATTGAGGCTAGCTGTGCCCTAAGCACGACTTGTCGAATCCTGCGTTACGTTACGGTTATCGTATCGAGATCGAGAAATCTCATACTAAATTTTAGTTCCAAATACGCTCACGGGCGGGCGCTGTTCCAAACGTCATACAAACTCGTTATAGTTTACTATTCGAGTTTACGTGGCCAGTGGTCAAGAAGTCACTCCGTGATCGCGTTTACGAGTGGGCGAGGGCATTCGTATTTATATCATGGGCATGAGAATTTTAGTCACCGGTGAAATTCGAAAACACGAACTTTTCAGAAATCACTGAATTTAGTCACCGGGTGGGATTCAAAAATCGATCCCCTGTTGTTACCTGTTGGTGAACCAAGACTCTCGGTCCGAACTACAATTTTGTTGCTGTCGGATTTGAAACCTTGGGTCCATGGGGTCCCGGCGCTTACAAGCTTATATCAGAGCGCCTAGTGTAATCGCCGACCAGGCCAAGAAATACGTCTAGATCACTTTCGCGTTTAGCAATTCTCATACCTACTATTTGACGGCCGGATAGCCTAGTGGTTAGAGACCCTGACTATGAAGCTTGAGGTCCCGGGTTCGAATCCCAGTCGGAGCAGATGTTTGTATGATGAATACGAATGTTTGTTCTTCAGTCTTGGATGTTTAATATGTATTTAACTATGTATTTATCCATATAAGTATGTTTATCCGTTGTCTAGTACCCATAACACAAGCTCTGCTTAATTTGGGACTAGGTCAATTGGTGTCAATTGTCCCATGATATTTATTTTGTTTATTTATTTATTTACTTTAACGCAAACGCGATCGAGACGTATTTTGTGCTTTTTGAATACACTAAGGGCACAGAGTTGCAAAAGCTCTTGGTCGATGCAACTTGTGACCAAAGGGCTGGCAGTTTTCTCTCTCAAAGAATCAGCATCGCTATTCAGCGAGGCAACGCTGCCAGCCTTTTGGGCACCATGCCACGGGGGCCTTATTTAGATTTAGTTTAGTTTTAAGTTTTAGTTTAATTAGTTTTAGCTTGGATTTAATATCATTTTAAATTACCAAAACAAATTTATACAATAATTAGACATACTTAGTAGAAAAACCTTTCCCACGGGCGGGCCAGGCAAAAATCAATCTTATTACAATGTCATTTAAAAAATATATACTTATAGGGGAAAGCTTTTCTCACTTTAACTACTTATACTTAAAATAAAACATACAATTGGGATGCGTAAAAGTTACCTCGTGGTATAAGTCATTTATCACGAGCTTTTCGGTGAAGGAAAACATCGCGAGGAAACCTGCACACTCCTGCGAAGCAATTCAATGGTATGTGTGAAGTTCCCAATCCGCACTGGGCCGCGTGGCCTCCTCTCAGAATGAGACGGCTTGGGCTATAGCCCAAGCCGTCTCATTCTGAGAGGAGGCCTGTGCCCAGCAGTGGGACGTAAATAGGCTGATGATGATGATGATAAGTCATCCTGTTTATAAAAAGGTTTTTTTCCGAGGTCCTCTTTGGTCGCTACCATCTTACTCGCTAAGTACCTACTCCCGTAACGCCGTTTGGTTCAACTAAAATGTTTCTAAGAATTCTTTCGCCCACAGATAAAACAAAATAAAGATTGGGCATGCACTCAACTAGATTATAGTGGTGATGCAATAGTACCAATAAATGGTAATAGGCCACATCCTCGACTTAAATCACACGTGCGCGTACGCATGCCCTGGAACACTCGACCGTAAAGCAGACAGACGGGAGGCGCCTTTGGCTTATCTACGCACTACAATTTTTAAGGTTCCGTACCTCAAAAGGAAAAAACGGAACATTATAGGATCACTTTGTTGTCCGTCAGTCTGTCTGTCTGTCTGTCTGTCAAGACCCTTTTTCTCTGGAACGCGTGGAGGTAGCACGCTGAAATTAATATCAAATACTCAAGCCTGCGGTCACTTGAAGCTATAAAAAAATCAACCTTTTAAGTCAACGCAATCAAAAGATACAGTCTTTACAGAGGCTATTTCCATACAAATTGCTGAAATCCAAAAACCTAAAGGGTAGTTCCAGTTGTCCTAGAAACTTGAAATTTGGTATGAAGGTAGCTCTTATAGCACAACTACTCGGAAAAGTCTCAAAGTCTTAAATTTTTATGTCTGCCTGTAGATTTCGCAGACCAAAGTTGACCCCACACTGCGTACATTTCGCTTAGGAGCAGGGCTCTGCTAACACTGGACTTCTTAAAACACCGGGGAAAAGCGTTAAAATCTTTCTACGGAATCCTCGTGCGCGAGTCCGACTCGCACTTGGCCGGTTTTCTGATTTCAATTGGAGTATCTTTTTATATTTTTCCCCAATTTTTTTTTACAGTTTTCCCGTGAATATCAATCATCAATTATGCCAATAAGGGTAAGGGGTAATGTAAGGGTAGGCACGCGACACGGAATGTCGAGGATCCGGGTTCGATTCCCGGGGTTTGGCATTTTTCTGGTTTTTTTCTATGTATTTTCTATGCATGTTACAGTGAGTATTTTAAAGGTATAATTTCAATTTTTCTGCCACTTTTCGAGGGTGTACCTCACACACGGATGGCACACCGCTCATGTCAAAATTTGTTACGTTCCTACAAACTCACACTAAAACAAAACTGTCACGCAAATGCCAAAAACACGCACACAATCAACGCACAGGGGGACGACTACGAAATTCGAAAATCGAAGTTCGTATCGTATCGTCCCGCTCGCTCTCGTATTAAATAATATTAGCGTGAGCGGGACGGCACGACACGAAGTTCGAATTTTGCACTTCGTAGTATAGGACCAGCATTTTGTACTAGACTTAATGTAATGTCAAATTTTTGGCAGAGGGGAACCCGCACCCGCGTGTTAGCTTCTCCATTCCTTTCCTGAGGGTCGAGCACGACTTGTCGAATCCTGCGTAACGTTACGGTTATCGCACCGAGATCGGGAAACATACTAAATTTTTGTTCCAAATACGCTCACGGGCGGGCGCTGTTCCAAATGTCATACAAACTCGACAACGTTTGCTATTCGATTTTACGTGACGCAGGATTCAGAAAGTCGTGCTCGACCCTCTGAGCGTTTAGTGTAATCAACTGCCAAAAATACGTCTCGATCGCGTTCACGTTACGGGTGTCAAAATAGTATGAGAGACGTGTGCTAGCTTCTAGTGTAATCAACGTTTTTCCCTATATAAAGAAAGAAAGAAAGAAAACATTTATTCGTGACATTAATACGAGGTGACAAGGACAAAAGACACAGAATAAAGATTGTCAGGAACTGGTCCCAACTCAGCGTGATGCTGGTTATAAACGTCCATCACACCCTTCTCGCCCCCCTTAGGGGTAGAATTTCCAGAACTGGTGAAACTCTAGTCCTCTCTATAAGAGTACCGTATATTCACTACGTTTTATAATCCTAACTTCTACCCCGTTAGGGGTGGAATAAAAAAAATTAAAACATTCGTTCATTTATTTATCTTGAAGAGTACTTATTATATTACTGACTCGTAATTTGTTGGAACATTTCACATGCTAACTTAAAACCCCCCTTTTAACCCACTTCTGGGTTTCGGCTGGTCGTTGATGAGTCAGTCTGACAGGAAATCTCTTTTTATATATATTATTAAACAGATTACTACCAGATTTGTAGCATTTACCATTAATTACAGGTCTATTTTAAGCTGCCGTAAAGATACGCGGTTCATTGCAAAGTTCCGCCACTCGACGATAGATGGCGCTAATAGTACACGCCGCACGAAAGTAACAGAATGTAGTCAGTGGCAGACAGACCACAGAATAGATAATAGCAGACTCGATAAACAGTTTATAAATGGCCGTATTTCAGGTTATTTTACGAACACTATTTCTGAATCTAAAATACCAGTCACCTTCTACCTAAATAAGAATCGGCGATAAATCATTTGCTCAACTCTTAATAATAATAACCTAACCAACTTAAAAAAGTTGATCGTTTTAAAGTTCAACATCTCAAAAACGGCTGAACCGATTTTCATGAAACTTGGCTAAGAACCATCTCGATTAAACTAACTTTCGATTAAAAAAAAACCACATCTAAATCTGTTCACCCGTAAGAGCTACGGTGCCACAGACTCACAAAGCGATCAAATACCACTCTTTTTTTGCGTCAGAGGTTAAGAAATAAATTCCAACCTCCACGAGATTCCTTCACAGTCCTTGCTAAATTAATCGGAAAGCACGACTGCTTGAAAGGACGGCCGGGATCGCAACGAATTCAACCACTTGGAACAATAAAAAGCCGTGAAGTTAAAATACTTCGGAATAATCAGGGAGTGAATTTTTTAACTCTATCTTTATCCTATGGTAAGTGATCACCACTGTCCATAGACACCCAAAACCCCAGGGGTTTGCAGATGCGTTGCCAACCTAGAGGGCTAAGTTGAAATGCCTCTTGCGCCTGTTATTTCCTGTCTTACTGTTTTCTTGTCTGCCCTGGTAGTGACGACGAAATACCTACACGTATAGCCTCGCAAGGCCCACCGTACAAATATTAAAAAACCGGCCAAATGCGAGTCGGACTCGCGCACGAGGGTTCTGTAGAAAGATTTTAACGCTTTACCCTAGTGTTTTAAGAAGTCTAGTGTTAGCAGAGCCCTGCTCCTAAGCAAAATGTACGCAGTGTGGGGTCAACGTATATTGGTCAGCGAAATCTACAGACAGACATAAAAATTAAAAATTTTGAGACTTTTCTGAGTGGTTGTGCTATAAGAGCTACCTTCATACCAAATTTCAAGTTTCTAGGACAACTGAAAGTACCCTTTAGGTTTTCGGATTTAGGCAATTTGTATGGAAATAGCCTTTGTAATGACTGTACCTTTTGATTGCGTTGACTTAGAAGGTTGATTTATTCACAGCTTCAAGGGACCGCAAGCTTGAGTATCTATTATTAATTTCAGCATGCTACCTCTACGCGTTCCAGAGAAAAAGAGTCTTGACAGACAGACAGACGGACAACAAAGTGATTCTATAAGGGTTCCGTTTTTTCCTTTTAAGGTACGGAACCCTAAAAACGGCAAAGTATGTTGACAAGAAGTATTTTTCTTTTAAAAAACAGAGACTGCGATTGCGTGCATTCTGCCACATGCGGCCCCCACACGTGTGTCATAAACAACTCTTTTTTTTCTTGTCTTTGGTTTTATGTTTCTTTAATTCACTGTAACTATCTACAAACTTATGTTTGCTGGTTGCTTGAAAACCAACCAAGTGATTTACGGCTTTCATGTACATAACTTGTAAAACACCAGCGCTGTTTTAGTTGTAAAAATAAATTTGTAAAAACGCCCGCATTTTCTTTTTCTCGGGATGAACAAAACTCTGCTATACTATGTAAATATTTTCGTAAATACTTGAAATAACGTAAAAGATTAATTTTGTTATTGTATTCTCAATAAATAAAATTAAGATATGTATAAATGAAAGTAACATCAAAACATCATGATTCACTGCTTCCTCGTTTTAAAAAAGCATACCTTGTTATTTTATTACAAAATCAACACTTGATTTTATCGTCTGTTCCTCCATTCAAAAGAGGCTCTTTTATTACTTATTAAGGTTGAAAATTCTTTATATATCTAAATGCACGATCGCTTTTAATCTTTAAAAGATTTAAACCCATACATTATTACCGGGAACAAATTATAACTCTCTACTTCGATGGAACGGTTTCCATTTCGAGAAGTTCATTAGTTTTGAAATTGATTTTGTTTATTGATTGAAATATGTTGGATGCTTGACGAATTTTTAATGAGCGGTTATTTTACTTTAACTTATATTATAACCCGTGCTTACAACTCTTTATAACTATCTAGTTGATGTAGTAAAAATAATTGATAATTATTATTCGTGTTTAAAACTCCTACAAAAAATAAAACCTGCCTAACAATTGCATTATGGATTTAAGATCCGAAATAACAATTGCATTATGGATTTAAGATCCGAAATAACAATTGCATTATGGATTTAAGATCCGCAATAACAATTGCATTATGGATTTAAGATCCGAAATAAAAAAATATCATTAGACCTGTTTTTTTTTCCTGGTAAGTATTTAGAAGTTGCTTCAGGCTTAGAGAGAGGATATCATTGATTTAGGGGATAACCTGTATATTCATTTGTTTATTGTTTTGTAAAAGACAATGATTCATGACAAATTCATGATTAAGCGAAAATGAAAAGTCACCAGAAAGAGTATCGCCCCCATGGATTGGAAAGTTGGTTTTATTTTTATTGAAAAACTTATGAAATAGGTCATTGACTTAGAACACCATGGACTTTGGGTTTAGTACAAAATACTCAAAAAATGTGTCCCAGTACAACGCGGCATTTTTCGATGCAACCATACGTTATAGCGCTGTCGTTCGACCAACTAAGACTGACTAACGCTCGATTAGTGGTCCTTTCCGAAGTCCATTGTGTTGGTAAGTCAATGAATAAGTTAAATGTCTACTACTTACCAAGTGCTAGTAAAGGAATGTCTATGAATACGTTCCACCATATACTGTGGGTTTTGGTTGTAGATTTTGTGGTTGACTGAGATTCCAAATCTCTTCTCTGGAAAGAAAAAAAAAACGTATAACAGCCATATAAAATGTTAGTTAAGTAATTGGTGGTGCACTGTGAAGACATTATCATACAAACAAAGTAGCGATGTTACGAGTCAATCCTTTTCCAACTCGGATCACTCGAGTTGATTCGGAACGTTGATCCGGATCAGGATACGAGGTGACTCGACTCGGATCAACCGGATGGCGTTCGCTTAGTCCGCGAGTCAGCGAGTCGAGTCGAGTTCGGCGTATACGAGTCGCCGAGTTGGCGACTCGCATAACTCACGTTCGCATTCGTATCAAGCCGAGTCAATCGAGTTGGGTGCGCGTTGCGGTTGCGCGATTCGAATCGCCGAGTGGAACCGGCAAGTCGAGTTGATTCGGATTGCGAAGGAACTTGATTCGAATCAACTCGCATAGCGTCTGATTGGGATCATCCGAATCAGACAACTCGACTCGCCTATCGCTAAAACAAAGAGGAATCAAGTACCTAACGCCTTAAGAATGAACTGACGGAAGCAATTCAAAGACCTATACAGAAAGTGTTTCAAATCAAAATACTCCAATAAACATTATTTGAACCCCCGACGCAAAAAGATGGGTGTTATTAAGTTTAAAATGTGTATCCGTGTATGTATCTGTCTGGGTCATCGTAGCTCCTAAACGGATGAACTTGGACGCGGCCTTTTTTAATTGAAAGCTAGTTTAATCGAGATGGTTCTTAGCTAAGGTTTCAAACCTATGAACCGGTTCAGCCGTTTTTGAGGTAAAAAAAAGGGGGGTTTTGCAATTTTTCTAAGTTATTTGGTAGGTAGTTGGTTGGTTGGTGGTTGGTAGTTGGTTGGTTGGTAGTTGGTTGGTAAGTTGGTTGGTTAGTTAATCATTATCCGGGGTAGACCTAATCCCGTTTACTTGGGGTCGGCTTTCCTTGACCGCAGTTTCCACCTCGCACACACCTGCCGTGCTGGCGTCTAACTAAGCTTCTTTAAACATACAATGACAATGCAAAGAAAAATCTGTTAATCAGCTGGACAACATATTTTTCTTTGCATTGTCATTGTATGTTGAATTTCATACAATGAATGTTTAGTAAAATAAAAACAAAAATAATCAATAAATAGGTTATTTTCATATAAGGTTCTTTAAAGGTCTTTTTCGACTGTCGTCAGCCAAGTGGAGGGTGGTCTTCTACGCATTTTCATGATACTCGGGACTTAATCGTGAAAAAAACATATATTTAAATTTGAATTTAAATACCTCGACCCTTCGAGACCATAGACGTAACGTCGCGTCCGAAACGTCAAGGCATTTAAATTTAAATTTATGTTTTATACACGATTAAGTCCCGAGTATCATGATAATGTGTGAAAATCGCGAAAGTTTACATCAGTACATGGTCTTCTACGTCCTCCCATCGTTACTGGCAAGTTTCAGGCAAGCTTTACAATGTTCTCCGGCCGTCTCTGGACGTGACCATACCATCTGAGACGTTTCTCTACGTATTTGGTTATGACTATTAAACACGTTTCTCAAATGACACTTAAATAAAACCTTAGAGCAGGAAAGGAATGGAGATGCTAACGCACGATTTCCCCTTTGCCAAATCTCTAACATCAAGTTTGATCAAAATGATCAGGGTCTGTTGATTGTGCGCGTGTTTTTGGCATTTGTGTGACAGTTTTGTTTTAGTGTGCGTTTGTAGGAACGTAACAAATTTTGACAGGAGCGTAGACGTGTGCTGTGCTGTACGTATGTGTTCCTGGTCATCCTCAAAAAGTGGCAGAAAAATTGTAGTGCATAGATAAGCCAAAGGCGCCTCCCGTCCGTCTGCTTTGTGAATAAAACCCAAAACAAAACTCCAAACCTCGTTCCGCCATAATAAAATTGAAAGTCCTGAAAGGTTTACGGAACTTTGGTCGTTAGTATACATCGATCTTCCACAAGGTCGGGGTGACCTTAGATTACATTTGACCTTCGCCGGCAGTGACCTTTAGGCACGACACGAACAATCGAATTTTCTGAAGGACTAGTCCATACTAAGGATATTCGACGAAGGGAAAAACTTACAAGAGACTCAGGAATAGTACTAATATTATTTTGGTTACTGAAATAGCTAAAACATTTTTTAACGTGATTACTTTCAATTCATGATCTCAATTGGAAAATCTTTTTGTATTTTTTATTATTTTATTTTTATTTTTACGGTCTTCCCGTGAGTATCAATTATATTTTTAATAAACTCACCGAAACATAATTACACAGAAAAACCAGAAAAATACCAACCCCGGGAATCGAACCCGGAACCTCGACACTCCGGGTCGTGTGCCCACCCTTACACCAGAATTGGTATTCGTGGTTGGTGTGTATTCATGTTTCGCTGAGTTTATTAAAAATATAATTGATTACTTTCAATGTCAGTTTTATTAAGTAATAATATAAAATTTACGTAATTATAATATAATTACGGGATGCTTGACACCGTTTGACCTAATCTAGAACAAGCATTCGCATTCATCGTATAAATATATGCCTCGGCTGAAAATAATATCAAGAAACCAAAACAAAAGACTCAAAATATACGGCAAACGAAACAAATGGCTTGCATCTTTAATTCACATTATCTTTGCTTCTTAAGAAGATCAAGGTGGCGACTGACTTGTAACATTTTGGTGTATGTAACACGATACAAACCGAGCATAATAACAGTCAGTGCAGCGAGCCGAACTACACTAACTGCAGAGGGTCGAGCACGACTTTTCCAAACCTGCGTCACGTAAAATCGAATAGTAAGCGTTGTCGAGTTTGTATGACGTTTGTAACAGCGTCCGCCCGTGAGCGTATTTGGAACTAAAATTTAGTATGAGGTTTCTCGATCTCGATACGAAAACCGTAACGTTACGCAGCTTTCGTAAAATCGTGCTCGACACTCTGTACCTAATGCTGGCGATGTATCATGTTACATTACGTATACCGAACAGAGCGTCAAGTGTAATCAACGACTAAAAAAAAGTCTCGATCACGTTCGCGTTTACGTCTGAATCACTATGGGCAAATTGGCAGCGCCACCAGTGGCACACATCGACCACAAACTAGTCTCATACTATTTGATACCGGTAAAGCAAACGCATTCGAGACGTATTTTTGGTCGTTGATTACACTAGACGCTCTGACTGCTGTTTCTAATGCTCGGTTTTTATCGTATATTAGGTACCTACACCGAAATGTTACAAGTCAGTCGCCACCTTTAGCTATGTATGCGTTTCGGGTTTAATGGAAACCCTACAAGGAGCGTGGAGCGTGGAGCGTGGTACGGATTACCGAGGTTGCTGGTTCAAGTCCAGCTGCTTAACGAATTTTTCTTTGCATTGTCATTGTATGTTGAACCCTACAAGGACTAATCAAAAAATAAATGACGCACGCTTTTCACTCGTCGTGAAACAAATAGTAGGGTCGGAACTGCTGCGTTTGACCTCAGGCAGAACCCTAATGAGAGATTTACAAGTTCCAAGGCCCGAACCCTTTGTGGGATCATTTATTATGCAAACAGTAATGGGATCCATAAACGAAAGACATAAATTATTCCTTTTGTTTTAACTTGCTTTGTAATTATGTGGAACTTGAACTTAAGTTTCGTTGATACTTTGATGCGGGAAATGATACGTTACAGTAAAAGTTTGTAACAAATTTCATGAATTAAAATAAGCTATATTTAACTAAAGCTTATGCTATATTAAGCTATATTTAATGGAGAGAGCTATGGTCGGGGTTTCTCCGCGGGACAGAATCAGAAAATCCGCAGTAGAACTAACTAAGGTTACCGACATAGCCCGAAGAATTGCGAAACTTAAGTGGCAGTGGGCGGGGCACATTGCTCGCAGGACTGATGGCCGATGGGGTCAGAAGGTTCTCGAATGGCGTCCACGGACCAGGAGACGAGCTGTCGGTAAGCCTCCAACAAGATGGAGCGATGACCTAGTAAAGATTGCGGGACCGCGGTGGATTCGGAAAGCACAAGACCGGTCTGAGTGGAGAGCCTTGGGGGAGGCCTATATCCAGCAGTGGACGTCTTTCGGCTGACATGATGATGATGATGAAGATATTAAACTTAACCTTTTATTAATTAATTTAAATAATACAATATTTTGGATAAGCCTGCATATTAAACGAGTAGACTTTAACTGCTTTATTAGACTTCAGTAAAAAAAATTGAGTTCAGTTTTTTTATAGGTATCTATGGTTAAGCGGCAGGATAATGGATCCAATCCGGATTAAACTTGCAATAACAATACACTTTCAGATAAATTCCGATGACAATACAATTAAATATTTGGTAGTGGTGGACATTCTGGTAACTAGTTCTGGCCAGGATCGTCTCCACAGGAGAGAACTCTTCAACGTTTAATGGCATCGCTTTCAAATTAATATGGATATGCAAGTTTGATGACTATACAAGTACAGAGGGTCGAGCACGCCTTTACGAATGCTGCGTAACGTTACGGTTACCGTATCGAGATCGAAAAACCTCAAAGTAAATTTTAGTTCCAAATACGCTCACGTTTCAAACGTCATACAAACTCGACAACGTTTACTATTCGATTTTACGTGACGCAGATTTCGAAAAGTCGTGCTCGACCCTCAGTTAACAAAAAGTACACAAGTAACATCTGACCAATAAAAAGCGCGTTTAAAATTTTCTGGTATTAACTCTGTACCGTCAGGCATGGTGAAAATTTTCTTAATGAATCTAGCAATATGCGAATGATTACTTTTCTTATCTAATGAAAAACAATACAATGGCATACGGCGGAAAATGTTCCGCCGTATGTTTCATTCTAAAAGTCCCCCAGTAATAAAACAATGGGCATTATTATTGTAATAAAATAAAGTCTTGATTCATCTTCTTTACTTTACGTCTCAGTATTACTTATGTATGTATGACTATGATTATACAAATAATTTACCGGTACAATATCATATGTCCTGAAGCTATCCATTTTGATATCACTCGTACACTAACCACAATATCCACAGAGCAACACTCAGACAAAATGAGTGTGACACTCAAGTATCACTTGCCACGACTGTCGTTACACTCAAAAGTGTTACGCACAAAAGCAAAGATATAGATTTTGCTATCAATTAGATAAGACATCGTTACTAATAGTTGCGATTTTAATAATCATTGTGATGTCAGCAAACTAAAATGGGTGGCGGAGAGACAAATGACAGAGTTATACTATAGATATTAGAAAATGAAAACATATTTCGGCGATAAATGCTTCGATCAATAATTACCTAGGTCTAAATAACCGGTCACGAACAAAAACGAAGTCAAAATATGGCGCCGTTTAGTGTCAGTTTTATTTTTTATCGTTTAGTGTCAGTTTTATTTTTTATTATTTTATATATTACTGAGGCTTTGGTATGTACACTTGGTGTGACCATGTCAGCCTAGTGTCAGTTTGCTATTGATCTATATTTACAAGCCGTCACAATAATATGCAATTTTGATCTATATTTACAAGCCGTCACAATAATATGCAATTTTGATCTATATTTACAAGCCGTCACAATAATATGCAGTTTTGATCTATATTTACAAGCTGTCACAATAATATGCAGTTTTGATCTATATTTACAAGCCGTCACAATAATATGCAATTTTGATCTATATTTACAAGCCGTCACAATAATATGCAATTTTGATCTATATTTACAAGCCGTCACAATAATATGCAGTTTTGATCTATATTTACAAGCCGTCACAATAATACGCAATTTAGATCTATATTTACAAGCCGTCACAATAATATGCAATTTTGATCTATATTTACAAGCCGTCACAATAATATGCAATTTTGATCTATAGTTACAAGCCGTCACAATAATATGCAATTTTGATCTATATTTACAAGCCGTCACAATAATATGCAATTTTGCGTGCAGTAAATAAGAGCTCAATCAACAGTTATCGACGCTGTGGCCCTACATCTACTTGTAATTGATAGAAAGACAAATGTATGAAAATTTTGTGACGATTTTCGCGTCCGATATCTTTTAAGGAAAAACGGGACGGGTATACGCGTTTTGGTCGCATTCCATTACACGTAATTTATGATTTACCTAAACACGGTGATAACATGGCATGAACTTCAAAAGTACCGGAAAATGTTTGCAAACAGGTAGGTACCTATAATATTCACGATTCCTATCGATACGATTACTTAATAATGAATAATTCTTCAAAATCCACGAATATGAATCATAATACATTTGACAGGCTTAACTGCAAGATGACAAATTTTATTTCGCTTACTTTTGAGATTACTGTTTATCTCTTTGCGTCAAACTTGTGTGCTGATTACTAAAAAGTAGGTATCCATAAATTGTCATGAAATTTTAGCGTATACAAGGCAATACAATACAATCACTCTTTATTAAACACATAACAAAAAGAACAGAGAAAAAGCCCAATTTTTGCCAAATATTTTTTTACATTTCATGATCTTTTTGGCTAACTTTAAAAGAGCTATTTAGTTATTAGTAAAACACTTTTTTTGAGAACATCATACAGTAAAAGAAAATGTTAAAATTGTTATGACTGACATAATTATGCATGCTATATTTTGTTTTTTAATTTTTTCTATATTTTATAGCGTGAAATAAAAACAAGATACCTAGACAGATATTTAGATAAAAAACTTCATTCAACAACCAAAAAAAAGCAATCAGAAGATCAATAGCTATCAAAAATGTGTGCTATGACATTTTCAAGTTAGCAGCTTTTTAGTTCATCAACGCAATTTTAAATCATATTCGTACCTCATACTCATACATCATACCACGTAACGATATTCATACCTCAATATCCCTCCTCATCGTAAAAGAGGCAATCCTTTTCACTCCTTCTAGACTCGTACGCAAAGCTCCGTGCTGTACCATTTTATTCGACTCTTCACTTTTCACTACGCACTAAAAACTTTTTGTGTTTACAAAAAAATACTTATTCTATGTGGTGACTTTTTTTACAAATTCCTTTGTTTCAGGCTGTTATTTAAACTATCTATGTACTGACTTTTTTGTGCTTAGTCCTTCGTTTCTGTGTTATTTAAATGAATGTCTTTAAAAAATAATAAAGTTTACTAACAAGTGACCCGTCCAAAGCTTTGAGAGCAATTAAAAACATTATGTATAAACAATTCAATTAATAGAGTCTGTCATGATTCATGTTCAGGAAAACCCCAGTTTTACGTCAGTTGTAACCTTAATAAATGTCCCTTTTCATGCAAAGCTTACTCCTTCACCAGTCCAAACTACAATAGACTCTCTAGCGCGTACACTGCTTCTTGAAAAGGAAGGACAGATTATTAAGTCAGTAGCAGCGCGCAGTGTAGGTATTTGTTACGCTAAATGTCAGCCAAAATCCAGGGTCTTGAGTGACGTTTAGTTCAGATTAGTCAGAGTTACCTGTAAACAATTCCATAACTATCTCTTAGAAGTTCTCTGTGGCCCTGTGGAGGATCTGTGCCCTAAGCACGACTTGTCGAATCCTGCGTTACGTTACGGTTATCGTATCGAGATCGAGAAATCTCATACTAAATTTTAGTTCCAATTACGCTCACGGGCGGGCGCTGTTCCAAACGTCATACAAACTCGTTATAGTTTACTATTCGATTTTAAGTGACGCAGGATTCGACAAGTCGTGCTTAGGGCACTGAAGGCAGGTAGTGACGACGAATAATTTGTGCAAGTACTAGTGACACTTTTATTTCTTGGAAAAATAAATAGGTCACTGACTAGTTGTTAGGTCAGTAACGTTCCCTACATCAACAGCTGGCTCAGGAATAAGAAAAATGAACTAGTTAAGTTGAACTTTGCTTGGAATTCAATTTGGTTTTAATGATTGAATGACTTCGCTACAAGATAAATGGTGATAACTGTGAAAGTAACTAAGAAAATGAAAATAACTGTGTGACTGTTTAAAATTACTTAAAGCATGAAAATTTGATAGGTACTTTAAAATATAACGGTTATGCTAAGAATGTCAACCTGTCTTAAAATTACATACCTACTTACAAACCTTAAAACAAAAATGACAAAAACAGTTGTATTGATATTGGTTTGTTTCCGCCTGTATTCCTTAAAATATTCAAGATACCTGTCTATAAAGTACTTATAATGAGCTAGTTTTTCTCTTTTTGGTTAGGTAGTTCATTGTTTTTGCATTCGGGTTAAATTTGTTTTAGCATTTTTCGTTCGAAACTCTCAAAACGCACATTCATTACATACGTAACATGCAGTAGAGTTATTATGTATCTACCCATTTACTTAATTAGTGCAGCGTAGCACAAGTATCCTAGGATATAAATACTATTAATGGTATGCGATGTAAATCAGGGAAGCACATAAATACTTTCAATACACACACACAAACCACAATTCACAATTATTCACTCCGCGTGGCGCGACAAATGGCCGCCATATTTCAACCTCAAGTTACCGCGTTTTGTTGAATGGTGTATATGTATCAAGATTGTTTAATAGTGTGTTTGTCTGTATGAATACGTTGTTTCTTTTTATTCAGTTGATGTTGTTGTGGTGCTCATTAATCATCTAGGTATACCTATAAAACACTACCGTGACTGACTGACTGACTGACAGACAACGCAAAGCCTAAACCATTGGATCTAGAGACTTCAAAGGCAAACATATACCTTGAGTATCCCAGAGGTGCACTAAGAAGGGATTTTTCGAAATTCACACGGGATAGGGAACTAGGCCATTTTGAAATACTTCACGGGGCAAAGCCGCGGGGCATAATTTTTAATATACAGTGACAGTCAGCATCTAATATCTTCTAATTACCATAAAAAAACTGTGTTGAGATTGAGACAATAATAAGAATAAGTACAGTTACACCATTTTGAGTCATTTCGAAAGTTACTTATTTTTAAAGCACTTAAAAAAAAGGAGGAGGTTCTACGTTCCACTGCATGTATTTTTTTTGTTTATGTATGTTCATCGATTAGTCCGTCAATTGTTGACCGATTTTGATTTTTTTTTATTCGAAAGTGTATACTCCTGAGGTGGTCCCATTGTCACCAAGTCATGATCTGATGATGGGATCCTAGGGAAATCGAGGGCAACCCTCAAATTTTATAGGCACGTATTATATGTTTCATATATTTTTTCTAAGGCTATTCAAGTATTTGTGTCTGGTAGTCATCATCCCATGTTGATGAGCTGATGATGGAAGGTACAACTCCTTAACGGTTAGGAGTTGGAGGATAATTATGAAAATGTTAAATCAACGTGAAATTGTGAAATAAAAATCTTTTAACAAAAAAGTAAAACCGGCTTCAAAAAAAAAACCTTAGAAAAAAAACGTAAAATAATCCTCTAAAATAATGATAAATAAATAAAATAAAATGCGTTTATTTCGGACAACAGAAACTAAAGCCTAAAGTTTTATGGCCTAGCACTAATTGGCTATGAAATCCTAATCGATTTTTCAGATTTTCTCTTTCAATATTGTTTAATCAACAACACACGTCGGGGGGCAAAATGCTGCAAGAATTATAAATAAGCACATATTTTAACCGTCCTTAAGTGATTACAGGCGCTTCGGGTTATCAACGGGAAGTCGTTATGCAAAACTAACAATTTCAATAATGTAATAATTACAATTTTAAAGGATTTGCAGTTAATTACAATATACATTTAACTACGAGATTTATTACCTTATTAACCGAATTTCTAACAATTTTTTTTTTCTATTATGAATACCTAACTCTTAAAATTTCTTCCCAATGATGTATACAACGCTAATGTACAATACTTTTGTTTTCACTGTATAGTGTGAATTATTTTCACTATCAGAACCCCCATTGACTGGTCTAAATTCTAAAACTCAAATATCATCTTGAAGGAAAAAAAAAACAAGTTTTAATGTAGGTAAAGTCTTCTTTAGTTCTCTTTTGGCCACCATTATTTTTGTATAGTATAGTACTTTAGTTCTGTCAAAACGTAGAGCGTATGTACCTACTCATATGTGTCTATGTGTGTCTAATTCTTTAGCACGCTCTACAGCCTAAACCGTTTGACGTATTTCAACGTATGAGGTGTCATTGGATTCGTCCGAGTTATGGGAGTGACATAGAGTACATATTGTTTTCTGGAATTGCAGTCGGGTTTTCCGTTTTTAACCCCCGACGAAAAAGAGGGGTGTTGTAAGTTTGACCTGTGTAACTGTGTATCTGTCTGTGGCATCATAGCTCCCAAACGGCTGGACCGATTTCGATGCGGTTTTTTCAATCGAAATCTAGAGTCATCGAGATGGTTCTTAGGTAAGTTTCATTAAAATATGTTCACTAATTTTCTAAATACTGAATTTTGAAATGACAATGTCGGGGGTTTTTCAAGTTTCTAAGTTGGTTATTAATTTTAAGTCGGTTCGGTTATTGCTACAAGAGGCCCTATTTTTTTTTTATATCACGAGGAAGGCAAACGAGCTACTGATCACCTGATGGCCAGTGATCACCACTGTCCACGGAAACCCGCAACCCCGGGGGTTTGCAGACGCGTTGCCAACCCAGAGAGCTAAGATGAAATGCCTCTTGTGCCCGTAATTACACCGGCTGTCTTACTCTCCACACCGGAACACAACAGTGCAAGCATTGCTGCTTAGCGGAAGGATTAGCGAGTAAGATGGTGGTAGCGATCCGGACGGACCTCGCACAAGGTCCTACCACCCGCCAAATAGTCAAGTAAGTGAAATAATATCCGTGTGAAATTTCCCGAGTATGCTTTGCTCCACTCCTGCATAAGACAGCTAGAAGTGCAGGATGTAACTCAAGATCACGGATAAGGCGCCTCTGCGCAACAATGAAAATATTCATTGCTCTCTTAATCATTCGACCAAGAATGCGAGTTATTTTAAGTTCAACTTTTATAAAGACAGACTATGTTTTTTTTTTATCTCTAACCGCTGTTATGGTAGCTTTTACCTACCTACTTCCATTTCATTTAAGTCCTGGATTATTTTATTGACCTTAAATAAAAAAATATTTTAGAACAGTCTGTATGTATCAATTGTCTCAACCATTTCTGGCGTCAAATTAAAGGTTAGACTTTTTTTAATTACCTAACCTAACCTAAAAACTTAGAAAATGTGAAAAACTCCGGATGTTGTCACATCTAAATTCAATATCTCAAAATAACTGTTGAACAAATACATAAACTAGTTATTTCATCAAACTTATGACACTATTATTTTTGGGTCGGGAGTTAAAATACCTACTTGTACGAAGCATTGCCAGTAGTTTATTTCATCATAAAATTTAATTTACAATTGAAAATGAAAGCGCCATCTGTTGCCGAGTAGCGGAACTAAAATTAACTACTCTTATTCACTAGATGGCGCACCCAAGAGCAAGCTCTAACGGAACAAAACTACATCATTGCGGAAGTGTAATCAAATCAATTACGTTTATTTAAATAGCTTATGATAATTAGCTTAGAAACAAAAGATAGTCCCTCACTATGTTCGACTAGACTCTAAGCATTGATTAGATAAATTTGTCTGCATCTTGCTCTAACACCGTATTTTATTTAGAATAAGAAGGCTGACGAGACGTTGCATAGAAGATAGGTACAGGTAAGTAGTTTATATTAATTTATATCCCAAAGCAATCACTCAGTTAAATTGCTTATTTATAAGTAGAACCAATTTGAAAATTGTTCTGTGTACATTCGTCACTGTACCTGTGTGTGTGTCTATTATAATACTACGCGTAATACGCCTACTGCTGCGTACCTACGATAAAATGGAAATAGATCGCCATTGGATATTTTCCGCCTATTCTTCTGTGCAAATGGATTTCTTATTCAAATAAGGTACTTTTGTATAGCTGTGAATACACCGTTATTATGTTCATACATAACTATGACGTTAATACATTGTTACAATGGGAAGGATATCATATCAATAATAATTACATACAGGAGAAATTGCATCACAAGATTTGTTGCTCATGACAAAAAAAAAAGATTCACTGAATGAGATGATAGATGATGCATTTGTCACACCCTCAATTAAATAAATAGGTGTTAAGTATTGGTTTGGTATGTTATCACAGTATTTGCATTATATTGTATTGTAGATAAAAATATTAAAACGCGAGAAGCTTACATCATAAAGTAACGTTATCGAGAAATTCGTATGACGTCATACGAATAAAATTTATTCATAAGATGACGTTTGGAACAGCGCCCGCTCGTGAGCTTATTTGCAACTAAAATGTAGTATGAATTTTCTTGATCTCGATACGATAACGTTACCTTACGCAGGATTCGAGCATTCGTGTTGATGCTGGCCAAATGCCTCCCATTTTACCCCTAGACGAAAAAGAGGGGTGTTATAGGCCGCGCGGTGGATTAAGATCGCTCAGCGAAACTGGTGGGGGCAATTTGGCGCATCTGTACAATTGCGCACAAAATTGTTAAGTTCTGAGTGTATTTCTTTGAAACATATTTTTCTTGTTTCGCATTTTTTTGTACCTTTAGTCACCTAACATGTAACACTCGTTTTTGCTTGTGACTTATTTTGCTAGTATGTTTATTCAGAATCTTGGTAGTATTTTTTACGTGCTTTTATTAATTACCCATGATTTAATTAGTTTCCTTTTTAACATAACAATTCACGTCGTAAACCATTTTTCTGGCTTGCCATGTTCAAACTTTATATTTGGGCATTTTTTTCACTCACTACGACATCATAACGTACTTACTACTAATACAGTAAAACAATCCGTGCGCAACAGTACTCAAGAGACACGTGACGCGTGAACGAAGCGAGGGAGGGGAAGAACGACTTGATCTACCAATAACGTGTCGGCGCCAGCGCGCACCCTCCCCTCACCCCTCTGCGCAACCAAATAGACCTAAGAATTGACTTCTGCGCATCCCCCTTCCACTTTTGACGAGCGATCTTAATTCGTCGCGCGACCTATATAAGTTTGACCTGTGTATCTGTGTATCTGTCTGTGGCATTGTAGCTCGCAAGCGGATGGACCGATTTCGATGCGGTTTTTTGTGTTCGTAAGCTAGTTTAATCGAGACGGTTCTTAGCTAAGTTTCATTAAATTCGGTTCACCCGTTTTTGAAATATTGAACTTTGAAATGACAATGTCGGGGGTTATTCAACTTTTCTAAGTTGTCTCTTTTCAATCATCTGTATTTCGATAATTATACAAATCCGACTCCAATTCGGCCAACAAAAGCCTTCGTGGGTTACTGACCTCATTCAGACCGGCAGACAACCTTGAGATGAAGAAAGTTGGATTTATGCTGATGAGTTAGCCTTGGCAAAGCTAAGAAGTGGCGAATGCTGAAATGTAGTAATGACATGGCACAACATCAAAAAAAAATCAGGCCGAGAAGCTATTTAGGCACAAAATGGTCCCTTCTCTTATCCTGCTACGAGGGTCGAGCACGAATTTTCGAATCCTGCTTCACGTAAAATCGAATAGTAAACGTTGTCGAGTTCGAGTTTGTATGACGTTTGGAACAGCGCCAGCCCGTGAGCGTATTTGGAACTAAAATTTAGTATGAAATTTTTCGATCTCGATACGATAACCGTAACGTTACGCAGCATTCGTAAAGTCGTGCTTGACCCACAGCCTTTCTTAATCGGCACTCTTTATACCGATACGATCCGAACTAAACCGAACCGATTCTTTGACTCATTTCGTCAACAGTAAATAATTATAGCCAGCCTTGTGGGCCCCATAATCATATCATAACATTCACATACGAGAAACAAATGACTGTCACTGACGGCCGCGCTCAGAGGTGTCAATTAATTCAAATGGGCGCTTAGCTATCCACGCTTGTAGAATCTAAATGTCTCTTTCAATAATTGGAATAAAGGTTTATTCACAAAGATGAAAATAAGATTTGTAAACAAAATCCTGGATAGAAATATTATGTTTTGTAGTTAGGCCTGCCTCGGCGCTTTTTTATCGTTTCTGAAGTAGAATGTGAAAAAATGATGGCAACTGCGATTAAACGAAAAGAAAATTAGGTATATTGGTTCTTCTTTTTGGTAAGATAAAATGATATCAATACTTTAGTTTCTTACCCGGAGCAGTTTTAAGCGCTTTGGCGCTTACGCCATGCGTTTTGAGCGCATTTTGACTAGCCCTCTTTCTATGGACACACGCGTTACTGGATAAGGTTGTCCCGCTTCAAAGGTTAAAGGTAGCATAGGTATAATATTAACAAGTTAAGCGACATCGTCTGCGTAGAGGTCAGTGAAAGGATATCCCGCGAAAATATTGCAAGTTAAGCGACATCGTCTGCGTAGAGGTCAGTGAAAGGATATCCCGCGAAAATATTGCAAGTTAAGCGAAATCGTCTGCGTAGAGGTCAGTGAAAGGATATCCCGCGAAAATATTGCAATTTTCGGGAATAAAAACTGTCCTACGTCGTTTTAGTCTCAAAGGCTAAAGCATGTCGTACCAATTTTCGTCAATATTGGTTGAGACAGGGAACAAACAACATAGCTGCATATTAAAACACACGTTTTTTACATTTATCTTATTTGTTTGGTTATAATAAGAAACGAAAATAAATGCAGTTTTCTTATTAATCCAGTTATTTTGTATTGTTTTTAATACTACCTAGTTTATAAGATAAATTGTACGTCGTATTGACATGTTACAGAGGCACAGTAGATATAAATTATAACACCTGTATAATTCACCTGTGGCACACAGTAAATACTTTGACATTGACTCTGTGGTTTACTAAAAGCGAGGATAAAATTCAAGGCTTAAAAACTTACAGGATTATCGTACTAGAATGACTGGATCCTTCTGAGGACAGGATTTGAAACGTATTGTCAAATATCATAGTTGTGTTGATACAAGGGGAAATCCATTTCAAAACATTCATAATGCCTTCAATAATCGGATATGTTACACGAAATCAACAGCATCAAAAAACACTGCAAAACTACCTTGGCAAAATTGCTAGACGTCAAATTTAAATTCGACACTCGTGTCCGCCAATTTTGACATAACGCTTTTTTAATTTTGTAACGGCACTGTTAAATTTATTCAGCCGTGATACTGGTCGCATAGGAAATCCGGTAGGTGTGATTCAAATCTGCCTTAATTTTATAAAGAAGAAGAATGATTAAATCTACGAATCGTGAATGAAAATCGCGAGAGAGACTGAACCATAGTGAAATAAAACTTCAGCTACGTGACTTATATGTATGGTTTATACATGATTTATACGTTATTTTATTTATACCCGACTGCCGAAGGAGGGTTATGTTTTTTAGTCTGAATGAAGCTGCCCAGTTCCAGCGTATTGGCTCGTTTGTTAAATTTTACTCTGAGTTACAGTTACCGGTTACACTAAGTATTCACTCAGGGATCTCGTTTAAAAATTGGTATATGTATAAGGTAGTGTTCTATCGTAGTCATTGTTTGCAGTTTTAACAAGAGATGCAATGTTATTGCTTATTGCGAATAATTAAAAATAAGCGGATTAAAAAAATGAGTCACCTTTACTTTGAATCTGATAAAAACACATGCGTGTCTTGATTATCTGCTGTGATGTCTGCATAATCATATCTTTGCGATATACGCCTTGATTTGACAGACTGCGAATGTCAAATAAGATAAGTTTTCTGTTAGTAACACATTTTTAAGACAACCTTATTCGCCGGCTCTACTTTTTGTGTCTACCTTCTTTTTTATTTGACCTATGTTACTCTATCCTCGGCCTTACCCTTCCTCTCTATCTTTCCTTCTATATTTTTTAGTATCAGATCGTCGTGTCGCATCAAATGGCCCATCATTCTTCCTCTCATAGTTGCCATCGTATTCAGGATATTTCTTTCTTTCCCCAATTCTTTCAACCCTCTCACTAAATTTAACTAGTCGAAAGTTTGTAGTAATACACATACTTGCACTAATTTCATTTGAACTTCGGGAATTCAGACTTGTATGTAAGGGGTTGGCTTGACATTGCAATAGACTGAGAATTATGGAGGTCTAAGAGGTTTTGCCCAGTGACAGTAGGCTAATAAAAAAACTATGGCTATTAAATCAAAATACTAAAATTAAAAACATGCAAACAGTGTCGATTTTACGAAAATCGCCAAACATGCCCGAGTTACAACCAACGGTAGAGCAATTCCTCGATTGTTATTACTACCGCACGCTTTGTATGCCACGTTGTATAAAAACATAGTAGAGCATGTATGTAATACTAGCTTTTGCCCGCGACTTCGTAGTTCGTACGCGCATATAAAAATAAATCCCGTATATTCTCTATACCGTGAGAATTTCAACAAATCCGTCCGTAGTGCTCTACATCAGAACGACAACCTCTATGCAGAATTTCAGACTTCTAAGGCTAAGGGTTTCAGCTGTGCGTTGTCTGTCAGTCACTCAGTAACTCACTTGCGATCGCTTGTTTTTTGCCATACTTATGTAATGTAAGTCCGGTGATGATACAATAACCTGGTAGTACTATTCTAGTGGTTCAGGGATCGTCTCCGCGGGAAGGGACTCTGCAACGACTTAAAATTTCGTATGGATATGTAAGTTGGATGATAAAAAGAGTACAGTCGGCAAAAGAGCTTGTATTAAAAATATGCTTTTTACAGGAAACTTATTTCAACACGGCAACACCACTATGTGTTGTATTCTACCATTCGAGAGTACAATGCTCGTTCGTAGCCCCTGCTGGTCCATTGTGTATGAAGGTCAACATTCGCATAACTAACTAGTGCTCACTCGTTGATTGTAACACGGTTATAAAAGTACTATTGGTTGGATTAAAGAGCTACCTGGACTGTCCATGCTCGTTTAAAATTTTAAATATCCCATTCAATATATGACAAAATTATAATTGAAGTATGTCTTAAGTCCCCCGAAGATGAAAACATCGTTGTTGTACACAAAATCATCGATAGAAATATTTACATTCTGAAAACAAATGAGAAGGAATATTTTAACTCTGCGATCGAACGGAAAGAAAAATAATTAGTTGTTCTTATTTTTGGTTAGACAAAAATTAAATCAGCACTTACTTCAGTTTCTTACCCAGAGCAATTTTAAACGCTTTGGCGCTTACGCCATACGTTTTGAGCGCGTTTCGACTAGCTCTCTTTCTATTGACACAGCGTATCACCCTATGTAAATAAAGATTAAGTAAATATAGAAAACCTTACTTTCAGTGTAGTTTACTTTAAACGAGGCAAATGCGAAAGTTACTAGACGAGTTATTCATTTCAAAATTAATGTACGGTTTAATATAAACGTAACGTTTCACTTTTTAACATTTTTAGTTATGTAATACAAATCATCAGGCAAGTAATACCTACATAAGTTTTGAATTAACTGAGCAAGTAGTATAATATAATGCCAAAGGATATAACGATATTCATGTAGTAAGTGTCATTTTAATTTTTTCTACACGAGACACGGAATATCAATGATCCGAGTTCGATTCCCGGTGTTAGACATTTTTTCAGGATTTCTGTGTAATAATTCTTATTTCTGTAAGTATTTCAAGTATAATAATGGTATAATTATTACTTCATCGTCTACATAAAGATAGGTAGTATTTGTGAAATAACTTCTGTGAAATTGAAATTTTAGTGTGCCCGACACACAGCTCCAATAGCTGACGCTTACAATTCAAAATAGCAATAAGTAGACTGGTAGAGAAAGGAATAAGTCAGCCTTTGTTTGTAACTTACTTACTTTCAAAGCAGGGTGTCAATGTTTGAAATTAAGGTTTTAATCATTAGGACGCTTACCCTACCACACAACAAACACACAGAGATGTTTGTTTAGTGTTAAATAAGTACACAAATATTTTATGGGGTGATAAAAACTCCAATACAAAATAGTTTGAATGTGTAAACATTAAAACAGTACGGTTTCAAGCAAAGCTGGCTGAAGAGACCCGTTAGTTCTTAAACTTTTTCTTAGCGTTAAAAACGCGGGCTCCTTAAAAATAAAGGTGTACAGGACTCACCGATCCGCTTATAGTATAAGCGTCAATTGCAAAGACCTCCGTGCTTTCCGTCGGCACCATTTTGCTAGTATTAGGCACACAGTCCAGTACCCCCATCACTCCACAAACACAAGAAAAAAACAAAAAAACAAAACACAATCGTGTCTATTGACGACCGTGTGTTTTCACTCGCCACGTGTCTGAGTGTGCGAGTGACTGTCAAGAGACTAACACGGCTGGCTGCGCGTGAGCACGCCACGAAGCGAACAAATACTGGAAGCGGTTATAATCAGTCTGTATTAAACTAGTTTGAAGGTCAGAGTGAATTTAGATAATCGATTGGTTGCGTCTGATTGAGTGCAAGATAATCGGAATAGGAACATGTTAAGGTGATACTTTTGGGGGCATATCGCTACCAACATCTTACTCGCTAATCCTGCCGCTAAATAGCAGTGCTTGCACTGTTGTATTCTGGTATGGACAGTAGGATAGCCGAGAAAATCACAGGCACAAGAGGCATTTCATCTTAACCCTCTAGGTTGGCAACGCATCCGCACACCCCCCCAGGGCTGCGGGAGTTTATATGCAGTGGTGATCACTTATCATCAGGTGACCCACTTGCACGTTTGCCTTTCTTCTTGTCGTTTAAAAATCAAGCGAGGCAACGCTGTACAGTAACGCGTGTGTCAATAGAAAGAGGGCTAGTCAAAATGCGCTCAAAGCGCATGGCGTAAGCGCCAAAGCGCTTAAAATTGCTCTGGGTAAGGAACTGAAGTATTAATTTGATTTTTGCCTAACTAAAAAGAAGGATCAATTACAATATTCCTTTTCACTCCGCTTCATAAACGATAAGTGCCGAAGTAAGCCTAATTTATCGATTATTTTGTTTAAAATCATGTTTTTTATCTGTACTTAAGACATTACAGTCTTTAAATTATAGGTTGAAATATCAACCCTCTATTTCAAATATCAAACTAAACATAAACATTTATTGAACTAAAAACAACATAGACCTAAGAGTAAATATATACATAAAACTTAAATTTAAAATTTAAACCAAAACAAATAATAACAACAAACACCTTTTCGTTGGGCAGTCGTGTAATAAAACTAAACTAAATGTAAAAATTCTCCCAGATCACCGTTAATGGGAAGAACGAAATTACAGAAGGCTGAAATATTGAACAAGGTACGTTTTTAGAATCTAAAACAAAATATCCCGACGAATTGAGAACCTCCTTTTTTTGAAGTCGGTTAAAAACGAGCGTGGAGAGCCTTAAGGATGCATGTATGTAATAGCAGGATATGTCGAATGTGTGCATGTTGCTGTTGTATGCTGCATTTTGCAGCTGTACAATTTTGTTTCTAGGCTTGTTTTTACAGACTGTCTGTAGTCTCAGAGATCGTAAGTTTTACATGGACATTTTAGAGTCACATCGCTGCCATTTCAGCCTGAGTGTTAAGCCCGACCCATTCTTATAATAACCCGTAGCCCGTACCCGTACTCTATCGAAGTAAAAGCCTAACTGAACTTCTTGGAGAGTACAACAATGGCTCACTGCGACAGGGTCGTACCGCGGTTTTTTATTAGAATGGTTCGGGATTATAATAGGCAGCAAAGGCATCAATCGTCTCAAATGTCGCTTTCACGTTTACAAAACAGCGGTTAACGACAGGCCTAGAACATAGAATCGTTATCACATCTAGCACATTCATGTCAGGCAAACTACCGAAGCGTAGCGTAGGTACTATCTTTATGATTCACGTGAGTCCAATGCTAATGCAATATCAAGTTATGTCAGTCTGTGTGTCATGGAGTTCGTGTTTGGATTCCGGTAGAGTCGTGACTCATCGTTAGGTCATTTTGGTGGCGCTTAAGAGTTTGATAGCGAGTCGGTCATCGAAAGGAACGCATGATCTTGACTAAGCAAGTATAGTGCATTTTTTGACAGAAGAAAAAAGTCACGATTGTATTCGCGTGTAGCGCCTCTAGTGGCACGTATAAACCACAAATTATTTTCATAATTATCCGTCGAATACACAAGGCGCTCAAGTGACTTTTGTCGCCGTAACATATTCGTGACAGTATGGCAACTGGTCCTTTAACTTTTTCTTGGCAAAAAACGTCAACAATATTGTCGCGGCGACAAACACATAATTATGCACTAATATTGCGCTAGTTACGAATATAAGTGACTATGGACATGTTTTTAGACGGATTTATAATTACAACTCGTTTACGAGCCATAAAGCCGCGTGTATGACATGAATGTAGGGATATAATTATCTCTTTATTTCACATAAAACATGAAGTAACAGGTAACGGAACAAAAGAAAATGTACAAAGGCGAACTTATCCCTTAAAGGAATCTCTGCCAATTAAATTTCGCCTTCCGTTACTCATCAATTAATATTATTATATGTATTTATTGCTGTGATTAAGCTAAATATAGCGCTTGTGGTTTTCCTATTGAGTTTCACCATCGTATACTGGAATATATTTGTTTCATAAAAAAATATTAAATAAGTCGATATTTAACTGCTTAAATCCCGATTATTTACGCCGAATTAAGTTCATGTTTAAACGCAACTGACCAAAAAAAAACCAAGTATACCTACCTACATACCTACTTATTGCCTTTTAAAATTGACATAAAAAGGGAAAAGCAAATTCTTGATTTATGCATATAGTCAAGTATGTAATTATTGTGGTTAAATCTGAACGCGGATTAGGTAAACCAATTAACTTTTCAGTATTATTCTCGTTGCGGTCGGAATATTCTTTAAATGAAGCACCGACTTCATACACAATCAAATCCTCTAAAGCCATAAAACTGATGGCTTTAGAGGATTAAATTATGTTTTTTAGAAGGCAGGTTTAGTTATATTGTTAAACTAGTATTTTGGGTGGGGGCCGCGGGCCCCGAGGGGCCCGCGGAGGGTTCCCTGCCACCATGTTTTTTTAATATCCTAACCAATTATCAAACTAACAAACTAAGCAACTAACCAACTAACCAACAAACAAACTAACCAACCAACCAACTAACCAACAAACAAACTAACCAACTGTCAAACTTTAAAACTACCAAACTAACCAAGTATCAAACTATTAAACTACCACACTAACCAACTAACCAACTATCAAACTATCAAACTAACCAACTATCAAACTAACCAACTAACCAACCAACAATTTAACAAACTAACAAACTAACCAACTAACCAACCAACAAACCAACTAACCAAATAACCAACCAACCAATCAACCAACCAACCAACCAACCTACCAACCAACCAACCAACAAACTAACCAACTAACCAACCAACCAATCAACCAACCAACTAACAAACTAACCAACTAACAAACTATCAAACTACCAAACTAACCAAATAACCAAGTATCAAACTACCAAACTAACCAACTAACCAAGTATCAAACTACCAAACTAACCAACTAACCAAGTATCAAACTATCAAACTACCAAACTAACCAACTAACCAACTATCAAACTACCAAACTAATCAACTAACCAACTATCAAACTACCAAACTAACCAACTATCGAACTGTCAAACTAACCAAGTATCAAACTATCAAACTACCAAACTAACCAACTATCAAACTATCAAACTACCAAACTAACCAACTAACCAACTATCAAACTACCAAACTAACCAACTAACCAACTAACCAAGTATTAAACTATGAAACTAACCAACTATCAAACTATCAAACTACCAAACTAACCAATTAACCAAGTATCAAACTAACCAACTAACCAACCAACCAACCAACAAACCAACTAACCAAATAACCAACCAGCCAACCAACCAACCAACCAACCAACCAATCAACCAACCAGCAAACTAACCAACTAACAAACTAACCAAATAACAAACCAACCAATCAACCAACCAACCAACCAACCAACCAACAAACCAACCAACCAACCAACCAACCAACCAACCAACCAACAAACTAACCAACTAACCAACCAACCAAGTATCAAACTACCAAACTAACCAACTAACCAAGTATCAAACTATCAAACTACCAAACTAACCAACTAACCAAGTATCAAACTACCAAACTAACCAACTAACCAAGTATCAAACTATGAAACTACCAAACTAACCAAGTATCAAACTATCAAACTACCAAACTAACCCACTAACCAACTATCAAACTACCAAGCTAACCAACTAACCAAGTATCAAACTAACAAACTAACCAAGTATCAAACTATCAAACTACCAAACTAACCAAGTATCAAACTATCAAACTACCAAACTAACCAACTAACCAACTATCAAACTACCAAACTAACCAACTAACCAAGTATCAAACTACCAAACTAACCAACTAACCAAGTATCAAACTATCAAACTACCAAACTAACCAATTAACCAAGTATCAAACTAACCAACTAACCAACCAACCAACCAACAAACCAACTAACCAAATAACCAACCAGCCAACCAACCAACCAACCAACCAACCAACCAATCAACCAACCAACAAACTAACCAACTAACAAACTAACCAAATAACAAACCAACCAATCAACCAACCAACCAACAAACCAACCAACCAACCAACCAACCAACCAACCAACCAACAAACTAACCAACTAACCAACCAACCAAGTATCAAACTACCAAACTAACCAACTAACCAAGTATCAAACTATCAAACTACTAAACTAACCAACTAACCAAGTATCAAACTACCAAACTAACCAACTACCCAAGTATCAAACTATCAAACTACCAAACTAACCAAGTATCAAACTATCAAACTACCAAACTAACCCACTAACCAACTATCAAACTACCAAACTAACCAACTAACCAAGTATCAAACTAACAAACTAACCAAGTATCAAACTATCGAACTACCAAACTAACCAAGTATCAAACTATCAAACTACCAAACTAACCAACTAACTAACTATCAAACTACCAAACTAACCAACTAACCAAGTATCAAACTAACCAACTATCAAACTATCAAACTACCAAACTAACCAACTATCAAACTAACCAACTAACTAATCAACAAACTAACAAACTAACAAACTAACCAACTAATCAACTAACCAACTAACCAACCAACCAACCAACAAACCAACTAACCAACCAACCAATCAACCAACCAACCAACCAACCAACCAACCAACAAACTAACCAACTAACCAACCAATCAACCAACCAACTAACAAACTAACCAAGTATCAAACTATCAAACTACCAAGTTAACCAACTATCAAACTACCAAACTAACCAACTAACCAAGTATCAAACTATCAAACTAACCAACTAACCAAGTATCAAACTATCAAACTACCAAACTAACCAACTAACCAACTATCAAACTACCAAACTAACCAACTAACCAAGTATCAAACTACCAAACTAACCAACTAACCAAGTATCAAACTACCAAACTAACCAACTAACCAAGTATCAAACTATCAAACTACCAAACTAACCAACTAACCAAGTATCAAACTACCAAACTAACCAACTAACCAAGTATCAAACTACCAAACTAACCAACTAACCAAGTATCAAACTATCAAACTACCAAACTAACCAACTAACCAACTATCAAACTACCAAACTAACCAACTAACCAAGTATCAAACTATCAAACTACTAAACTAACCAACTAACCAACTATCAAACTACCAAACTAACCAACTATCAAACTACCAAACTGACCAACTAACCAACTAACCAAGTATCAAACTATCAAACTACCAAACTAACCAACTAACCAACTAAACAACCAACAAACTAACAAACTAACCAACTAACCAACCGACCAACCAACAAACCAACTAACCAAATAACCAAAGAACCAATCAACCAACCAACCAACCAACCAACTAACCAACCAACAGACTAACCAACTAATCAAACAACCAATCAACCAACCAACTAACAAACTAACCAAATAACCAACTATCAAACTACCGAACTAACCAACTATCAAACTACCAAACTAACCAACTAACCAAGTATCAAACTACCAAACTAACCATTTAACCAAGTATCAAACTATCAAACTACCAAACTAACCAACTAACCAACTATCAAACTACCAAACTAACCAACTAACCAACTATCAAACTACCAAACTAACCAACTAACCAAGTATCAAACTATCAAACTAACCAACTATCAAACTATCAAACTACCAAACGAAACAACTAACCAAGTATAAAACTATCAAACTACCAAACTAACCAACTATCAAACTACCAAACTAACCAACTAACCAACTATCAAACTACCAAACTAACCAACTAACCAAGTATCAAACTACCAAACTAACCAACTAACCAAGTATCAAACTATCAAACTACCAAACTAACCAACTATCAAACTATCAAATTAACCAACTAACTAAGTATCAAACTACCAAACTAACCAACTAACCAACTATCAAACTATCAAACTAACCAACTAACCAAGTATCAAACTATCAAACTACCAAACTAACCAACTAACCAACTATTAAACTATCAAACTACCAAACTATCAAACTAAGCAACCAACCAACCAACAAACCAACTAACCAATTAACTAATCAACCAAACAACCAACCAACCAACCAACCAACCAACCAACCAACAAACTAACCAACTAACCAACTATCCAACCAATCAACCAACCAACCAACTAACCAACTAACCAAGTATCAAACTATCAAACTAACAAACTATCAAACTATCAAACTACCAAACTAACCAAGTTTCAAACTATCAACCACCAACTAACTATCAAACTACCAAACTAACCAACTAACCAAGTATCAAACTATCAAACTAACCAACTATCAAACTAACCAACTAACCAAGTATCAAACTGTCAAACTACCAAACTAACCAACTAACCAACTATCAAACTATCAAACTATCAAACTATCAAACTAACCAACTATCAATTTAACCAACTAACTAACCAACAAACTAACAAACTAACAAACTATCCAACTAATCAACTAACCAACTAACCAACCAACCAACCAACCAACCAACAAACCAACTAATCAACCAACCAATAAACCAACCAATTAACCAACCAACCAACCAACCAACCAACCAACAAACTAACCAACTAACCAACTAACCAACCAATCAACCAACCAACTAACAAACTAACCAAGTATCAAACTATCAAACTACCAAACTAACCAACTAACCAACTATCAAACTACCAAACTAACCAAGTATCAAACTATCAAACTAACCAACTATCAAACTATCAAACTATCAAACTACCAAACTAACCAATTAACCAAGTATCAAACTAACCAACTAACCAACCAACAAACTAACCAACCAACCAACCAACAAACCAACTAACCAAATAACTAACCAGCCAATCAACCAACCAACCAACTAACCAACCAACCAACAAACTAACCAAATAACAAACTAACCAACTAACAAACTATCAAACTACCAAACTAACCAACTAACCAACTATCAAACTACCAAACTAACCAACTAACCAAGTATCAAACAATCAAACTAACCAACTATCAACTTATCAAACTACCAAACTAACCAACAATCAATTTTGTATGGCGGCCATCTTGTTTTCGCCATGTTGAAACAACTTTGACCGGCTCACTCATTGGTTGGCTGTTCTGAGCGGCTTTAGTTCCGGGCAAACTCGGTAGGTCAAGCCGTTACAGAGAGCTACCCCATGTGTTGGGTCAGTGTCCAAGTTCAGGTCGATTTCATATTTTTTTGTTGGTCGTGGCGGCATTTCTGATGTGATGGTGTATAGAGTCGAACCCAACCTCTAAGGTCAGACATAACATTGTATGGCCGCCATCTTGGAAAATTGAGAATTCGAAAAAAATATTATGGCGTTGAATATTGTACCCTTTAAGAGCCCTGGATGCAAAATTTTAATCGAATCAATCAAAAAAAATTTCGCCGCCATTTTGAATCCGCCATCTTGGAAAAAAAAAATTTGCTTCATTAGATTACCCTTTCTATTTTGAACAACATTAGTTCAAGCACCTTGTATCTATCTAGACTGGCCTCTGAGATATTCGCTTTTCAATTTTGTATGGCGGCCATCTTGTTTTCGCCATTTTGAAAAAACTTTGACCGGCTCACCCATTGGTTCGCTGTTCTGAGCGACTTTAGTTGCGGGCAAACTCGGTAGGTCAAGTCGATACATAGAGCTACCCCATGTGTCGGGTCAGTTTCCAAGTTCAGGTCAATTTAGTATTTTTTTTTGGTCGTGGCGGCATTTCTGATGTGGTGGTGTATAGAGTCGAACCCAACCTCTAAAGGCTGCTACAAAACAACAGTAAGTCAGTGAGTCAGACATTACATTGTATGGCGGCCATCTTGGAAAATTGAGAAATCGAAAAAATAATTATGGCGTTAAATATTGTGGCCTTTAAGAGCCCTGGATGCAAAATTTCAATCGAATCAAACAAAAAATATATTTTGCCGCCATTTTGAATCCGCCATCTTGGAAAAAAAATTGCTTCATTCGATTGCCCTTTCTAATTTGAACAACATTAGTTCAAGCACCTTATATCTATCTAGACTGGCCTCTGAGATATTCGCTTTTCAATTTTGTATGGCGGCCATCTTGTTTTCGCCATTTTGAAAAACTTTGACCGGCATACCCATTGGCTGGCTGTTCTGAGCGACTTTAGTTTCGGGCAAACGCGGTAGGTCAAGTCGTCGCGGAGAACTACCCATGTGTCAGGTCAATTTCCACATTCAGGTCAATTCCATACTTTTTTAGTGGTCGAGGCGGCATTTCTGATGCGATGTTGTAGAGAATTAAACCCCACCCTTCATGGGTTCTTCAAAACAGCATGTCAGTGGGCCAGATTTTCCATCGTATGGCGGCCATCTTGGAAAATCGCAAAATCGAAAAACCAATTACGGCGTTTGATTCAGTGGCTCTCAAGAGCCCTGGATGCAAAATTTCAATCGAATCAGAGCAAAAAAGAAAATGGCCGCCATTTTGAATCCGCCATCTTGAAAAAAAATTTATCCCGATAGATTACCCCTCCCACCCTGAATGACATTTGGTCGAGCACCTGTCATCAATCTCTATTGGTTTGCGAGATAATCGCGTTTCAATTTTGTATGGCGGCCATCTTGTTTTCGCCATTTTGAAAACATTTTGACCGGCTCACCCATTGGCTGGCTGTTCCGAGCGACTTTAGTTTCGGGCAAACTCGGTAGGTCGAGCCGTTGCAGAGAACCGCTACTTGAGTCAGGTCACTTTCCACGTTCAGGTCGATTTCGTATTTTTCCTGGGGTCGTGGCGGCATTTTGGATATGACGACGTATACAGTTCCACCCCACCCCTCGTAGGTTCTTCAAAACAGCATGTCAGTGAGTCAGTGAGTGGGTATCGAGCTATATATATTATAAACTAGTATTTTGGGTGGGGGCCGCGGGCCCCGAGGGGCCCGCGGAGGGTTCTCTGCCACCATGTTTTTTTTAATATCCTAACCAATTATCAAACTAACAAACTAAGCAACTAACCAACTGTCCAACTAACCAACAAACAAACTAACCAACCAACCAACTAACCAACAAACAAACCAACCAACTGTCAAACTTTAAAACTACCAAACTAACCAAGTAT